>OY977947.1:9378661-9978661 GCA_963854355.1 Epinotia brunnichana
TCTCCTTTCTTCGTTCTCTTGCCTTTCTGCAGGCTGCTTCTACCAAAGCGACGGGCGGGCGTGCAATGACCAGTCTCCTCGCTGTCTCGTGCTTGTGGTCCTGAAGCGCAGCAGTGCTCGGTGCTGCTGGTGTAGTGGTGGCCGCTGCGGCCGGCGGGTGGGCGAGGCGACTCCTGCGCCATTCCGCCCACTCTACTCTTCTGCTAGAAGAATTGGGGGTCATCTCTGTGGTGACCGTGGTGCTCCCGGGCTCCGGGACTACACCTGACCTCTTCGCTCCGGCGGTCGATATTTCGGAGGCGGCTGCGACATTGGCGCCTCTCGGTGTTGTAACTGTTGTAACATGGTAGGCCACGGCTTCTTCCATAGCCGTGGTTGATGACACGGCGGATTCTGAATTTCTTGACGGCTTTGTAGGTGCAGACTCACTCGCTGTCGCTGCGCGTGCTGCGTACCTCGGTACCGGCCCTTGAAACGGGACACACGGTACATCTGCTGGTTTTAGACCTCGCGGGTCTACGAACCTTTCTTCTTCTAGAACTTTCTCGAAGTTCTCCATTAATTTCTTCTTTATAACTTTCAACCTTCTACGCCAACTGGCTTTCAATTTTTCTACCTCCTGTTCCAACTTCTCTCTCTGACTAGAGATTTCTTCTATCTCCTTCTGGAGCTGTTCCGCCGTGTCTTCCTCCAGATCCCTCAGTGGTGCTCGCTCTGGTGTCGGGGCCCGGCAGTGGGCTCCGAAGATGTTGAGGGATCTGAAGGTCGTTTTGTTCGATGAGTTGCTGTCGCTCTGCTTGGCTAGGGCTTCGTGATGACGGAGCCCTGATGGTGGGACGCTGCAACCAGCGGCCTCTAGGCGTCCTCGCTTAGAGTTCTTCCCCCTGCGGGTCCTCTTTTCAGACCGAGTGGAATCGCGGTCGAGCCTGGCACCCCGACCAGCGACCTGCGATTTCCAAAAATGCGACTCCATGTCGCGTACCTGCAGCTAAACCTGTCTTTCCCAACCCTCAACTGACAAGGTACCGTAAATTCGGCTAACGTTCCGTCAGCGACGTACGCGCCTCTCGGATTAAATCCGGATCGAAGAACCCTATCGACCGTCAATGACCTGACGTTGCCTTTTTGTGGAGGCGGACTTGCAACTAACGAATTTAAACTTTAAAAAAAACTGATTCTATATACTTTTAAAAAAAAACTGAATTTAAACTTTCTAAGCACTTTGAACTACTTGTAGACTTCTTGAGGCACTGTTGAGACTAGTAGGAGCTTCTAACTGGAGTCGAGCGAACACAATTCTATCCGGCGATTATAGCCTCTTTTATACCCCTAAGGCATTAAAAGTGGTGGGGATATAATTTTGAAGACCTCGCCCACTTTTACTATGGAAAAGCTAGTTTTTACGTTTTCCTGGTTTTCAGGGAAACCTTAAGGGTTTTTACATATTTTCCTTCAAAAGAACTATTTCTGAGCTATACATTACAATATCTACTAGTTTTCCTGCTTTTCCCGTTTAAATTGGGAAAGTCGATATTTACGTAAAATTACCAACTTTGGTAACATGAAATAGCTTTGCCAGGCCCTAGTGGCTTTAATTAACATTAATTATCAAAAGTGATTATACATACGTAAGGGCATTTACCGTACCTTCCTAACGATACCTCAATTGCTTTCGTACCTCATCTGGTTACGAAGCTATGGCCGGGTGAGACCGTCAATTTTCACATTTACATTAACGTGGTAGCATAAGTTTGACTTTGCTCCCGTCTTTTTAGCCAATCAGAGAAATCAACCTGAACCTTGACCATTATTGCACCATAATAAGCAATAATCTCTATGCATACGTTGTGTACATTTTTATTTCACATTTTATGTAACTCTAGTTACCGATGTCCCTTGTTGACGGACTAGATCTGGATATAGTCTCAAGTTGGTTTCTTTACAATTAATTTGGCTATCTCTCCCTCATTTATCAGGGGCTCTCCCCCTATCGATCTTTATGAAATAATTACTGGAGGTACCTGGTACCTTTATCTTTACTTTAAGCTATTTTCTTCGTCTGTACCTATTGTACTTAGGTCCTAAATAAATCACGCGCTTCTTATATGAGCCGTTTGCTTTAGGAGCTTAATCTGGGCACAATTGCCGTCCTTATGTGAAGGAATTATAGTTACACGTCCTTTCCCTTCGTGACCCGTAGGCCTTATCGTTCACATACTATACAACACCCTTTCTCTTCGTGACCCGTAGGTCCTACATTTCACAAACTACATTCTGTCGCCCACAATATTGATTAATCAATCTATTATCCAAGGAGATGTGTTTCATTATATTTTAATGTAATTCATGATAGTCACCAATAACTTTATCATACAGAAATAAATAATCCCATTACATACGGTAGGAGTACTTCTGACCATGACCGACCTTTTCTGGCTCAGAAAGAAATGAGTCTGTAGTAAGAAGAGGTGTAAACAATCAGAACGTCTAATGAATGACGAATTGCTTGTTTTGATTGCCAATCAAAGATTGTGCCCGCACATTGGGCTTACGTCAGACTCCGTCGTAATATTACTCTTTTCCCTATTCGTAGATACACTTATATTCCACCTCTATGAAACATATTGAATATAATTCGTCCACGAATCGAAAGGACTTGTAGGATTCTTTGGATGAAATCTTTTGGCAAAAACCCGTGTCGAATTATTTCGGTTAGAGATTTCTGCATTCAAAAATAACTAAAATGCTTTACGAACTATAAGGAATGCAGATGAACACCTATTCTTTTCAGAATTTAGTAGATAATGCACCTTGGGCGACAGTTAACTGACCATTCATAAACCTTATAGGAAACGAAATAAGGTCTACTATGTGTTACCCCAGCGTGTCTCCATCTGTGTCTTCACTTTTCGGGTGCATTAGGTATGTGTAAAATTAACAGCCCAGTGTTAGTATAGCACGCGCTGATGACAGAGCTAGCGCCAATGCTGATGCAACTCGTTACTGGAGCAGTTTGAACAACCGCCAAGAATGCGTTTCCACTATCCATCCTATCCTGCATTTCATTTGATTGTGGTTTAGACAAGGAAACATGAAATTATTTATGATACATTAATATGAAATTACGTTCAGAGTAGTAAAACCGAAGCAAAACGTGTAAACTCATAGCATTCTTCATATTGGGTAAAGAAATGTCAAACGGTTAATGGGTTAAATGGTAATAAGTAATGCCAGATTAAAGAATTAAATGCTAAAAACCTATTGTGGTAAGTCATATCATAACGATTTAATTTCGTTAAATATTTTCATACATACTTTCGAACAGTGAATATGGTGCAGTTGGATTTCATTTCGATAAACTTCTTGCTTTAAATTTGATTGGAAATATAATTGCTTTAACTTCTTCTATAAGTATACTCCTACGGGCATTTGCTTGGTGGCAGTTTATGTGACTGAATGAAAATTTAATTAATCCGTATATCTAGTTATAGGATGCGAATATAACGAATGTAATCTTCGTATATATAAATCTGCCAAAGAAAATTGATATTGCAAACTTGCCAGATTCCAACAGCGAATTTTTGATATTTCCGGATGAATTGCGTCAGCAATCAGCATACAAATAATTAGAGCAAATTGATGATTCACAAGATAAATTGCAACTCCGCGAACTCGTTACTATATCGCTTTTCGATCGACGTTAATTGAGTAATTTAAGATCGCCAACACATCAACGAAATATCAAGAAGAGGAAATTACCTACATGGTTATGTATCATGATATTTCACAATTCATGAAGACCGCCACCAAAATTCTAAATTGATTGCTATTAATAAAGTATATAAAAATAGACTGTATCCACATATATCTGAAGGTACAACGGTAGAAGCGTGCACGTCTAAGTTTCATCTTTCAAACACACGCAGTAAGTACAGTAATCTCAATTCTCATTTTCATAACGAGCGTAGTTGAACAAAACAAAGGAAGCGCCCGTTTTTTTTTCTAAATCTACTCGAAGCAATATAATTGCCACAGCAATATTTATTTACGCTATCAGACACTTTAATTGGCGTTGCATTCGAGTTAGGTATTCACTCGCACGAAATCTGATTAGCACGTGTTTATCTTTCCTTCATTAACAGTGAAAGTTTCTTCGTAATTGTATGGATGACTCCGACGAGTAACAACGTTTCTTGCAAAAGGTTGTCTGATGTCAAGCTATTAATTATCCGCATGGCATAATTATGTACGAAGAACAAAAAAGATTTCTGCTAAAAGACCAACTCTCTTATTTGATTGTATTAAAATGTACAGTCACCTACGAAATTGAATACCTCAAAAGCTCTTATTCCCTTTTAATAAATACTTTTGACGTATTCGTTTGCGTAGCTACTTTTGATGCTGACTGTACACCAAATGTATAACCATGATTTCTACTACCTTTACGGCCCGCGGGCTGTGTCGCGGCTCAATTGTTCTAATTAGAAAGAGACGCTCGCGCGCCGTCTTGTGCTAACCGTGCTGTTAGGTACACGAAAACGGGAAACGAAAACCATTGTGTACTTCGAGTAATTCCCGCAGGTAAACGGAAATTCGCGTTTATTTTGTTTACGGCGAAATCCATTGAGGGCAAGGTGACAAATGGCGCGCACAATAAGTTCGCGACAACCAAATGAAGTGACACGAATACGGCTGACTCACATTTAAGACCTAGAAAGAATGTGCTAAGTACTGTATTTGTGTGCTTATGAATGGTGTAACGGTATTGCGGTGTTCGACGTTTATCGTATAGAAGGTAACTGAAGTTAATGCAGTTTCCACCTTATCGCAGTTTAATATTTTTTATTACTTTTACAAATTTTATTTTCTAAAGTAAATACAAGATGATAATTAACATTACCTAAAAAATGCCCTCAAGGCATTGTACCATAATTTTCGTGTTAATTTCGTAGTCGTTCCTGTGGTTAAATAGAACTGGAAAAAACAATTCGTCGGAGCTTCAGTGTAGGTATCTATCATAGTTCACTGGCAAAATGTTCCTGTCTGCCTTTGTTCCATTATAGTTAACTTGATATGCAAAAGTCTTTGTGACGCGCATTTAATTTCATGTTACCAGTATCAACTGTCAAAGGATCTTCAGTTCCAGAGTTCTTGTTGTATACCAAGAGTTATTGCAGTGATGTTTGTCAGGTTGTTAAAAATAAATAAAAGTGTGATGGTAAAATAACCCGATTTAGATGGATTCCATACTCAAAGTAAATGGTTCACAGGTTTGCTCCACACAACACCAATAGATTGTATCAGCACTCATTCATTGATGCAACACGACCTCGAACCTGTGCAACCCCCGCACAATGAACACAATTGTGATGTAAATGCGAATTTAGTTAGTGCCAAGCGTACCATGGTACCGATTGTAGATCATAATGCGCGTTACACTCATGCTTTACAAACACTTGTTGGTTCCTTGGGGTGTCAGATATAGTTTGAAATACTTCGACGCTTGAAGTATTAGGATTTAGGGTGCAAGTCATGTTCAGGCCGGGCGATAATGCTGATTTTGAGAGTGTAAGGCTCCTAAACTATAAGTGATATTTTCGTAGTTCTTTCGGGAAAAGAATCAAAATAAATTAACACAAAACAATGTCGTTCACTTTTTAGAAATAATTAGACAACAACCTATTTTTATGCGGGTTTTCGTGCGCGGGTAAAGAGCACAGCATGATTTTGAGGGATTCGGAGGATTCGTTTTACCACTAATAGTTCAGTCATTACTGTCATTATATCCAAAAAACCGACCCTACCCGTGAATAATTAGTTCTTGAATTTTTTTTTCGTAGGTCCCTCGGGGGGGTCATTGGGAGTGTAAATTCAAAAAAGCGGCCAAGTGCGAGTCGGACTCGCACATGAAGGGTTTACGATTTATGACGTATTAAAAAAAAACTACTTACTAGATCTCGTTCAAACCAATTTTCGGTGGAAGTTTGCATGGTAGTACATCATATATTTTTTTTAGTTTTATCATTCTCTTATTTTAGAAGTTACAGGGGGGGGGACACATTTTACCACTTTGGAAGTGTCTCGGAAGTCGCGGAAACTATTCAGTTTAGACAAAAATTATATTAGAAACCTTAATATAATTTTTGAAGACCTATCCATAGATACCCCCCCACGTATGGGTTTGATGAAAAAAATTTTTTTGAGTTTCAGTTCTGTGTATGGGTATCCCTAAAACTTAATGTTTTTTTTTTTTTTTGTTTGCAAATCTTAATGCGGTTCACAGAATACATCTACTTACCAAGTTTCAACAGTATAGCTCTTATAGTTTCGGAAAAAAGTGGCTGTGACATACGGACGGACAGACAGACATGACGAATCTATAAGGGTTCCGTTTTTTGCCATTTGGCTACGGAACCCTAAAAAGTAGACTGAATCAGGCTCCTGCGTATATTCGATAACGGTTTTTCTTGAATTACTCGGCCATTTTTGATTTTACAGTAAAACAGTGAGGACAAAAATTGTAGGAAATTTTATTCTCTACAAGTTTGGTCCTCACAATTTTTCTTCTAGGATCGATATTTTGGAAATTAAATTTGAAAAAAAGCGACAAAAAAGTGGAAACCAAAATTGTTCAGAATTTGATTCTCTACAAGTTTAGTCCTCTTCATTTGTGCCGTAAAGTTGAAAATAAACGAGATGATGAAAATATTTTGAATTTGTCGCTTTTTTTTCAAATTTAATTTCCAAAATATCAAATTTCCTACAATTTTTGTCCTCATGGTTTTACTGTAAAATCAAAAATGGCCGAGTTATTCAAGAAAACCCGTTTTTAGAATATTACACGCAGGAGCCTGATTCAGTCTACTTTTTGAATTTACACTCCTAGTGACCCCCCGAGGGACCTACGAAAAAAAAATCCAAGAACTAATTATTCACGGGTCAAAATCTATAATGACTGAACAATAAAAGAGTTTCATTGCTAGTGGATGCATTGTTGTGTAGAGTGGTGGGGAAGGCTCCGCACAGATTATCGCGCCGCCGCGCCGCGCCGTTCTGTGCGGATGCCTTCCATATTAGCTCGAACATTACAACCGGTACCGCCTCCGCGCCGCCACCGCTGTCAGTGCGTTTCCAGCTTATTACATGCTTCACGTATCTAATAATTGGTTTAGTTAAATCCGTACCGTGGATAAAAATATTGTCGTACGTATGTTTTCTTTATATTGTGCAGTTTTCCAAAGAACAAATTTGTTAATGTAAAAATTATATTCTTCGTAGAACATACAAAAATATTTTAAGCCAATAACGATGGCAGCAGGTTATTTGAAATATCGGCATGAAACTGCTCGACATTTGCCAACTAGGTATTGTTAGTTATGATCTTGTTAGTCATTGGTTTGAATCTAGAGCGAACAACTTTTTCAATTCAAAGAGAATGAGTAATCGTAAAATTTGCGCTTTGTTCTTAAAAACAGCATGATGAACGACAATGATTGTATAATAAGACGCTTTAAAATCACCATCGCAGTCAAACGACTAAAACTAAGTGACCTAATAAATCAAGCTCTTGAAAACAGCAACACTATTCAGGATGTGACCAAAGCCATATAATTAAAGTAAATAAAGGCACGTGAGCTCACGATAGACGCAAGAAAGCGAGACGCGTATACGACCGTTATTCAAGATCAGCAATTACCACGCGAGAATTAGTATACAATTCATTAATTATGCGGAGAGAATTATGGCTGAAATGAGCCCTATTCATTTGTTTCTTTTTCTCCAGTGGCCATTACAAATTGGATGAGTAAGTAGTTCAATTGCAATTAACTTTCATTAAGCTAACATGAGTCATTAAAATGTACAAAGCAACCCATGTTTGGATAAAAGTAGTTTCAATTTAACATATTAGCTGCGACAAGTAGGTATCGATGCTACTCACGAATCATTTAAAGCGAGTATTAGAATAATACTAAGAATATAATAGTTATGAAACAGTGTCAATTTACTCAGTACTAACATTTTAATATCTTGTAGACGGCTACTCTTATATCTGCCAAACGAAAGCGCACCCTTTTGTTTAATCAGGTTATGCTGCTATGTTGCCACATATAAGCAACATACTTCCATGTTGCAGTGGTTGATTTTTCAAAATTATCAGACGACCGGGACTAAATCTTAAACATCTTAAATACGCGAACTTAACAATACGCCATTTAACTGAACAGCAAGAAAATGGAGATAATTACTATAAATGTTGGAAACAAATCACGTTCACCAGACGTTTTGCAGTCGTTCCACGTCTCGAACGCAACGTGCAACGGAGCAGGTTATTTTCGTTAGTAAGGCAGTGGTATGAATGCTGGCTATGATGCTACATTATGCTCGGTATCAGCGAGCGCGCCCGTCGAGGCGTGCCCAGTTGGCGTGGCTGTGGCCAGCCAACCGTTCCCTCCCCGGATTCAGCATTATAGGATTAAACCCAGCTCCAAAGTTGCGACTTCAGTCGACTTACGTAAGCCACGTATATTAAGACCTTGCGGTTTCAACCGGGCATATAGCGGAATGTATTTAGAAACTTCTAATAGTTTTGTTCTTGTTACCTCGACCTATCTTATTACGTTTGCGGTGGATTCAAGTAGGTATCAAGTTCGTGCCTAGTTTGCAAAGCCGACGGCGTGCCGATCATCTAACTAATCTAAACTAAACAACCCAAAGGTCCGAGAAATTAACTCGTTCAATGGTTAGGATAGGCAAAATCTAGATACTTAAGTATGCTTAGCAAAAGATGTCTAGAATATTCATCATCAGCCCTATATACGTCCCACTTCTGGGCACAGGCCTTCTCTCATGAATGAGAGGGAACGGGCATTAGTCCCCACGCTGGCCCAGTGCAGATTGGGGACTTCCTTAGATCTTTGAATTTCTTCTCAGATGTATGCAGGTTTCCACACGATGTTTCCCTTCACCGAAAGGCTAACGGTAAATATCAAATTATATTCTGTACATAAGTCCCGAAAAACTCATTGGTTAGAGCCGGGATTCGATTCAAACCCACGATCGCCGTTGGACAGCCGCATGCTTGAACTACTAGGCCACCGTAGCTTCGTCTAAAATATTTGTCTCGTGAAAAAAGAGTCATAATCATAACCAGTTGTTATACATGGAGACATCAAGACTGATTCAAGAACAAGTATTGGTCAAGATATCAAGCAGGGTGCAATGCGTCTGCGGAAACAAAACTAACGGCGTCAAGGAGATAACTGTGATAGTAATGACGAAAGCCGATGCATGTTTTTGCCTTCGTAAAATTACCCTGTAATTGCCTCTAATGACTTCCTAGCAAACTCACGTCGCGGTAGATATACGTCAGGCAACCATTAGGAATGATACGTAGACTCAAGGTTCATAGTAATTATATAGGCGCGGTCGAAGTTTACTCAACCGCGTCTATTATCTCTGACAACGGAAGTATTTTAATTGTTTCTATAAATCCTAAAGGCCATCAATCAAAAGTAATAAAAAAATATTCTATAAATAGAGCTGCATCAATCGTTAACGAGCGTAATGAAGTACATATGACGCTTACATATTCAAATGTATGCGTATTTAGGCGTGGTTACTGGTTGGGACAATTTGCATATAATGGCTGTCTAAACACTTCGACTAGGCCCAAGCTAGTCCCCTCATCAAAGTGAACTTCCAAGTATGGAGCAAACTTGTCTGATTACTTGAACTTGCTAGATTGCTGGAAGTTGCGACGCGGGATAGGGACGCGTAAAAACTAGATATTAACAGCAACTTTGTAGTTAGAAATGTGATGGCAACGGAATGCGTTCACAATCGGAACAGTATAATGTGAGTTAAGTAGATTTTCACACGCAGCTCTCCGCCATACGTGCATTTAATGCTGCATACATAGTATGCATACGAAAAGACAATCGGCGCAGAAACAGGTTCAAGTTCAGACGATCGAGAAAATATTTTCTAAAAAACAAAACGCTTTTGCAATGTTGTTGAGAAACCAACCAGCCCGTGGTTACACCTCTGCAGCAATAGTGTTTTACATTAAAGATATTTATGCCCAATATTATCAACAGTAGCCATCAGTCTCTGTGTCATTTATTGCCTTTTTGAAGTTTTACCCTGAAAATTATGCAGTCCACACAGACGAAAGTCTCAATATCTTGTAGAAAATGTTGATAATTCACCTCCACCAAGTCGGATAGCACGAGACATATTGAACAAGCGATGCCCCTGATTGAATTTACAACATGTAGGAATTAATCGTTCACGTCCTCGGTTCGTCGACCCCGGCGCCGACGCACCTGCTGTTTCGAATGCCACCAGAACTGGCGGATGCCGTCAAGGCCTCAAGCTTTTAAGGGTCTCTGATTCAGTGGCTTTTGTATACAAAGATTACAAAGCCGTGGACGTCCGGCGACACGCGAATTCGGATTTACTTTTCATTGTTAACTTATACATATATGCAACTGAGACGAGGTAATCATGCGTTTCACAGTATGCAAATATGGCAGAGAATTTTTAAATTGCACGTTCTCGGTAGACGGTAATAAATTAGCGTTGTTTGCAAAAAAGAAAGTAAACTTTCACAAGATACAATTGAGTAAGAGATATCAGTAGGTACGATACAGATTTCATTTCACAGAGGAATGAGTAAATCTTTATTACTCGCAATAAATAACACATCGATAAACGGTCGGAAATTCGGACTCGAGGTGAAATCGAGACAGAGTATTTGAATACGTATCCAGTGAATGAAATTGCAAATGGGAACACTTACTAAATAAATACATTAGGTACATTTCAAACTACGGTACGGAGTTATGACTCGACATCTTGTTATTTAAATTAAACTGAAATACTCTCAATTTCATGGAGGCATACTCAAAGGGTCAATGGTATGAGTTACCTACGTAAACAAAACACTACTATTAACATTAGCCAAGGGTGTACGCGTAATAAATAAGATAGAGTCGGATCTATTTGAATCGCTATAAGTGCGTCGATCCTTTTACTGCTGTAACCAGTGTCTATTACGGTTCAAATGTTTAAAAATAAATGCCAGCTGTTGTTATCAAACAACGATACAACTCTCTAAACAACGAGCAAGTGCGCCGTAAAGTGTATTGTTATGATAGTTACTGCAGTTGTAACACCGATATCATAATAACCACCGACTAAGACGTCACGGCACGTCTCAAAACTTAGACGATACAAACAAAGTGTACAAATATCGAAATCTTGAATGTTAATAAAATGAGTCAGACAGATTAGGAATTATTTACTTAATAGTTCAATACCTTCGGAAATTGTGGGCAGCACGTTGACGATGTTAACAATCCCTACGCCTGTTAGCTGACTCATTCACAAAAACCGTTTAGAAACGATCTTCCAAGAACCGTCTACCTGACGAAACGGATTCAACACAAAACAGCCAAAACAACGCCGTTACACACTTGTCACTTATCACGTAGCCCACATAGATATCCGGGAAATTAAGTTTTTGGCACTTCAGATTGCGGCAATCATGACGATGACGTGAGCGATAAAGGACCGTTACTTATAGAGGTCGACTGGTCACTTTGTATACTTTTTCCATTACATGCCGCCTACTACTGATGTGAAATATTGCGGTCTACTTTTTAATTTATTGATGTAGTGTGCGCACGCGACCGTCCAGCGTTCTCAAGCCGCGGGGGCCTACTGACTCGGTAGACAGACAGGCCTACGCCCGTTCACCTACTCTTATCTCCGATGACGCTGCACTGGCTTATTCTGCGCTGCGCTTACTTGTCATACTGGTTGCGCGTGCGACTGCAGCGAATGGTTTATGGTAATACTGGCTCTGGTTATTCAGAATGCTTCCGACAAGTCTCACGCGCTCCAATACAAAATATGACCTTAGATCACGTATCATTGTTACGAATTGCGGGGTCAATTTATACCAGACGGTTAGGTGATACGACAGGCTATGTATCAATTGCTGTAGCGGAACGGTTGCTCGCAGGACAAAGGGCTATTTATCCTTAACGCTGAAATTCAAGTGTGTATGCAAATTTCTTATAGGTAAATACAGCTGCTTTACCAATCTATCACTCAAGTACAACATCAGAGATAGTAATAAATGTAATGAGCGATTTTGCATTCCCGATTTCCTACAGCTGAAATTTTATCTTTGGATCGATATTATGTAATTAACATACAATACGAACGTTAGGACTGTTATCCTACTATTATTAAAATGTGAAAGTTTGGACGTTCAGATGTTTATTACTCAATAACACGAAAATACCTGAACAGGTTTAATTAAAATTTGGCATAATACCTAATAATATCTTAGTTTGTAACCTGAATTTGAACTTTTTATCCCAAAAACCAACCCTCAAAGGGATGAAGGATAGAAGTCGGTTTTTAGGGTTCCGTAGCCAAATGGCAAAAAACGGAACTAAGGGTTCCGTACCCCTTATAGATTCTTCATGTCTGTCTGTCTGTCTGTCCGTCCGTATGTCACAGCCACTTTTTTTCCGAAACTATAAGAACTACACTGTTGAAAATTGGTGAGTAGATGTATTCTGTGAGCCGCATTAAGATTTTCACACAAAAATAGAAAAAAAACAATACATTTTTGGTGTTCCCATACTTAGACCTGAAACTCAATTGTTTTTTAATGAAACCTATATGTGTGTGGTATCTATGGGTAGGTCTTCCAAAATGATGTTGAGGTTTCTAATATATTTTTTTTCTAAACTGAATAGTTTGCGCGAGAGACACTTCCAAAGTGGTAAAATGTGTGTGTGTGTGTGTGTCCCCTGTAACTTCTAAAATAAGAGAATGATAAAACTAAAAAAAATATATGATGTACATTACCTTGCAAACATCCACCGAAAATTGGTTTGAACGAGATCTAGTAAGTAGTTTTTTTTTTAATACGTCATAAATCGTAAACAGCAATTTATTTTGCGGAACCCATCATGCGCGAGTCCGACTCGCACTTGGCCGCTTTTTTTATTAATTGAATTACCTACTACATATAACCTCTTTTGACGTATTTCAGCAGCGTTTACGTACGCTGCTGAAATACGACCAATAAAAACGATTTATTTCTGTACAATGCTTGTAAGCTCGAGTAACATGACATGACGAACATGTAACCCTTTTAAATGGAGTGCTTCATATTTGTAATCTAAACGTAATCAATGAATTCATGATATGCTCAAACTTCGGAGGAACGCATACAACGCGCAGTATGAAACAAAAGGCGTAGTTTTTAGACTTCCTGGAACATCATGGAATATTTCCAACCTAGGCATTCCTCTGTTTTCGTATACTAACGCTTTGTCTGACACTCCTTGCCCATACCACGTTCACAATGACTGACGTTGAACTATTGACATCTATCTCGTATAATCTAGTAGTATACAATACGACACGAGGTCAACCTTATTGCTTGACCACATTGCACTTGCAAGGAAGTGAAACAAAGACATATCGATAACGTATGACATTTCAATATTTGCTTGTGGATAAACAGTGCGTGCACTAGCAAATAAGAAGTGGTTCATCATCTATGATATTTCCAATAACTTCAATTTTATTCAGTGGATTTCATGAAAACTCTAGTGGGACAGTGAAGATGATGATGGGGTTAATAAATAATTAAATACATACATTCGTTTATGCTAAATCAATAAGTCTCTTTGTGTCGGTAAATTAAGTTTATTCTATACCGTTACAACGAAATAAGTACAGTTTTTTTTAGCAATTTTGGCAGAATTTTAGTTCAAGCTGAAACGGAGAACTTCTTTGGCTTGGCTCACTCTTTCAAAAAAGACACCTTTGGGTTGAAAGGTCAGATGGCAGTCCCTACCCTACCGCAAAAACGAACTAAATGCATGGGGTAGCTAATATGGGGAGGAGATACGTATACGAAGAAGGCGAACACGACACCTGTAATACAACTGTAAGTATTTATTCAAGGTACAGTAGTAAAAGAAAAACTGCAACCATGTAATTGTACCTACCTATTCATAATGGGGATTTTACATTATCTTTGTGACGTAAATTGTTCCTTATAGAGCCATGCATAAACCAATATGACGTTAGCCAGCAATAGTACATGACATCAGAGGCCGGGAATACACGGATTACCGGCCAAGTAGGTATTGAGATACGAGGCCGGGAATCCGTTTTCACGCCGAGGCATGTATAGTGCTTTTCTCAAAAACATGCAATGAAATAAATAAATAAAAATCCTCAAATCAATCAAAAAAACTTATTTTCATGGCTGAATGCCGTGATGCTGTGCCACAAATAGTGGAATGAAAATTAAAAAGTTACTTTGTAGGCCTAGGCCTGAAAAGTTGTATGAAATCCCATTTCAGGCCGGTTCGAGATGCTGCGCCCGAAAAAGGATACTTTTGAGTCTATTATAAGGAACATCAAGAGAATATTTCATAGCATGTTTGAGAAAATGTAGTTTACTTCAGTTGAATTAAGGTTCCAAAAGGCTTTAGGTAAAGTCGAAATAAGGTAGGTGATAGAGTTATTTCTGGAAATTATTTGGTTTTTGGGTTAAACCCGGGTAATAATCTCTATGGTACAAAAACGGTAAGGTAGTCGTAAAGTATAATGACATTAATGACTGTCATAACTCATAACTTTTATATGCGTATAAAACCAGTTTAGAATTGAATTTTCTACATAAATTAAGTTCAGATATCGTCACTCATGATCGCATCATAAAGGCTTTTAAGGAATTTTGCCTAGTATTAGGTATTTATCATATCAGATAATACGAATCATACCTATCATATATCCCACTAATAACATACCTAAATGTTAGTTCTATATTTGGATGTTACTTACTCAATCACTCAAAACGGATGAGGGGATTTAGATAAAAATATGTCATAGAGATATAGGTATCAGTTTATATAACCTGGATTAAAACAGAGCATATTTTTTCCTGAACATCAACTCTCAAAGGCATGTATTTGGGGATGAAAGTTTATAAGGGAGTTCACGCGGACGAAGATGCGGGCACATGCTAGTATGAAATATGGAAATTCACGTTAGTTTCCATAATTAAACTGTCTGATTTAAGGTAAGTTTAAGTACCCTCGCCCACAAAGGAATTTTGATTGAATATATTTTCGCCCAGTATTGATTTGCAGATTAGTTTTTATCGGTTTGTTCTGATAAAAAATCATATCTACCTAATATGAAAGGAGGAAATGAATGTGTTATTTCACTTGAATCGTATACGTACTTATCCCAGATTGAACTGCCAACGATAACTATTCAACGAACCTATAATTTCGTAGTACAATGACCGGATACGACAACGCAAACAAAATGATGACGGTATCCTTGATAACAGACATCGGGGGGTCCGCTGGCTATCAATACATATGGTGAATCATTTAAATGATTAGAGGTATATCTCAACTGAAATTGAGGATTGAAAGTTTAAAACGCGTCAGTAAGTGTACCGTAGAGACAAGGCGCGAGGTGGATTCCTGGCCCCCTATTCTGTAACTTGTTTTAAGCTCACCTCAACGCTCACCCACAATTATACCTTGACACCGCGATGCGTAGTAATTAAGCGTAGGTAGAGGTCTAGTTTCGTAACGGGTGACCGTCGGGGTGAGCCGCATTAACGCGTAGCGAATAACAGCCCTGAAGTCTTTCGATAGTCACAGCGCAGATAGCGCGCGCCTTGAAGTTTTAGTGGTCCTCTTCTTTTTCACGTGGGGCGTGACCGCATAAGCTGAAGAGTTTAATTTCCTCGCGGGCCTATATTCAGCCTTTCCTGTAGGTAGAGCCATGGCTATCACATAGCACAGTTTTCTCCTGAATCCCGCACTTCTCTAGTTGGAAACCGCCTCCGTTCGCTGATATTCTCCACAAATAAAGATTAGTAGGTTATTTTAAAAAGGGCAGAATAGGAGTTCAGAAATTCTTGCCATATGGATTAGTGCTTAATCGTAGTACGTCTTATTAACCAAGTCAACTTAGCGCTGGTAAAGTTCAACTGGCGTTTAATTTCAGTTGTTGCCGGAAGTTCTAGGGTTAATTGGAACGGGTTAAACTTAGGTTTCTAACTTTGTAACACTAGTACTTCCAGCAAATGGGCAGAACGACGGACCTAGAAACTATGGGAAGCAAATGAATTGTGACTTTCTGATGATAAGCAGTCACCTGCAACTGAAACTCCAGGGGTGTCACTAGCTAGCTAGTAGCTAGTCACGCTAGAGCGATATCGGCATTTTAACAACCTACTCACACCTTTCTTGAAGAACCCCTTGCCATAGTACAAAGGGAAAACTTACCCTGGAAGCCCAGACTTCAAACGTACGCGGGAAATTGCTCTGAAACCTTACCGTGGGACCATTTAGTCCCAACGTATGAAGACAACCACACAGATTAATATCGTTAATGCTTATCAGCCTGAATATTAAGAATGACTACTTACTTACAACAAAGTCTAATTTATCGATTCACCCAACTTTGACGAATTACAGCCAAAGTAGGTAGGTAAATAATCGAATCGAACAGCTGAATAAATCGTACGCTCGCATTTTGATTTGCTGATACGTCATGACACCAGCTTTTTCCTTTAGGTATTTGAAAGAAAGAAATAAACATTTATACGAGACAAAAAAGCGTGTTGTCACGAAAGATTTGGTCCATATAACTGAGCCGTGGTCTTCCCCTGCCTCTCCTTCCTTCTATCTTTCCTTCCACGATGGTTTTAAAGAAGTTGTGGCTGGCGCACGACAGAGAGAAATGGAAAATACTCCACCGACTAGAGGATAATTCTTACATGTGTGTGTGTGTGTGTGAGATGAATGAGTAATGCGTTGTCATAACATCACTTATATTTTAACCTTGGAGACATGGAAATGGAAGCCGCCGTGTGAATGTAGCAGCACGACCGGTGGCCACTTATCGATTGTCGACTATTCCGTTTTTCATGGTATTCGTATCATTAAACTTTCATGAGGCGTGTTCTAGCGGCGCACGACATTCTTACAAGTCCTTTCAGATGCACACACAATAACGAGTAGGCGACATGTTTTTACAAGGCAATTTTTAAGTGAATTAAATGAGGATTTATGATAATTGATTTTGTAGGTTACATGATTTTATTGATAAACCCTGAATAAAATTTACCACTAAACTTCGCAAATCCAGTCGACGAGTTTAATTTTAGCGGATTTTCGATTCCATGCTGGATAAGGAGGAAAGTTGCATATGACCTGTATTTCATTAACTGCAACTATCTGAGGTTACAAGGCTAAACAGCCAGGCAAACTAATGCCCTCATGGATTGTGGTCCGCCAAACTATTTTTAATAGAGTTAAATGTTGTTACATTAATTAAATAAAAGATGCTTGCTAAGTTGTATGGTTAACGATGTTAGAATAGAAGTTACATTTTAGTTTAATTTTGAGAAGATATTAAAATAATTTAAGCCAAAATGTTACGCTAACAAATACTACATGATTGAAAGTAAGTTATTGGCCAAATTTTAAGTGTTAAACTCACTTCTCTTGGCGGTCCCGAAGCCGTCATCATCGTGGCCATTGCACCTGTCGCCATCATACCCGTACTCCTTAAAACTGTCGAAGGAATACAGCTTGGCGGCTTTTCTAGACCTCCGTTCAAATCTAGCTCGCGAACGCAAGCGTTCAAACTGACCGCCTTTATTTACACTCGTATCGTTCAACAACAAAGTTCCAGAAACACTGTCCAAATCAAACTTTTCTCAGTATCGCAAATGTTTATTTAACAAACGCTCGGAATCAGTACGCACATCGCTATTGTCGTGTGTAACAATGGTAATCTTTGATTATTAGCGTTCGGAGAAGATCGCGTGAACGCGCGTTGGATCGGCAGGGCGGAGCGCTCGTGAGGGCGGCCGCGTGTCGTCTGCCCCGACTGGCCGGGGTGCAGTCTCCGCGCCGGCGCCCGGAACTGTGTCAGCAGACTCGGCACCCGGCCTCTCGTGAATACACCTATGCTTGACGCATCAATACATTCGTTACGGTGTAGGGTGCAACGGAAATTGTACGTAATTGGTTATGCGTTTACGGGTAACGTCCGGGTGAAATTAAGGTGTTGATTTGATCGAGTGTAGACTCTAATATCGCTTTATGTCTCGCTCTCTACGTGCTGCGATTGGAGTAGGAATTGGGGTGACAGTTCTGCAATATGAGTACGTCAAAAAGTATTTGAATTGATTGCGGTCGAATAATAAATACATCTAGTATTTCTACCAGTGGGCGGGGCACATTGCACGTAGAACCGATGGCCGTTGGGGCGGAAAGGTTCTCGAGTGGCGACCACATACCGGAAGGCGCGGCGTGGGTAGGCCCCCCACAAGGTGGACTTATGATCTGGTAAAGGTCGCGGGAGTCCGCTGGATGCGGGTGGCGCAGGACCGGTCACTTTGGCACTCTTTGGGGGAGGCCTATGTCCAGCAGTGGACGTCTTTCTGTGGATATGATGATGATGATGATCTCTACCAGAATTCTGATTGATATAAGTGAATGTTATGATCATTTTTACAGCCCGGAAACAGCGCAAGAGTCTCATAAAATACGACTGTAATGTAATACGCCTCCTCAATATACGATTTTATAGTCCACTCCAACTCCGTCCATAAACATTGGTATAATTAGGTAATAAAATCGGTTATCTTTACTTGAAAGTCTATTTACATTGCGACTAAATGTGTACTTCGCAATGCCTGCCGTCTACAAAAAGTATAGACACTACAGCGATAGTAAATCCAAACGCCGTTTTTTGATGTTCCGACGAAATCTAAAGTTAGCGTATTTACGATAAACAAACGCGAATCAGTTGATCCCATTCTATATACAAAGATACAATAAATAGGTGAATATATGCGACCTGGATGTACACGATACGTCGTACGATTAAATATATATAGGAATTACTCCATATCGGCTTAAATTCGATATTCGTATAGTATAGATAGACTAAAGATTCCTATAGTTAAAGCGAGATACAGCTATAGTTACGCACGATCAAACAAAGATACTGGGCGACCACAATCATAACGACAGTTCGTGAGAGTTTCCACAAAACAATGTCTGACCATACACTAATAGAAATGAAACATACGGCGACGTAGTCAAAGCAAATGGCCAACATGTGCAACCAATTCAATTCAGAGATAACTGAATCCTAACTCCCACTATAGGTACTATGACTATCGGTCTGCAAAGCTTCTATCGCTAAGGCATATCGACCCCTGACATTTGAGCGTATATTACGCCGAGTAACCTGGAAATGTTATATCGAAGTGGGACAAGCAGTGCTTGTATTAACGCTAAAAATCTTGAGCTGGGTCAAGCGGGCTGGATGGAAGATAAGAAAATACGTAGTTTGGTTTTATTTTGTGAACATAAATACGGGAGTGCTGCTACTATTTCTGTTTAGCGCAAGTGTGCTTTCTTTTGTCCTGATTATGTAAGTGCTTGCTCTATCCATTGCTGATTTACAGTTATTACCCGACTGTTTTACTTTTTGTTCTTAATTTTCTCTAACTTGCAAATGCAGTGTAGAGGTAATTAATAGACCGTATCTAAAGGGGAGTTGAGAATGCCAAAGGTTACAAATCATCATCAAACGTTTTTTTTTCTACCTTGAGGCGGCGGTCTGGGAGCCACGCCAGCGGACGACGAGCGATAGTTAATAAAATCTATGAGCTGCCCGCTGGCGCCCAGACCTCGGCATCATATACAGGGTGACATTTTATTCACCGTTCAAAATTTGTGTACGCGATGTAGGTTCCTACTCATTGGCATGAACAACTTTTTGTATAGGAGGAGCAACCCTAAACTCGCGAAATAAACCAGCTGTTTCATACTAAAGTTCACTATCTATACGTTCAAAATGTCAACCTGTATACATACCTAGGGGTGGTATTCCACTTGTCCAAGAACTTTGTCCAATGTGTATTTGCGTATCACATTTTACTTAAAAAAATGTGAGACGCAATGCACATTGGACAAAGATCTTGGTCAAGTGGAATTCCACCTTAAACAAAGACCATCTGCTTTAGTTCCAGCCTTCCACTTACAAATTTATTTAAATGCCCTATATTTTTTACAAGCTTTCTATTAAATTGCAATGTAATGTATGTAGGTATGTATGTACTAACTATGTTTGTTCGGGTGGAATCTTGCAACTCCATTTTGAAGCAGATATCATCAACCGATTGAGCTGAAATTTTGGGTAAAGGTATAGTTTGGATGTCAATTCAATCAAGGTACCATTGAGCTGATCTGATGATTTAGACAGAAGGTGGCCATGGGAATTCAGTATTTAACCGACTTAACCCCGTTGAGTTTGGGCTCGTTACAATTGTCTCAATGAGTAGTTGATGACGGTATACAGAAAAGTACAGACGGCAGTAAAACCGTGAACCAAAAATGAAATTTTTGACAGAAACTTATTTTCTTTTCTTTAACAGAACGTAGCAGTAACGTAGTATAAAATGAAGCGTTCATGAAGCGTGTATCTCTCTCTACCTGCCTAATCTTAACTCTTTGATATGAAATGAAATATACATCTTACTCGTCAAAGCCGAATATCAAAACGAAACTCGTATAGAAATACGACTACTAGTATTTATCTTCACACATTATCAGCCGTACAGTTCTCCAAGTGCCTGTAAACATTTACGACAGGCACCCGTCAGTCATGGCTGGCATAAGCACTATCCCAGTGAAACAATGTCCCATCTACCTGGCACATGTCACATCGCTATCAAAAGCCTTCACATGCAAATCGAATGAACAGACGAAGATCGACGTTCGCCCCGAACCCGATCGATACTCGTAAATAATGTAAATTCATGAATAATGGACACGCGAATCGCGAATCAAGCGACAACCTTGACCTGGCCTGGCTGTCTTGGAGTCCTTTAGTAATTGCTAACAACGATCAATATATGCTGTGGTCCTGCCTGGCTATCACAAGACGGATCTCGATTTTTCTCGCTCTATCCTCGTAAGGCCCATGGGCCTACTGGAAGGACTTATTCTCTTAAAGGAATTTAAACCATTTTGGGTTGGAATAGAGTTGCATTTGTTTTGTTTGGTCTTTTTTGAAACAAACGAAATTCAACTCTATTTCTTACGTTAGTTGATTCAAATTTTAATGTAATTTTGTGTCGTATGGTGGGCCTTAGGAGGCTATACCTCTCTTTCTAAATATTCAAATAAGAGAGTGACGGATAGTGCGAGAAAAATTGAGAGAGCTCGCGCGCCGTCTTTTGGTAGCCGTGCTGGTCCCCTAGGCAGACAATAAGACAGTAGGTACGCATCGTGGAAAATTTCTGGTTTAGATATTATATCTAAACACAGAGCTTGCGTATATTGTCTTGTTTGGTTTCAATATTCATGCAAGAGATAAAAAGTCATCATCATACCAGCCGAAAGACGTCCACTACTGGGGTGCTATTCGCTACGCGTTAATGCGGCTCACCCCGCCGGTCACCCGTTACGAAACTAGACCTCTACCTACGCTTAATTACTACGCATCGCAATGTCAAGGTATAATTGTGGGTGAGCGTTGAGGTGAGCTTAAAACAAGTTACAGAATAGGGGGGCTGTGCACGCTGGTCGACCGGTGGGACTCACCGTGGCTGAGGCACTGGGTGCAGCTGCATGTCCCCCTATGTCTTTACACCTAGACTAGACCTATATTAATGTTAATACTAACCCTAGAATTAAGTAATATGTTACTAACAATTTATGGACTTTGTCCGAAATAAAATTGATTGATTGATTGATAGGCCTCCTCCACAGAGTGCCACAATGACCGGTCCTGCGCCACCGGCATTCAGCGGACTCCCGCGATCATTAACAGGTCATCAGTCCACCTTGTGGGGTCTACCTACGCTGCGCCTGCCGCTGCGTGGTCGCCACTCAAAAACCTTTCCGCCCTGATGGCCATCGGTTAACGTGATAAAAAGTACCTACTTACTTACTCAATATATGAGAAATACATAAGTATTTTATATAGGTAGTATAGGTACCCATACTTTAAATAATGTTTGGACATTTATTGCTTTTTATTAGCTGCTTCACCTTGAATCACTCAATAAATTATTTTACTTAGCAGAGCTCTTTTTCTAATTTTCTCAATGTTCCTAACTCCAATGGCTATGATTCCTATGACCAATCTCTGTCTCACTTCCCAACTTCGAGCTTTAGCGATGGATCGAACGTAGATATATATCTACGTTCGATCTTCGGTAACGATCTCAAACTATACTTAAAAGTGAAAAGAGCATAGTTTTCGAAGCTTGTTTTGTAGCTGATGACTTCACGCTTCGAAAGATGGTTTTGATCACGCGAAGTCACACTAAGTTCGTAATTGTACTCAAGCCCATTATTTTCTTGAGATAAGTTTCCGACAAAATTATACTTTTGGTACAGTGTACTTTTGTGCAGTCATGCATCATTAGGAGGATTCTAATGAGCCCAAACATGACCGGGTCTATCAGCACGGCTATACAAGACGGCGCGCGAGCTCTCTCGATTTCTCTCGCACTATCCGTCTCTCTCTTATTAGAAAACTTAAAAGAGACGTATAGTGCGAGAAAAATCGAGAGAGCTCGCGGGCCGTCTTGAATAGCCGTGCTGTGTCGCAGCGAGATAGACTATCCGTCTCTTTCAAGTGTTATAATTAGAAGGAGACAGATAGTCTATCTTGCCGCAATAAAGGTCGCGCGCCGTCTTGTGACAGCTGGAGGTAGTTTGGGAGATACTCGCCACCTTAATGTCATCATCAGCAGACCAACTTTATGATACTACAATCATTTATACATAGTCATCTGACTTATACAAGTTTACAAAATGTCAACTCTGGATTTGTGACTAACCATTCATATGTGTCTAACAATCAATCATCAGTTTTGTGAAAAACCACTAACCATACTTAACTAATTAATAATTCACTGAAAATTCCTATTGTCTCAAACATCATCATCCTCCTAGCGTTATTATTCCCAGTTGTGCCCCTAAAGGAGCCCGGGGTCCGCTTTGACACCTAATCCCAAGATTTGGCATAGGCACTAGTTTTAACGAAAGCGACTGCCATCTGACCTTCCAACCCAGAGGGAAAACTAGACCTTATTGGGATTAGACCGGTTTCCTCACGATGTTTTTCTTCACCGAAAAGCTAACGGTAAATATTCCGTACATAAGTTCCGAAAAACTCATTGGTACGAGCCGGGATTCGAACCCACGACCGCCGCTTGACAGCCGCATGCCTGAACCACTGGGCTACCGTAGCTATATTATTGTCTCAAACATCAATTAGCTTTTATTTAATAGTAGATTTTATTGCAGTGTAACAAGTCAAATATTCTCTTTGCTTACCCATCGCAATGTGTTTTAGCATAGGAACACTAGAAATACTAGAATAATATAGAATGGCCAATCTATAATTTATATCGGTGTGATAAAATACATCACCTCATCACAAGTTGTACGCGTAATTCTCGCCTATTCTCAATTGACAGTGCTTACTGTGCCATAAGTCATTGTCTAGTAGTGGGCCTTTTCTATATTGCCTCGAGCAGAGATTGACCTCAAAATGCTTATTATACTCCACATAATTGTAGCAAATAGAACTCCATGACTTCTACCTGCCACTCTGGGAAGGTGTGATTGCCTACAATCGGGGCCCATTTCATAAAACTTTACAAGCGTACAATTTGACAAAATTTTCCATAGAAAAAGTTGCAAGAACTTAGACAATAATGCGACCAGCGGACTGACGGCGGTTGGAACGCTCGTAGAATCACCCATAGGCCTTATAGCAATGTCAGCAAGAATATAACCTGGCAACTGAAGGCACCAGCCAAACATATCGCAGACCTATGTTTTTATTAATCAAGTCTTAAAATTTAATAATAAAAATAAGTAAAAATTGTTTAATATAGTTTCATCATACAAGCAAATTTGATATGCTGTGAATTACTATTACTGCATATTATTTATTCAACTGCCATTGATAAAAGCATTGCCAGGTGTGTTAATATTTTTTGCAATACGAAAATGGACAGGAAAACACATAAATAAAAATATTCTGTCTTGAATAGTGGCATAACAATTTCTCTATATGCAAAATGTAGACATGTAACGCAGATGCGCATGCATTCAATGTAAATATACTTTCAAATGAAATGGCTGAAGATTATCTAGGACACACTAAAATGCTTTCTAGACTTGTAGCCAGCAGATAATAACTAGCTAAATTAAATGAAAACTATGAATCAAAATACTATCTCCTACGCATTAAGAATCGTTTCTGACTACTTTCATTGGAACTATAATCATTGCAAATGTATTGTTAGTTGATTAATGGTTATGGTACATTAAAAGTTAGTACCACGCAAAGTTTGAATTACACTATAAACAGACAATATAAGTACCCGAGAAAGAGTCACATGTAGCTTACTTTGAGCTTCAGAATAAGAATATTCTGAAAAAAACAATCACTGCATATAATAACCGTTGTTTTTGCCCGTTACAAAATTGTAAATAGGTATGACAGACAGGAACAAACTTACCTTCTTTGACATTCTTTGAAGATTGAGAAGATGACACTCCGGGTATCGTTTTATCAGTAGCACAATACATTGTTTTATTGTCCGTTAATTAGTGCCTATTATTGATTTTCACCTACCAAATACAAACATGTTTTTAACTTATAGTCGATTTTATAACATCACTACACTATACACTCGCACGTCACGCAAAACGCGGCGGCCATTGCACATTCCGGTTCGGTTGTAAATATCGCACCACAGATTAGAAAAAAAAAGAATGATTGAATTTAAACAAAGCAGAATTCAGATTTTGACAGCTTGTCATGTTGGTAGTAAGTAAAATCATGTATTTCTGATCTCGAATTATAATTTTTAATCTGTTTCAGCAATTTGACACATGACAGCTAAGCTTTGCTGTTTCTTTTCAGCGATAATTTTCTTTCCGTACTTGGGTCAAAGCATTGTTAATGTATTCAAATTTCCTTGCCACGCATTGATGGTTTAATTCAGCCGTGTCAAAATGATGCAGCATCAGTATTGGGTAACTAAGAAGACAGTGTTAAAAAAATTGGGAACCAAAGAAGACGAGTGTATAGTTTCATCGGATGCAGAACTAGATGCGAAATTGGAGTTGTTTCGATCAATATCAGATAGTTGTTTGCAGTTACAAAGAGTTTTAGATCAATATCAGGAGCGTTTGTGTGTGTTGGCTCAAGAGGAGAATGCTTTGGGGAAGTTTTTGCGGGATTCGGGTAAGGGGACTGATGCGGCTGGTAAACACATGGTGTCGGCTGGGAAAGCGATATCGTATTCGGGGCAGCAGCGGTTGTCCGTGCGAGGGCCACTGTTGAGGCTGTATCACGAAGTGGAGACATTCAGAGGGCGGGCAGTGAGTGATATGAGAGCTACTGTGTCTGCGATGGAGAAGGCTCGCATTGAATACAGGGCTGCACTGAGTTGGATGAAGTCTACGAGTGCGCAGCTCGACCCAGATACGGGCCGTGGGCTCGACAACTTCCGGAAGGCTCAGAGACAAGTGAGGGAGAGCAAGAAGGCGTTTGACAAGCTGACACTTGATGTACTGCAGAAGGTAATTTATGTAAAAATTCTTTTAACCTCAATGCATATAGAAAACCCCAGCTTCTCATTCATGCATGATATTATTATTTACTTGTATATGAAAAGACAGCTATCTATTTAAACAAATCTTATTGTAAGTGAGACTTATGGCTTAATTTTTTTTCCATTGTTAATTGATAGTCAGTTATATAAGCTACTTTATAGGCAGCCATTGACAGTAAACAAATTTATTTCTATTTCCAGATTGATCTTCTAGCCGCAGCACGTTGCAACATGTTCTCTCATGTCTTAACGAATTACCAGAGCTCCTTCCTGACATTCGGTAATAAAGTGTCTCAAACACTCCTCTCCACAGCTGAGACAATGAATGCTAAGCCTACATACGAGTTCTGTGTACTCAAAGAGCTATCACAGAACTTGGGAGATGGAGAACAGAAGCCAGATTTAGTCCCACAGGATAAGGATCAAATGTTATTTTTCCAGGTAATTATTTTGCTTCTCCTTGGTTCTCATCATTTTCATTTAACATGTATGAAAAATTATTAAAGTAGTCCTTTAAAGTGTGACACTTGCATATGTGGTTTTTAAGGCCGATATGAGAGTGACAGTGATGTCAGTATATATAGATGTCCACAATGGACGCATGCTGGGCCGCGCGATTCGCCCGAGCCAGGAGTTCGCGATTGCCATGCATGCATGACAGAGTTCGACATGTATAGGGCAAAAATGCTTTCATTTGAATATTTTGTATGTCCGGCCCTTTGATCTCTTTCAAAAAGCCGACAACGTTGGACTAGGCATGTAGCCGAATAAAACAACCATCCACATAGACCGCGCTCGTCCGAGCAACGGCTACACTGAGCGCGCACGCTAGGGCGAGCCGTGCGTCCGGTGTGGACACACTTATGACATGCGACAGTTGTTTACAGCCGTAGATAGAGGATATCGTCGGGTGACAAGCAAAAGTAACTATCAAAACCGTCACTGCTCTTCAGAACCTCGTATCTCGATACGTAGTCGATATCGAGATACGACCTTTGATTTAAGTAGGTATTTGTTACTTACTGAGTTTTGCTTGTCACCCGACGATATATAGATGGCGTCCTAGCGTATACCCAAAAGGGATGATGGTAAATTAACCATACTAAATTAAGAAGTATCAGAAGCTAATACACTCTTGATGTCTTATCTTATCTAGGTGAGGGCCCTTTCGGATGCACTTCGACCCATTGGGATCTTTTGTGCATCACTCTTGATGTCTAATGTCATTTATAATTTAGTCGTATTATATCGATGACGTCATGGTGGTGTCAGTTTCAGTACAATTTTTGACAGGTGTGGTGGCAAACAAAAAATCCGTATATGCGATGAGGGACAGAAAATATGACACTGTATCTCGTTCCCACTTGAGGTATTGCCTATGCATACATCTTTGTCACTCATGTGTGTATATGTGGGTGACTCCCTCTATCTATTCTACCTCTATGTTTACAGCATTGTAGGAGGCACAGCAGCATGTCAATTCAAGTTTTAAATATTACTTCCATTAAATATGATAACTGTTATTGTCATGTTGACAAGATAACAAGGTCGATGACCAAATTGTAGTCTAAGCATCATCAGGGACAAAAATTTGTATACAAGTTAATATCTTTATAATTTCATGACATTCTTCAATAAACATTATTTTAAAATACAGGATGAATACAAAGACGATAACGACAGCAGCCAAAAGCCAAAACCTACCGAACCAATCAAGTGTGACCTAAATGAAGAACCCATAGGTGACCCTTCCAATAAACCTGTTTCGAGAGACTCCGCCAATCTTATAGATGTTGCGGAATCAGCTGATGAAAGTGCTATCAGTGCTGACTTGGCCGGTTTAAGGATGGACTGCGGTGATGTGGCCAGTAACTTCGAAATGTTCATGCCTTCCCAGTTACTACAGGTATGGTTACTTTATGTTGTACATTGGGAGCACAGATTTATTTAAGCTACGGTAGCCTAGTGGTTCAGACATCCGGCTGTCAAGCGGTGGTCGTGGGTTCAAATCCCGGCTAAAAAAAATTATTAAGGTCTATAACGGCCTCCGTAGCCCAGTGGGTAGTGACTCTGCCTACCAAGCTGGAGGTCCCGGGTTCGAATCCCGGTCAGGGCATTTATTTGTGTGTTTATCACGAATATTTGTTCCTGAGTTATGGATGTTATATATGTATATAAGTATCTATATGTATTTATCTATTATATATATCATCGCCTAGTACCCACAACACAAGCCTTACTGAGCTTACCGTGGGCCTAGGTTGATTTGTGTAAGATTGTCCCATAATATTTATTTATTTATTTTATTATAGTTTGCCCTCTGGGTTTATTTATTTATTTATTTATTATTTATTTATTTATTTATAATGCTAGGAGGGTGATGATGAGCCTAGATTGATATAAGCAGGCATTGAAGTATTTTTAGCATGGTAAGACTAAAGTGAGCTATGAAGTCGTTGTAAGCATTAAAATTACATTTTTACTCATACTCATCCTCATTAATTTAATTCATAAAATAAATAATGACTATAAAAAAATACACCAAGATCTTCATTGACGAATAACAAATAGTATGAAGGGTCCACCGAAAGAACATGTCTAGTCAACTTTTTTTTTTTTAATGAGATTTTAATGTCATGTTCATAACGAGCGCAACATTTTGACATCAAAATCTCATTTTGAAAAATATAATAATTTACTTTGAAAACAAAGTTTTAACCGACGAAAAATCAATCATTCCCTATTTTCCTACCCTTAGGGTTGGTTTTTTTTTTCCAAATTTATATGGGACCAACTTCAAGGTATACCCATAAAAAAAATATCAAAATCGAACTACTCTGTAAAAAGTAATGCGTGGTCATACATAAAAAAAAAAATATATACTCGTCGACTTGAGAACCTCCTCCGTTTTTTTCGTCGGTTGAAAAAGTGACTAGACATGTTCTTTCCGTGGACCCTTCATATTATTTGTTTATTCGTCAATGAAGATGGTGGTGTAATTTTTTAAAATTATTATTTATTCAATTAATTAATGCGTATGAGTAAAAATTTAATTTTAATGCTTACAACGACTCCATAGCTCACTTTAGTCTTACCGTGCTAAAAATACTCCGATGCCTAGATATATGTAAGTCTGTAAGAAAGTTAGGTTTAATGAGAGTTTAGAGTGCCAGTTATATCACAAGCTTGGCAATGCCATCTATACATATCGCGGCGAATCATGGTCCCTTTGACAGCTGTCATCTCCGTACAATTTATAACCTTTTAACGTAAAATACTCCGATGCCTGGATATAAGTCTGAAAGAAAGTTAGGTTTAATGAGAGTTTAGAGTGCCACTGCCAGTTATATCACAAGCTTGGCAATGCCTTCTATACGTATCGCGGCGAATCATGGTCCCTTTGACAGCTGTCATCTCCGTACAATTAATAACCTTTTAACGTAAACTACTCCGATGCCTGGATATAAGTCTGTAAGAAAGTTAGGTGTAATGAGAATTTAAGAGTGCCACTGCCAGTTATATATATCACAAGCTTGGCAATGCCATCTATACATATCGCGGTGAATCATGGTCCCTATGACAGCTGTCATCTCCGTGCAATTTATAACCTTTTAACGTAAAATACTGCGCTGCGCTGTAGCCTATTGTTGCACTCTTTTATTTTCTGTATTGCGTTGTTTTATATAAGTACCTACATCAGTGATCGATTTTGTGTTTTTTGGTTTTTTTTGCGACAGTAAATCTTTTTTTTTTATTGTACCGAGATGACAGATGTCAAGATTTGTCGCGTAACGTATAGTGAAATGGCTTCATTTCACTTGATGACTACTTTGAGGAGCTTTTGATTGGACCTTGAAGTTGATTAGGCATTGTATTACAAAGCCTATGTTTGACGATAAGAGGAAAGGCTCATTTAGATACCTACTATAACAGCTTTGTGTTCTCTCTAAGGCCAGTTTCGACCAAACTAAAATAAGGACTTAATCATGAGGTTAAATAGGTACCTAATTCATAAGGAATAATCTTTCAAAAACCACTTTAGTTTCCTGGAATTGATACTCAGAAGAAATATTATGTAAAAACGGTGTAAATATTGTGATATAGTAAACACAGTTCCTTAGTTGAGTAAGATATACATTTATGAAACTGATAATAATTGATAAAAAAAAAACAATAAAATTCGCAGGTCCCATATAAAATTATACCTCTTTATCTATACTGTTTTTAATTAAAATAAAAGTGTATGAGTCACTCTTATATGGTTGAAATATTCGCATACCTGGAATTAGGGTGCACTGATTATTTTTAATATCAATATTTCTAGGACCTGAACACTTCCAGTCTAATGGAAGACACTCTCATACCAGTTAGCTCCGATAAAGGCGATCAGCCTACAGAATCACCTGAACAGAACACTCCCAAACCGAAGACTAATAAAAAAAAAGAAGATAAGGCAGCCTGGTTTAAGCTCTTTGCAGAATTGGATCCACTTGCGAACCCTGACAACCTTCTGGGCTTCAATAATAACCAGAGTCATGCAGCTTAAGTATGGTAGTATCTGGAAAAGGTTGGTGACAAATGTTCTTTCAATCGATTTAGTATATTGCTGCTGTTGAAATAAAGTCTGTATTATTATCTTGTTTCGCAAGAATGTACTAGGACTTACTACCCGTTGACAATATCTGTGAATCTCGTCGCGTGACGTCATATCGCTCTGGCTAAGCTGTGGGCGCGCACATGGCGTACTCCAGTGCACCTGAGATATTGTGGCAGGGTAGTAGAATATTCGTATTTTATTTCGTATTAATCATACATTGTCATTCATTACGTTAAAATATCGTAATTGTATAAACGGGTTTTTCATTAGATGAAATATCTAGTAGACCTTATTTTTCTATACCCAGCACGGCTATCAGAAGACGGCGCGTGAGCTCTCGATTTTTCTCGCACTACCCGTCTCTCTCTTATAAGAAAACTTAGAAAGAGAGGTACAGTGTGAGAAAAATCGAGAAAGCTCGCGGGCCGTTTTGTGATAGCCGTGCAGATATGCCTGATGTATAATAAATAGTCTATGGTAAATATGGTAATCCATCGTCACCATTTAAGTTTCACTACTTGCTTTCTATAGTTTATGTGCCGCTTCCAATACTTTTAGGAAGGGATTTTCAGTAATTATATATACCAGTAGGCTGGTGTCATAGCCGTACATATCCGTAGGCAAACCGGTGGAAATCAAGTTCTATGGACGTCTCGCCACCGACACATACATGGGCCAATCTCCGAGCGTTTGAACCGCTCGGTTCTAAAGTCATTGTCGGCTCAAGATTATTTCACCAGAGGTAACCGGTATTGGCTTACGTCTTCATCAAAAATGGACTCTGATATTCGTTTCTTTTAATAGTATTTCCTGGAGACGACAATGACGAAAAACCGCCTTGAAAACGCTGAACATTCGCCCACGTAATGTTTTACACAACCTAATTTTAGGCTCGCTTCTAGTTCAAGTTTATAGAATAGGCAACCAAGTATTGTAATTGTTTTTCCGATTTTTATTTAAAACGCTACACTAGAGAAACCAAAATATCTTGGCTAGCCTATACACAGGATGACATCTGAGAGGTAATTAGGCATTTTTTTAGACATCGTTATTGATGGCTATATACTATAATGAATGTCACTTTTGTGACCAACCAATGGACTTGTATTTTTCAGAGTATAATAAAAAAAACAAATACATTCATAGTCATAAACTAATATCTTAGTGTTTACGGTTGAAATTCACATAATAATCGTTTCCATTGAGGGTATGCAATAATCATTTGTTTCACAAATAACGATTATGGGGACCGATTTTTGACTTTCGAGCGCTCGAAAATTAAATAAAAGTAAATACGATTCTAATGTCAAAATTGCAAGCACTTACTTTCTACCGATAGAATTAAATACGAGTGGTCAATACCACTCGGTTTTCAATTTTCTATCAATTTAAAACAGCATTTCATAATTTTTGACAGTTTTCGAATGAAAGAGTCGAGCGCTCGAAAGTCAAAAATAGGTCCCCTGATTCGATTTCATTGGCGGATTGGCCCCGATGAGAGCGAAACATGTTGCCAATACCTTGTTACAATGTTACAATTGATAATTATTACGTTTGAAACTCACATACGTTTATTATTTTATTTTGACCTGTTTTCTTCGTATTGTGGCTTCTTGATGCTTAGGCCCTTTGCATCTATTATTTTGTTGAGTTTGCTTCCGAATGAAATTTACAATCCGATGTCACCCTGTATGCTTATTGTGTTTAATATAAAATGTACTCGTGCCACATATATTTCACACATAAGGAGTGTTCTATATTTGGTTGTTAAAGTAATCTTGTTTTATCACACACTATAGTTTTACATTATTGTTACGTGCCACTAAATCACGCATTACTCCAAAACTTTGTTGTCTTTATAAGTGAGATCTTATTTAAATTTGTCCAGTAGACGTAAGGTAAGGTGACATTTAGAAAATGTTGCGCTGTCCATTTTACTGTCCTAGCTCATAACTTTCATGCCATTTTTTCCCGCAAAACTAGTTTATTTGAATGTTTTTATATTTTTTTCATTTAGAACACATTTCACATTGCACATTGTTGAGACGGGAAAGGTTCTCGAGTGGCGACCACGTACCGGAAGGCGCGGCGTGGGTAGGCCCCCCACAAGGTGGACTGATGATCTGGTAAAGGTCGCGGGAGTCCGCTGGATGCGGGTGGCGCAGGACCGGTCACTTTGGCACTCTTTGGGGGAGGCCTATGTCCAGCTGATATGATGATGATGATTTGCTTTTCATTGATATATTATGGAATGGCTTTAGGGATTGCGGGATTGGAGAATAAGCCTGACAGCTCAATTGTTGTAAATGTCATCACAAGTATTTAGCACCCTTGGCCAAAAGTATTTAGCACCAATTTTTTTTCCTTTATAACTTGCTAACAAACTATTATTATTAAAAATATACACTGACGTGAACTAAAAAACTTTAACCTAGATGATTCCGAAGTACTTATATTAGAATGTTGCTACACCTTGAAGGGTCTCTGTCTGTATTGGTTAGCTTTTAAGAACAGCCTGTACGACAGTAGAAGTAACTGTATTTTAGAATGTTCTATGATAATTGATCGATTCAAAGTTTGACTTTTACATGAAAAGCACATGGGTGCTCGATATCTTTGGCCGAAGATGTATTTGTATAAAGTTCTCACAAAAATGTGTACGTGTACATACTGTACACCCATCCAATAGCCTTGACAATAATAATTCCAAATTGTTTAATTATAATTTATTCACATTATCTAGTCAAAATTTGCACCAAAGAAATATATAAGTTTAAAAATATATGTATTGGATGGCATTTTTATATGAATAGTTTTCTTACTTTCAAATACATTCCTAGTTGTTCTGTGTAATATTTTAAGAACGTACATATTAAGTATTAGTATATCTTAGATACATGCTATCAACGAAATTACTGTCATCAATCCGAGCGTATAATTACTTTCTTACTGGTATATTAACATTTCTAATACTGTGGCTCACAGGAGAGCCGGCGAGTTTTGAGACTTATACTTGAGATTAATCAAAGTATATTCAAAAAGCAATTCTACTGTCCAATGTAGAAGATTCAAAATCCATGACAACTTAACAAAAAGTTGACCCCATTATATGATCTCAATTCTCAATCATATGTCAAAATTCTGTAGTATTTTTAGTGTATTTGACATCATGCCCTATTAGCGAGTACTAAATATGGTTATTGGAATAGAAGTCCAATTTTAAAGTAGCCAGAGATAGTGTTTTGTTGATTTGATTTGAGAACAAAATAAATTCAATACTATATTATCATAACTGCTTAGTTCAAATTCCATCGCATTTATTTTGTATGCCAGGAGGTTAGATAGTAGCTATCGAAATGAAAAATCCCAATTCTTATGATCCCAGACAATCTTAACTGCTGCACACAATACTTATATTATTCCTTAGAAATTGAAATAAACAATTTTTGCAGTCTCCTTTGAACTTTTCGTGTAGCACCAAGAGAACTAAAAGCCCGTTCCGTGCTTTCCTCCCAGTATGTATTCGTATGTATAGTCCTCCCTGTCGTATCCGACGACGGCGACCCTTACAATTTCCTCTGGTGAGCACGAATATGGCTCGCAAAGCCGAACTTAGTTTTAAATGTCCGGTCACATTGTGTGCAGTATAGCTGGCCCTGGTCATTGTAAGTATATGCATAGGATGGTCTAGGTCGAGTCTTCCGTAAATGGCGCTTTTGGTCCAGGTGTTCAAGTCGAGCTACTTCAATAGAAGCTACACCATTTCTGACTTTATTACGCCATTCCGGTCTCATCAACGCGACCTCCTCCCAGCCCTCAGCAGTATTTGTATTCAAGTGTTAGATGACTAAGACCGCTCTCGTATTGTACCAAAGCATATATGATATACATACCTACTATACCTAGTCACAAACTCTTTAGTCACATAAAAAATAATTGCATGCTAATGACTACAGCATAGCACACGTCATTATTGCTACGTGCGTGGGTAAGAGCTAGTAGTGTTCCAAAATACGACTACAAGAGTAGCTAGCATGATAGTTTATGGTCATGTTTTACGTAACGTTTTGAGCCATAAAACCTATGATACTAGCTGGGAAGGTGCCCATAGGTGGCTGATGGGAAAGTATGTTAGTACCTACCGATTCGTATTTGGGCGTTTTCACAAAAATGTGCGACTTGTACTTTTTTTCTCTGTTTAAATATTTTTGGTGTTTCCGGTTCAGAATCATGAGATTCATGAGCACTCTTGATCCCGATAAAAAAAAGTGTCCATAATTTTCTATAAATAATTTTCTATGTGACGGAATGAATAAAAAAAACGTCACGTAGTGAAATAAAAAACTGGGAACACTTTTTTTATTTATCGGGATTAAGAGTGCCCATGATTCTGAACAGGAAAAACTACAAAAATCTAATTTCTAAGAAAAAAGTAAAAGTCGCACATTTGAGTGAAAACGCCCATTTACTTTTATACCAAAAAATATAACGTACCTATATATAACAGAGATCTGAAAATGTGATATCATACATTCCAATTTGTATTTTTTTTACTAGCTTGAAATTGAAATTGCAACGCAAAAACATTTCTGTTGGTTTAATGTTAGGTATTAAGACAAATTATATTAAATAGAACAAAGGGTTTTACATGAAACTAATTATGATTTGAACTTAATTAATTTTATTATAAAAAAAAATTTACTTAATTATGCTTTTAAAATACCTATATCAATATATAATGTTTATGTTCGTCAAGTATTGTGTTGTGTTGTTTGTATGTTTTGTGGTTTATTTTATTACCTATGAAAATAAATACCAAAAATTATGTACCTCATCAAAGTTGTTTTAATCTACTTACCTACCTATACTATTATGCTAAGAATGATTTATACTAAAATCATACTTTTTTACATAAATATCTATACCGTCATATTTTGGTATCAACCTATATACAACTACTTACCTACCAGAGAAATAGATCCGTCGGTACGTTTTTGTACACTTCACGGTCGGTAATAAAGAAAGCTGGAATGCGCTGTCCGCTGGATGCGGGTCATTGTGGCACTCTTTGGGGGAGGCCTATGTCCAGCAGTAGACTTCTTTCGGCTGATATGACGATGAATCTTTATTAAACATTGTCCTGCAAAATTTGGCACTTACTGGTATCCGATTGAGCTGAAATTTGGCTTATACGGGTGTAGACACTAAATAAAATAATCAATAAGGCCCCTCACAGACTGGCGCGGCCTGGCCGCGGCGGTCAAAAGAAAACTTGTAATTAGCTGTCAAATTTACTATGGTCCGCCACCGCAGGCCGCGCCAGTGTGATTCAGGCTTAATGTGGCATTTTCTCGAAAAAGAATTAAAAATGTAGTCAAATGGAAAAAAAGCAACAAAAGAGGTTAAATAATCACGAAGTTATAAGCGTCCAAAGTTGTAAGTGTTCTGTCCCTTTTCCGCAAAACGCACTTTCATATGAAACGATTGTCATTTACTATGACGTTAGACGATCGTGACGTCACGACCCCGGCGCGTTTTCTCTCTCTAACAAGCAACATTAAAACGGTTGTAGCTTCTTAATTTTTTTGAGATAGGTATTCGAATGGGATTTTCGTCATTAGGCATATTTTTTTGCCTTCTTTCTTTTGAAGTAATAATACATTTTGAGTCCACACCCCTATTATGTAAGTTCGCTGACAACGCAATATTATACCACCACCGAGCTGATTAAGACGACAGTCTTTGACCAGCAGTGTGTGTTGCCAGTGATGACATATTGGCACTGAAACGTGGTCGCTTACTATGGGCCTCCTAAGAAGGCTCAAAGTCACCCAAAGGGCAATGGAGAGGGCTATATGTTGGGAGTTTCTCTGCGTGATCGCATCAGAAATGCGGCTATCCGCAGCAGAACCAATAAGGTAACCGATATAGCCCTCCGAATCGCTAAACTTGGCAGTGGGCGGGGCACATTGCAAAATTGGGAAAGGTTCTCGAGTGGCGACCACGTACCAAGGTGGACTGATGACCTGGTAAAGGTCGCGGGAGTCCGCTGGATGCGGGTGGTGCAGGACCGGTTATTTTCATTTCGGCTAATATGATGATGATGATGATGAGCTGATCTGAAGCAACCCAAAAAATAGCCGTCGTGTTTGGGCGCATTGGGACATTTGGAAAAGAAGTTCTCCCTCTCAACGAATAGTTAATGACTGCAAAAAGTACAGTCAGCAATAAAAGTTTGTATGAAAAAAATTACAGAAACATCATCCGAAAATTATATGACGTCTACCTAATAGTTTTCGCAATCCCCATAAAAGTTAAAAGGTTGCCTCCCAAATATAAGACCAATATTTCGTTTCCCCTATAAAATGGAGCGAGTTTAACAGTGCACAATGTAAGGTCGTTAAGTGCAGTGAAATTTACTGTACTACCTTTCTGAGCTGAAATGCAGTAGCAACATAATTTGTCTTCACAGCGCGGCCGGAGGCGGGGTTTGGAAATTGTATTCACGAAATATTTTCCAAGTTTTCCAACTGGCTGCCCGCGTATTACCTACTCTAGAATTTCTTTGATTTTCTTTTGACGTACAGTCACCGGCATCAATATATGATGAATCAAAGGCCGCAAAAATATCTGACACGCTCTTACGGCTCTTGGAATAGAGTTGTCATCAGATGTTTTTGCGGCCTTTGTTCCGTCATAGGTATATTTATGCCGGTGACTGCTACCTTGTTCCTAAATAATAATCACAACGCCGGTTAACGACCGCCTTATTTTTAGGGTTCCGTACTCAAAAAGTAAAACGGGACCCTATCACTAAGACTTCGCTGTCAGTCCGTCCGTCCGTCCGTCTGTCTGTCACCACCACCAGGCTGTATCTCAAGAACCGTGATAGCTAGAGAGTTGAAATTTTCACAGATTATGTATTTCTGTTGCCGCTATAACAAAAAATACTAAAAACAAAATAAAATACTATTTTAATAGGGGCTCCCATACAAAAAACGTGTTTTTTTTGCCGTTTTTATAGATAATCTGTCGCCAGGCTGTATTTCAAGAACCGTGATAGCTAGAGAGTTGAAATTTTCACAGATTATGTATTTATGTTGCCGCTATAACAATAAATACTAAAACCAAAATAAAATATTTTTTTAAGGGGCTCCCATACAAGAAACGTGATTTTTTTGCCGTTTTTATAGATAATGGTACGGAACCCTTCGTGCGCGAGTCCAACTCGCACTTGGCCGGTTTTATTTATTTAGGTAAGGTGCATTCGGGTTACTCCGAAAATCGAGTAATTACTACCAATCCAATACTAGTTTCTAGGAGGGTAACTCCGAATAAAAAAGAACTATGTACATTGTGTCAGAACTTTATATCGATACCTGCAGACTCAAAGGGCGTAACAGCAATTAAAACAACAGGCTGTTACGCCCTTTGAGTGTGCACTGTGCAGGTATCGATATAAGACTCACTTTTGTAGATCATTCGGAATAACCTGATTTTCGGAATTACCCGAATGCACCTTAGTGCTAAATTCTGGCTTATTTGTAGTAGATTCACATTATATAAATGAGTAACGTACTACCCTGCACCAACTTTAATGAAGTGGCGGCGCGCCCCCTCCCCGAAGACTCCTCTCCGATCTCTCCATAGATAAAAGTGTGTTGGATCTCTCGCTCCCTGATGCCACTGCCGATCTAAGTCGTGGCCGAGCGAGCCGTGAGCGTCTTTGTCTAGCCCTATCGTTGATTGGAAGAGAATTCCATTTGGCATTAAAATGGCGTTTGGGTATATATAGGATATACAGCAACGTAAATGCGATTATGCTGCTAGCTAGGCTGCAAGAAATAGAATCTAAATAATGTTTTTCTGCACCTCAAGTCCCTCTCAAGTATAGTTTCAAATTAAATCATATTGCTATGCGTGTTAGCCAACATAACAGCCGTAAATCTCCTTACACAATATTGAGGGCCTACCGTGAAATGAAAACAACCTTCGTTCATGTATCTCCGTCTCTGTCACACTTGCTAGTTCGAGCGACAGAGAGGGAAATTTGATTTCGTTTCGCGGAAGCCCCTTTGAAATGTCATCATACCATATTCCACTTCATTTCTAATCTATGGATTTTGACAATCAATAGTGCTGGCAAAATCGTAGCAAAAATCTCGATATAGGAACTAAATACAGCGTGTCTCTGACTTGGGGCTTTTAATTCAAATGTCAATTATGCTCCTGAAACGGAACTACTTTTGTTCTACAACTTTTCAAAAATACGTTCTTTTTGTATTTTCATTATTCCATACAAATTTAATAACATTTTCAATGTACATCATCCATTAGTTAGTTTTCATACTTGTCAGTGTCATGGATGTCAAATAATGAGGCCGTGTTTGCAATACATTGATGTACTACAGTTAAAGTTCAAACACTAACAAATTATAGAATTGATAGTTATTTTACAAAGTTGCGGAACAAAAGTGGTTCAGTTTCAGGACCATAATCGATATTTGCATTTAAAAATAAAATAAATAAATAAAATCATTTATTTCAGACTACTGTTGTTGGTCCATAGGTATTTTGTTAGTAACAATAATCAGCTTAAGTTATGTTAGTGTGGAATTGAATTAAGTACATACAAGATTTTATTAAATTACATTACGTTCCAGAATTAGAATTGAAATTAAAAAAATAATAAAATTAAAAATAAATTAAATGAAAATAAATTAAATTAAATTAAAATACAAATTCAGAATACTTACAAAACGGCGTCACCTTTTGCTGACGTGCATCTGTATAAGGTGGCACATTATACGCGAGTCAAACCACCCGGCTATGGTCTTCAGGATGGAGTTGGAACTAGCGCAAAGTCTGCAGAGCAAGGAGGCAGTTTTTTTTGCGCATAATGGCGTAGAAGTCGTCCGCTCCCGCGAGCGCAAACATACCAGATGCACTGCAGAAACGCGGCAGTCCCAGCAACATCCTGAAGCCATTGTTGTACTGGACTCGATAGGCGTTGATGGCCTTCTGCGTATAGTTGGTCCATAGGCTGCTCGTGTAGTATACCTGGCAGTAGGCTTTGAACAAAGTTATTTTGACCTGCTTACTACATCGTGCAAACCGCCGAACCAACATATTGCATCTGACCGCCAACGCCCTCCTTTCCCGCTCTATATCTGATTGGTCCTGGGTTACATAGTGGCCGAGATACTTAAACTTGAAGACTCGTTTAAGGTCGCCACCATTTAGCTTTATGGGAGGCACTGTCTCAGGCAACTTGCCTCCGACGGCCTTAAAGACCAGATACTCGCTCTTTTTCACATTGTACGTCAAGCCGTGCGACAAAGCGTACTTCTCACATGAGCCCAGCAGCTCCCTAAACGCCCTGACCGACGGGCTGAGCAACACCATATCATCAGCGTAGCTGATGTTATTTACGATAACATCATCCACACTGCATCCGATGCGTTTGTTGCTAAGCCCGACAATCAGATCATTCACGTACAGGTTGAAGAGCTTTGGTGAGGTAATACCCCCCTGCCTCACCCCACATTCCAACCTGTACGTGTCTGATATGTTATCCGCCCATTTCACACCGTTCAGCTGGTTCTGATACCAGTACTGAAAGATGCGCAACAGCTCTGCCGGCACATTACTACTCCTCAGCTTGTCCCACAGGACGTCGTACGACACAAGGTCGAACGCCTTGGAGAGGTCTAAGACTGGCGTTCACCGCTCTGTATAGTACTGGACCGTGTGTTTCAAACCAAGGATAGCAGTTTCGGTAGACAGCCCGGGTCTAAACCCGAACTGTGCATCGTGCAGGTGTACATAGTCATTAAGACATGTATTCAGCAGGCTGTCGAGCACCTTTGCCAAGACGGTGGCCAGAGAAATGGGCCGATAATTGCACTTATCAGTTACATTACCCGTCTTGTCCTTAACAATGGGGACAACCAGTGTCCGCATCATATCCTGGGGCAGATAAGAATGCGCCATGCACAGTGAGTAGAACATCGATAGTACCCGGGGGAGGTGGACACCCGCGTGCTGCAGGTGCTCGACGCTGAGGCTATCATGACCCGGTGACTTACCTCTTGTCATATTTTTGATTACGACACTAACCTGTTTGGCCGAAAACCGAACCAGGTCAGAGTCACGACAGGCCCCCTCGTCTACCCCCTGCTGCGCGGGCCCCAGCGGCGACTTCACCTTAAAGTGCTCCGAGAATAAGTTCGCAATGGATTTTGGATCACAATTTAAAGCCCCAACGTCAGAGACACACTGTATACAAAAAGTTACTTTAAAAAAAAGTTTTAACCGGCTTCAAATCAGTAGCCAAATTGCTTCAAGTTTGCCTATAAAATTTTAAGAGTTCCCTCGATTTCTCCAGGATCCCATCATCAGAACTGGATTTTGGTGACAACGGGACCAATCTGGACGTATATGCTTTCAAACAAAGAAAAAAAAATCAAATCGGTTCATAAATTACCGAGTTATCGCGTAACCAACACAAAAAAAAATACAGACGAGTTGAGAACCTCCTCCTTTTTTGAAGTCAGTTAAAAAAAGTTCGGAACATTGTTCAAAGTAGGTATCGTCATATATTGCTGAATATGTCAGCAAATGACATTAGAATTTAGGTTATTTTTGAGTTACATAAAAAACCGGCCAAGTGCGAGTCGGACTCACGCATGAAGGGTTCCGTACCATTATCTATAAAAAAAACTATTTTATTCTGTGTTTTTAGTATCTGTTGTTATAGCGGCAACAGAAATACATCATCTGTTCAAATTTCAGCTGGAACTATCACGGTATCAGTGAGATACAGCCTGGTGACAGACAGACGGACGGACGGACGGACGGACAGCGAAGTCTTAGTAATAGGGTCCCGTTTTACTCTTTGAGTACGGAACCCAAAAAAAAGAAAACAATATGTGCCAGTGTTATTATATAATGTATGAAAAATCACCTGGTTGGTCATGATTTGAAATCTTGTCGGTCATGGCATGTGGGTAGGTAAAGTAGTGTATGTAACTGTACATAATTAGGCATTAAAACACTCGTCCTATTATGAACACTCGTTTTTAATGTTCTTCATTATGTACAGTCACATTAATAGTACTTTAAATATCGATTTGTCGATGTCGATACCAACAAAAACATGATCGAGTACAACCTTATTCGTTTTTTTTCAAGAAATGTCAATCAAATGTTATTCATTTGTGTTTGAATAAATGAATTGGACGGTGGACGGCTCCACAAATTCAAATAAGTATAGCTGAAATCAAATTTATACTTGCCGAATTTGTGTATGATTATTGATTATATAGTGGAGCGGAAAAATGTTAAACTCATGTAAGTATGGAAATCAAAAATATTTTTTCCATTGATATTTCTCCAGTCAGTACATTATATTTTCATAATTATTTTCAGTTTTTAGAGGCCTATTAGGCGCTGAAGAATCTCCCACAAAGGTACTGGAAGTGCGTTCCGATAATTATATTTCAAGGCCGATACATTACAGGGATGATTCTATGTTATTATACGGACCTAAAATCCAGGATGCCAAGAATCCAAAGGACAAATATTTTGAAATTATTCTGCACAAGCCGTTCACGGAGAGCACTCATCAGATGTACAGGTTGGTGGAATATTTTACTATCTATTGGGACCCAATTGTGTTATTTTATTATCTATTGTGAAGTGATGATGTCAGAATGTCAGTAGTTATGAACTTATGAAATGCAGCCAATTTTTATACATAGGTAGCCAATGCTGAATAAAAAACTGATTACTGGCAAATATATCTTAGACGGCGCGCGAGCTCTCTCTCTAAGTTTTCTAATAAGAGATGGTCTCTTTCTAAGTTTTCTAATAAGAGATGGTGTCAGGTACGGATATGGAGTCAAATAGTACGAGAAAAATTTAGAGAATTTGCGCGCTGTCTTGTGATATTCGTGCTGTTGTAAATTTGATAATGCATCATTGGCGGGATCTGATTCATTTGTAATGGGTATTTTAAATCTTTGGGATGCTCTACAAAAAGGTACTGCTGTCTGGAGTAACTTTAATTTCTGAGGCAACTTCATTAACCTTTGATAGACTAGTCCTTACAATGAATTCTACCAAATTTTGACAGACATAAGTCTTGAAACCCATACCGCTCACCTGTGAGCCACGGGGTTCAAGCATTTAAGTTTTAACTCTATTCGATTTTTAATGTAGCACCGGTAGGAGTAACTACACCTTAACAGATGTCCATCACTTTACTCGAAATTATCAAGTAAACTAAGACTGAATCCTTCACTTATAACAATTTGAAGTGTTTCACCTTAATCCCATTTTCTTAAACACACCCTTGCTGAAAGTACTAGAAAAACATGTGGTAACTTGAACAAGCTTTATAATTTCCATATTTAATTTTCTACAGAGATTCTTCAGTATCTGATGATTTTTTGTTTTTAGCTTGTTCCGGTCAGTAAACCAAGAAAGTGCTGAAGAGAAGTTTATTATTTACAAAGAAAAAATACCAGTCTACATAAAGATAGCAAAAGAAGTAAGTATTCCGATGCTAACGGTTTTGCATGTGTAGACAATGATGTAAGTACCGTAAAACCACACAGCTATAGTCCAGGTCACCCAACTATGGTCCAAATCAATTCTCATATTACTTGCTCTGGTGGGACTAATTTCGTGGATGAACTTAAAGACAGGCAATACAGAGTGTTTTTTTTAAATGGGACAGTATGGGGAAATCCGAATCTAAAGGAGATAGAGGAAAAGTATCCAAGGAGACATTAGGTGTTTTTTTATGTAAACAAATTTGGATTATTAAAATTTTTGGTCAAGCGTGAGTTGTTCTTAAAAAATTATAAAGTTGGTATTTTTTTTTTTGACGCGGGTCGGCTCTGTTTTATGTAAGGATTATTTCATTGTATGGAAAGAATAAAATCTGAACAGCAGAAGTTGGTCAAATTTAATGAAAACTAATCTTCATATAGTTGGTTTATTACTTGAGTAAATGTTCGATGTGGCCGCCGTCTTGTCTTATGCAGATACGAGCACGTTTCAAGACACTTCTAGTTGCATTTAACAGAGACTTATGGTGAATTGTGTTTAAAGTGTTGTAAACAGCATCTTTTAATTCTTGTACGGAGTTGTATCGGGATTCATAAATTCGACCCTTAAGGTATAAGAAAAAATCTAATGGCGTTAAGTCGGGCGATCGTGGGGGCCACTTTATCGGCCCATATGTACCCATCCAACGGTTTGGAAACTGCTCGTCCAAACACAGTTTACTTGCCCTACTGTTGTGGGCTGGTGCACCATCTTGTTGGTAGATTATCTTACCAAAGTTCCTTAAGCTAATAGTCTCATCCACTAAATCTGCAACCATGTTCAAGATTTCCTGATATTTTTCACTATTTAGCGTTCCTTGGTAAATTTTGATAGCAAAAATTCTGTTATGTAATATCGCACACCAACAATTAAAAGAAAATCGGATTTGGTTGTGGGTTTCTGTAGTTCTTAGCGGATTTATTTTTGACCAGTAATGGTTATTTCTCCTGTTGTACATGCCATTGTTCGAAAAGTTGCATTCATCAGTCCAAATAATAAAATTAGGAAAACATCTATTTCTAATACTCTGAGCCACATACCAATTACAGAAATGTAACCTGCGGTTTTTATCTCCAGGTAGTAACGCTTGTACAAGTCGACCTTCTATGTAACACTTGTATTTATGAGCCTTCAATATCTTCCTTACAGTTGATTTATGAATACCGATAGTTTCAGCTGCTTCCCGTAACAAAGCTTTTGGATATGCTTCAAAATATCCCAATACGGCAATAGTTATAAACTCACTATTGACTATCGTCGGCCTTTTACGCTTAGGTTTGAAACAGCCTTCCTGTCTTAGGTTCTTTGTTAAACTATCAAATATCTTGCGATTCGGTACTACACGGTCAGGATAGCGTTCTTGATACCACTTAAGTGCATTATCTCTACTGCGATAATTAAGAAAATACGCCTCAATCAAATCAACTTTATGTGAATTAGTTAACGCCATGATGAATAAAATTACAAGCATGAACTGATTGGAAACAAAATCACAGCTGCAGAAATAACTTACGTTCCAAATTTGAATTCTTTTTTTTTATAATTTCAAGACTATCGCGTGGCATGATGTTTACGAAGATTAAAAAAAATGTTCTTCTCTTGAATCATCTGGAGCTCTTATCGATTATCGAAATTTAAAAATGGAATAATTTTAAATATTTTTTCTACTCCTGTACCGTTATCTGTCATTTATCTAGGCTGTAGCTCAAATACAATGACACCACTAATAAGTCGTGGAAAAACTCTATGCTCTATGGCCCAAAAACGCACTGTTTAGCGTACTTTTTTGGTTCATACATTTTTCATAAAAGCACTGTTTAACTTTTTTTTAATCGGCTGCTATATTGCAGTGGTGCCAACTTCATAAACAAATATTTCGAAATAAAAGTATTTATTTACGATTTAACATTTGTACATTATGAATTATTTACTACAATAATAATAAATTATCATCTATTGTGTGTTAAATTACATGTTTTATAAATTCTTGGTATTATTTATAAAAATAAACAGTTCGAATTCGGTCCGGGTCCGGATTCGGTTTGGTTCGGATGGCAAGTGCAAACAAATTAAAAACAAAACAAACCATAAGCAAGAGCTGTCACATTTCCGATTTCCCACCAAAATACAGTTCAAAATTAAAAGACGAAAGATGATACTATTTAGTCCTAAACTATTAAGATTTTATTCGTGTTTGTGAAGACAAAAGTGTACGTTCCTTTTAAAATGGTCGAAGAAATTAATAACTGCACTCCTGAAGAAATTGCGCGAGTAGCAAAAGTACGAATAGAAAACTTGCTGCCTGAAAAGTTTAACTATTCTGTAGTCTGCTATCACAGATAACCTCCGTTATCTGTGTCTGCTATTTATTTAAAATTTGTCGTAGAAAAAGTATTGTATGCAACGGTGTATAACTGGTCTAAAAACGCTCGTGGCGTCTTTAATTGCGATGCTCGCCAAGGCTCGCATCGCAACCCACGCCACTCGCCTTTAAACCCTTCTTATACAACAGTTGCATAAAATACTATTTTTACACGCCTAGGCACTTGTAACAATATTAAAAGGCGAATACTGCAATTGTATGAAGATTAGTTTTCATTAAATTTGACCAACTTCTGCTATTCAGATTTTATTCTTTCCATACAATGAAATAATCCTTACATGAAACAGAGCCGACCTGCGTCAAAAAAAAAATTACCAACTTTATATTTTTTTAAGAACAACTCACGCTTGACCAAAAATTTTAATGAGCCAAATTTGTTTACATAAAAAAACACCTTATGTCTCCTTGGACACTTTTCCTCTATCTCCTTTAGATTCGGATTTCCCCATACTGTCCCATTAAAAAAAAACACTCTGTATAATAACACAAATTTAAATAAAAACGTATAAAATCACAATTACAAAATCTGTATTGATGGAAACGAATGAGTTTACTTTCGGACCATAGTTGGGTTAGTGGACTATAGTTGTATGGTTTTACGGTAATATAAAAAAAAACCGGCCAAGTGCGAGTCGGACTCGCGCACGAAGGATTCCGTAACATTATCTATAAAAACGGCAAAAAAATCACGTTTGTTGTATGGGAGCCTCCAGGTGGTAGTGACTCTGCCTGCGAAGCCAGAGGTCCCCGACGAGGAGGACGGGTTCGAATTCTGGTAAGGGCATTTATTTGTGTGATGAGCACAAATATTTGTTCTTGAGTCATGGATGTTTTTTGGAGAAATAACATCTCCTTGCCTGACTCCCTGCTGCAGCGGAATAGGTTTTGAGTTCTGGTCCTGGAGTCGGACTGACATAGTGGCACTCTCGTACAAACACTTCAGTACTTCGATATAGCGGTAGTCAACTTGGCAACTGCTGGAGAGACTGTAATACAGCCCAGGTTTCGATGAAATCGAAGGCTTTCTCGTAGTCCACGAACGCTAAGCAGAGAGGCAAAGGCAAAAAACTTACCATTTAAACAAAACTTTCTCGGTATGAAAAAAACTCGTAACGTGTGAATACCTGTCGTCGGCCTGGCAATAAATGGTTGCGTTCAAAACTTGACAGATTATACACGGTCGTTCTGGCTACGTGGTGTCACTGTCAGTTTCGCGTTAAAGTCCGCCAAATTCAAAATAACCCGCCTGTGTCGTTTTGTACATATATGTCATTTTGTACGTATTTCCCCTACATACGAACAGTGCAAGTTAATATAAAGCTTGTAAAAAGGGGCGAGAGGGCACCAAAGAAATTTGAAGTGGAATAGTCAGGTTCGAAGATTCTGGCGACCGTGTTTTGGGACATGATTATTTGCCAAAAGCGACTACAGTGAACGGTCAATATTATGCAAATTTATTGATTCAAGCACGTGACGCAGTCGTCCAGAAGCGTCGTGGGAAACTTAGCCGTGGAGTGTTGTTTTTACAGGACAACGCACCAGTTCACACTTCCCGTGTTGCTAGGCAGGCTCTAAAAGACACTGGTTTTGGAGAAATCAATCATCCACCCTACAGTCCTGACCAGGCTCTGAGCGACTATTTCCTTTTTTCAAATTTGAAAAAAGACTTTGCCGATGACAATCAGATCAAGGCTGTGGTAGAGAGCCATTTTGAAGCGAAGGAAAATAGTTATTTGTTCAACAAGAGAGCAAAGTAGATTTTTGCTGCGAGTGTTGATGTTGAGTCCCGAGCAAGCGAAAGATTCTATATTATATCGCTACGCTCGTGATTAAAAATTAGAATCTTGAGCGTAGTGAGGGACTCAAAGGCACGAGATGCAAATATCTTTGCTCTCGTGTGATACATACAACTTTTCACCTCTGCAGTGAGAACATCGTCACGTTAAAAAATATATCGCTAGGCTTTTACGCACCTATAATATTCTGAATTTGTAATAGAGCACTGGTGACACATCATAGTGTTACCTACGTTATGTAAGTACGTAGATGTCGATTGAAGTCCACACTATTGCTCCACTATTGTCACCAGTGCTCGTTATCAAAATTAAAAAGCTACTTTGACTCTCGGAGTGAGCAAAATCGCATTTTGCTCACTGTTTTCACGCAGCAAAATATGCTTGTTCGAGCTTTATTAGATTATTTTTTCGGCAGTATTTTTTCGGTTAAAGTTTTAGGTATGTTAGTAGTATGCTGTGTTTGTGATCTCCGTTTTTTACACGACTGCCCAACGAAAAGGAGTGTAATGTTTTTACTAACAATGGTTTTGTAAGTTATGTCTAACTATTGTACTAATAACACAGGGCTCTGACTGAAATAAATGTTTCAATTCAAAAATTAAAGCATTGTATGCTCAAAGCGAAAAGTGCTTATCATTCTAAAACAAATAGAAACATACTCTTTAATTTTTAGGGTTCCGTAGCCAAATGGCAAAAATCGGAACCCTTATAGATTCGTCATGTCTGTCTGTCTGTCTGTCTGTCCGTCCGTCCGTATGTCACAGCCACTTTTTTCCGAAACTATAAGAGCTATACTGTTGAAACTTGGTAAGTAGATGTATTATGTGAACCGCATTAAGATTTTCACACAAAAGTCAAAAAAAAAAACATTAAGTTTTAGTGGTTCCCCATACTCAGAACTGAAACTCAAAAAAAAAATTTTCATCAAACCCATACGTGTGGGGTATCTATGGATAGGTCTTCAAAATGATATTGAGGTTTCTAATATCATTTTTTTCTAAACTGAATAGTTTGCGCGAGAGACACTTCCAAAGTGGTAAAATGTGTGCCCCCCCCCCTGTAACTTCTAAAATAAGAGAATGATAAAACTAAAAAAAATATATGCTGTACATTATCATGCAAAGTTCCACCGAAAATTGGTTTGAACGAGATCTAGTAAGTAGTTTTTTTTTTAATACGTCATAAATCGTAAACCGCAATTTATTTTACGGAACCCTTCATGTGCGAGTCCGACTCGCACTTGGCCGCTTTTCTTTCTAAAGCCGCGAACTTTTCAGCCGCCCCTCGTAGTGTCGGGTTAGTCTAGCTCTAGGGTCTTCCGCCAGACTAACTTCGGGTCTGCGAGTTGACATGTAAAGCTGTCCGTAAAAGCGCTCTATCTCACCCAGAATCTCAGGTTTAGAAGAAACGATTCTACCATCTTCAGTCTGTATCAATAAGGGCTTTAAAGTGATCTCTCGAGAACACTTTAGAGCCCTTATTACGCGCTGGATGGCCTCTTCAATACGATTTATATTGAATTCGCGCAGATCGCGGGTAAGGGACTTGGAGATCTGTTTATTGAGCTGCCGGTATAGGTCGCATCGGCTGAAGACTGTAGGACCATTTCACTCCTTACCTTCATGAGCTGCTTCTGAGTGGAACTAGAGAGCATTTTAGTTCTGTTGGTCCGTTGGGCCTTGAAGAAGTCAGACCCAGTGGCACGGACAGCTTCCACAAACCCGTCGTTAATTTCGTCCACATCGCCGCCTAGGCATTTGAAACGGTTTTGAAGTTTGAGCTGAAAGATTTGAATTTGGATTGATGCTGGTCGGAGCGTAGACTTCATCAATCGAGAGCGCTCTTGCTTGACGCATATATTCAATATGCCTCTTACCAGAATCAATTTTGTGATCATTAATAATTTTTGGGTTAGCAATGATTTATTAGGATAGCATTTTCTTTAATAGGATATCAAGATGTTATAATTTTGGTTATTATTTCACATTAAAATAGAAATTAAATTTTGGTGATCATTTATTATTTTCGGCTGTAAAAAGTGTTTTTTGGCGTTATATTTTACTATATCTGGTGATCCGTTAAATACAAGCCTTTTCTTTTGTTATGTGTTCTGGTAGTTTGTTGTATATTTGACATGGCTAGCGGACCAGAGGAATGTAGTTTTTACCGGGAGGTTGGCGTCAACTCTGGTAGCTAATGAATAATGATTCGGATAAATGTAATTTAAAAAAAACATGATTATGAATGCTAGTTTCCAAAACCGTCTAACAGTCTTAATTATTAAATACCAGTTAATTCAAATCATACAGCTTATATGAAAAACTATATGAATGAGCATACTTATCTTATAGGAAATAAACCAGGCAATCTTGCTCTTTGACCTACATTAGTTATGTGCAAATGCAGATTTATATTTTCTTATCATTTATCAGTGCTTTTGGTAGCGCCAATATAATACCATGATTGAATGATTACGCTAGTTATGAAATTAAATAATTATTATATAACTCATTTATACCAGACTCGATTTTCTGGAAAAAAAACTAGTCAGGTATAAATTACATTTAAGTTATTTATTGTAATTAACCAAATATGGATTTATTCCGAAATAAAATTATTGATTGATTGATTGATTGATAAATAATCTTCTACCCTAAGATAATAAAAAATCAATTTTATACTTATTTAATAATATAGGAACATTTTACCATTGTACGGTCAACCAATTTGATTCCTAGGCCATCATAGAACCTTGCCATTGTAAATGCTAGCTATGTCAATACGGTTACTAGGATTATTGCGTCGCTATGTACTGACTTAAAATGACAAGGTTCTACGGTGGCCTAGGAATCAAATTGGTTGACTGTACCAATGTATCCACAAGTTTATCTATCATCAAAGACACACACACACACATGCACATGCTGAGACTGGCGGGTCTATTGTCACTACTTAATTCTGTTTTTTCCTTATTGTTTGTTAGTTTTTTTTTTCTTTTAGTGGCAGTAAATACTTTTCTGATTCTGATAATGAGTAACAAATCCTATGAATGTAGGAAAATCACTCTACAAGTCGATTAATGTGTATAAGTCCATACGTCAATTGTACCAGGACCGCAATGTTTCAAGGAAACAGGTGTTTCTGTCCTCATGATTCATTGATTTACTGGCAAGTCAAAGTTCACCGCAAATGTTATTACTATTACTTTATTACTAATACTTAGTCAAATAGTTCTAATTAGGTGTTTTTAGGGTTCCGTGCCCAAATGGTAAAACGGGACCCTATTACTATGACTCCGCTGTCCGTCCGTCTGTCTGTCTGTCCGTCTGTCACCAGGCTGTATCTCATGAACCGTGAGTCACAGTTGAATTTTTCACAGATGATGTATTTCTGTTGCCGCTATAACAACAAATACTAAAAAACAGAATAAAATAAATATTTAAGGGGGCTCCCATACAACAAACGTTATTTTTTTGGTTTAATTGTTTTTTGTGAGATGCTAGCAGTCATCTTATGAATATAAGACAACTGCTTTTTTTTAAGATTCAACATTCGTGCAACATGTTTGAAAAAGGTTGGTTTACGTTTTCAATAATAATAACAAACTTTTTAAATTAAAATTCTATTTTATTTAGGTCTCGTTTTGTAACTTCGACCCTTGAATTTTAAGAACCCTTATTAGGTATAGCACTGTTGCTTAAACTACTATAGTACACTTTTTTTTTATACAACGACGGTGGCAAACAAGCTTACGGCCTGCCTGATGTTAAGCAGTTACCGTAGCCTATGGACACTTGTGACTCCAGTAGAATCAGAAGCGCGTTGCCGACCCTTTATTCACTTGAGGATTCGCTGTGTTGGCAGATAGAGACATGCAGGTCCCTCACTCCCAACACAGCGCACCCTAGGGAGCTATGGCGACCTTACTCACCACCAGGAACACAACACCACAATAATATAGCAACACTACAAAGCAATGGTGCTATTATGGCTGCGGTCTTCTGTAAGCTGGAGGTACTTCTCCAGTTGGGCTGCTCCACATACGAGCGAGATGACATTCCGCTGTGCCCTACCTCTCAAACACTCTTAATAAATGAAATGTTATTTCCAGTGCACAATAGCAAGTCTCCAGCGGCTCTGCGACACACTATCGGAACACCAGTCGTGGTCGATAGCCCACTTGGCCGCCCACTTTGGACTCTTCGAGCTGTTCAACGATACCGGGGTCCAGGCGCATCTTAACGAGGTCGACCCTGCTACTGGAGCCTCTCCTTTGATGGTAATTTTTTTTAACCGACTTCAAAAAAGGAGGTTCTCAATTCGTCTGTATTTTTTATGTGTGTATGTTACGCGAAAACTCTGTAATTTATGAACCGATTTGAATTTTTTTTTCTTTGGGTGAAAGCATAGGTATACTTCCAGATTGGTCCCGTTGTCACCAAAATCCAGTTCTGATAATGGGATCCTGGGGGAGAAATCGAGGGAACTCTTCAAATTTTATAGGCAAACTTGAAGCAATTTGGCTACTGATTTGAAATCGGTTAAAACTTTGTTTTGAAAGTACAATTATTATACTAAGACGGTGACAAGCTTCCGAGGGAGTCGACTTGTGGCGTGCGCGTACAGTCAAGGGCACCAATATGTATTCACTCGAAGTTTCATAAATATGTATACTACAACCTTCATCATCATCGGCCTTATACATCTATAAAATAGTACATTTCGATGCTAGTGCGGAAAGTATGTCATTACTTCACGAGTGCCGAGATATCTTGCCACGAGCCGTAGGCGAGTGGTAAGACTCGGGACGAGTGAAGAATGACATTTCCGCACGTGTATCGAACGACGTTTTTTAATACAGTTGCGAAAAAATAAGAAAAATAACAAGTAAGAACAGTATTAAGAAGAAAAAAAAAATTTTACAACTTCATTATTTTTCTACTGTATTACAATGATGTTACAGAATTAATAATATAAAAGTTACAAATTCCTTACTTGTTGTTTTTCTTATTTTTTCGCTACTGTATTAAAAAACGTCGTTCGATACACGTGGAAAAGTAAAAAGCACTAGTGCGCAAAATACAACTTTGCGCACGATTTGCGGCTACAAAAAGTGCCACTTTTTGAGCAACTGTATTAAAAAGATGATTTAAACAGCGTCAGTTGCGGCACTTACGTACGTGGCTCGTGAGGCCGATACGGGAGCGACAGCCACGACCACATAATTGGCAAGTAAATGTCCTGCCCGGAGATGAAAGAGGAAGAGCAGCGCGTTGGTGTCTTAATTCGCGTCTATAGGATAAGAGATCGAACCAAGCTTTATCGTGTTCCACCACTCCATTACGTAGGGTATCCCTCCAATGGTCTCGATCTTGGGAATGTTCTATCTTCCCAAGTTGAGGGGTTGCAGAAATAAGGTCTGTGTCCATATTTTTGAGACTGTGGTATCCTTGACTGTACTCGTATCTTAAGGTTCAAAAGCGGTAGAGCGATTTCTTGGCTAACTGGTAAGCAGACCTTCACCTATGGATAAAATATTTTTTAAATGATATTTTATCACACCACACAACATTTGCGAAATGTTTATTTGTCAGTGATCACTTATAAAATGGTGTGTTTACCAAATAATCATCCTCCTCCTTCCGTTCCGTCGCTTCCCCAATGCTGGGGGTCGTGACCTCAAGTCAATCATGTGAGTTTTTTTCTCTAATGATTTTCCTCCATCTGTTGCAGCCAAATAATGTTTGTCAGATCATTCCTTTTTGTAATGTTTTTAACCGAATTCAAAAAAAAAGGAGGAGGTTCTCAATTAGGTTGTTTTTTTTTAATGTGTGTTACCTCAGAACTCTGTCATTTATGAACCGATTCGTACCATTCTTTTTTTAATTGAAAGTATATGATTCCAGGTTGGTCCCATTGTTTTCAAAACTCCAGTTGAATGATGGGAACCATGAGGAATTGAGGGAACTCCTCAAATATATAAGGCACGTGTGTAGTAATTTCGGTGTTTTCTATTATAACTCGTGTATTTACATCCGGAAATCATAAATTTGGTGAAGTGGAAGTATTGATGAAGACCACAGATGGCTTGTGGAACTTGTCAATGATGTTCTTCAAACTATAAAAGAACGTCACAGATTCTGATATGATTCTGTTGCCATAGCAAACAATGAAGTGCCAAAGGTAAATCTGAGATTCTTTGAGGAATCGACGGAAGTTCTCAAATATTATCGGTGCACAGCGATTTGGTTTTTTTTCTCTAATAATCAACGCATTTGCTCTCGGAAAATACATTATTTCTTTTGTATGTGTAAATTGTGTGTCTCGAATAAATATTAGTTTTTTTTTTTTAAAGATAATATGTGGAAATGTTCATGTGGCCTGGCACAGTACTGAATTGAAGTCGGTTAAAACTTTGTTTTTAAAGTAATATATTTTGATATCCCTTGTCAATTTCCGTTTTTAACTAAAAAAATACTGTCGGATGCAAAACCGAGTGTGATAGCTCGCCTTTGTATTTGGCGCCCAAAAAATAAATCCCCATAATAGATTTCAGTTTCACCTAAATGTTTTGTTAAACAATGAATATATCGGCAACTAATATACATTTTTACGATTTTAACAGAGTAGGTCAGAGTTCAGAACTATCGACACTAATTTACGTTTGCAGTAATTAGTGTTTGCATTGTTTTCGAAGATTTCAAAGTAATTTTGTATTTTGTAAGGAGGTTTTTTAAATACCTATTTAATATTTTGTGAGATGAAGTTTTACGTTGGTTATTTGTCTGTAATATAAATACCTACCTTAGCCTGAGGCTTCGGATATAAATACGATGACAACAGTATTATAATACTAAACCGTCTAACACAAGCAATAGTAGATAGTAGGTAGAATAAATAAATGAAAAATAAAAAATCTTTATGTTGTAATTTTTTACGTCTTGTACTTATGTATGTATTAGGTAGATTAGATAAGAAGGGACCTCTTCCAGACAGCCTTTAGGTAGCAGAGATAATGCATGTTGCCATTTTGGACGAAAATTACGTCAAATGACGATTAATTTGTATGTTGAATGGTATTTTCAACTATCAAAATTAAATTATCAAAGTATTTTGTTTATACAGGATGAACTTGAATTCGTGATACAATTTAGCAAAATGTGAATATATCCATGATTCTGAACAACTTTTACTATAGGACCAACTTTGTGTAATGCCAAAAAAAAACAGGCTGTTCATTTTTCATTTCAAATTTTGTTATAAAAACATAAGATTTATTTTTAAATTGAAGATTAAAATCGCAGTTTTATTATTTGTATCACGTGACCAAAAACGTACTTTAAATAAATCGACAATTAAAAAACTGAATGCATTTGAAATGTGGCTATATAGGAGGATGTCGAAAATATCGTGGACATACAAAGTATCAAATGAAAGAGTATTGAACAAAATGAAGAAGAAAATGGAGCTTGTAGTCAATATAAAACGAAAGAAAACAGCTTATTTTGGCCATATTTACAGAAACAAGAATGATGAAATAATAAGAAACATAATAGAAGGGAAAATAGAAAGTAGAAGAGGCAGAGGAAGACCTAGAACAACGTGGTTGGGAAATATTAGGGACTGGACCGGTACTATTGACGCCGCTACTCTCGCCAGGACGGCGAAGATCAGGGAAGACTTTCGCATGATGATCGTCGACATCCGATCCAACGATTATCGGAACAAGCGCCTTGGAGTGCCTCTCTTGGCGATTGCGACCTCGCGGACGAACCTGTACCTGCACTCGGCCATACCTCGCGCGACTGCTCTCCTCAACTCCATGCTCGCAGCATCACCGCAGTGTGATGTGTTTGTAACAGGGATTTCGCGACTAATGACTGAATGTAAGAGGGTGTTAGCGAGACGTATGGATGGTCTTTAGTTAGTAGGTATTTGATTTTGTTCAGTAATTTAGGCTAAGTTGAATCGCTGTAACGTTTTGGTTAATACTGTCATGTTGCACATTTTTATGGTTCAATAAATAATAAATCCGTTAGGATATGGCACCTTAAGAAGAAGAAGACCGAAAACGCCGACCGCCATTTTGTCTTCTGTGACGTCAGAACAGCAAATGCAATAATCAGAAGAAGAATAAAGACGCACATTTGAAGTTTCTATGTTTATTTCTAGTTATGACGTCACGATAATGGCGGCTGCATTTTTGGCGCGAATATATAACGTTCAACCATTACTTAATTTGCATTAAGCGATATTATTTTGAGGAAATAAAAGTACCAGTTCACTATCGAATATAGACGAACATTTAAAAATATATTTCAAAAACCTATTACCATCAACGTAATTGTTGCCAGGTGGCAGTCAAGTCCTGCAATGTCCGCATGGTCCAAAGCCTGGTGTCATTGCATTGTTCCCTGGACACTGTGGACATCGACGGCAATACGGTGTTCCATTACGCTGCGGCCAGTAACAAGGAGATTATCAATGTGAGTATAGTAGCAATAGGGGTGTAGACTCAAAATGTATTATTACTTCAATGTGAGTATGGTAGCAATAAGGGTGTAGACTCAAAATGTATTATTACTTCAATGTGAGTATGGTAGCAATAGGGGTGTAGACTCAAAATGTATTATTACTTCAATGTGAGTATGGTAGCAATAGGGGTGTAGACTCAAAATGTATTATTACTTCAATGTGAGTATGGTAGCAATAGGGGTGTAGACTCAAAATGTATTATTACTTCAATGTGAGTATGGTAGCAATAGGGGTGTAGACTTTAAATGTATTAGGTATTACTTCAATGTGAGTATGGTAGCAATAGGGGTGTAGACTCAAAATGTATTATTACTTCAATGTGAGTATGGTAGCAATAGGGGTGTAGACTCAAAATGTATTATTACTTCAATGTGAGTATGGTAGCAATAGGGGTGTAGACTTAAAATGTATTAGGTATTACTTCAATGTGAGTATGGTAGAAATAGGGGTGTAGACTCAAAATGTATTATTACTTCAATGTGAGTATGGTAGCAATAGGGGTGTAGACTCAAAATGTATTATTACTTCAAAAGAAAGAAGGCAAAAAAATATGCGTATCGACGAAAATCCCATTCGAATATCTCAAAAAATTACGAAGATACAACCGTTTTAATGTTGCTTGTTAGAGAGAGAAAACGCTCTGAGATCGTGACGTCACGATCGTCTAGCGTCATAGTAAATGAAGGGTCCACGGAAAGAACATGTCTAGTCACTTTGGCACTCTTTGGGGGAGGCCTATGTCCAGCAGTGGACGTCTTTCGGCTGATATGATGATGATGATGATGATTACTATTTAAACCTTATTGCTTAGATCGTAAGGTCTATATTTCAACCGATTATTGTGGATAGGAGTTTGAAAGTGTCGGGTTGATGTTTCGGTTAAGTAGTTTTAAACTATTTTTAAATAAGTAAATACATGGGAAACCATATAAAAGGAGATAATTATTACGTTTCATTAAAAACTGATTTTATGCAAAAAAAACCTAGCCTATTGTATAAGTTACATAGGGTATAATAGACTTACCTTGAGTAAAACTATCTATCGCACCGTTTAAAAAAAACTATAGATAGTTTCCAATTGTAATGCATTACGGATTTCTTCTGTATTTGAAACACTTACCTAAACTTCACCTGTTCATCGACGACCGCTTTAGCCTAGTTGGTAGTGACCTTGCCTACGAAGCAAGAGGTTCTGGGTTCGAATCCGAAAAAGGGCATTTATTTGTGTGATGAGCACGAATATTTGTCCCTGAGTCATGGATGTTTATATGTATTTAAGTATTTATTTATCTATATAAGTATCGTCGTCTAGTACCCATAGTACATGCTTTGCTTAGTTTGGGACTAGGTTGATTTGTGTAAGATTGTCCGAAATATTTATTTATTTATCATTGCTCCACAGGCGTTGGCAGGCAAAACAGCCACACCCCTCAACATCTACAACAAACAAGGCTACACCCCTCTCCACATGAGTTGCCTCGCCAACGCTCCTGACTGCGTCCGCGCGCTTATAATGGCCGGTGCTGACGTGAACTTGCCAGCGGCGCAGCGGGCTGCTGCCAACGCTAACGCCATACCAGGTCATTGTCTCAGTTCCACGCTAAAGCGTTAGTCTCATTTCTCCGCTAACATTATACCGAGTCAGTGTCTCCGTTCTAGTAGCTGTAACGGGTTCAGTTTATCAGTTGTGCGATGACGCTATAAAGCAAAACATCTACAACAAACAAGGCTACACCCCTCTCCACATGGTTGGTTTCGCCAACGCTAATAATGCTGTACCAGGTCAGTGTCTCAGTTGTAGCAACTGTAACCGGTTCAGTGTCTCAGTTATACGCTAACGCTATACCAGGTCAGTCTCTCAGTTCTAGCCGCTGTACCGGTTCTGTGTCTCTATTCTTCGACAACTCTATAAAGCAAAACAGCTACATCCCTCGACATCTACAACACACATGGCTACACCCCTCTCCCCATGCACCCGAGGAGAGGCACCAAGTGCCGCTGCCAACGCTTACGCTATACCAGGTTAGTATCTTCGGTTCTGTCGCTCAGTTCTAGCCTAACGTGCAACTCAGTGTCTCAGTTCTACGCTACCGGGTCGGTCTGTTAGTTTTAATCTAACGCTATACCGTTACCGAGTCTGTGCCTGATGCACCTATGCACTGGTTGTGCAACTGAATTTGACGGGATTCCGATGAGGGAGCAGCTGAGTGAAAGACTTGTTTTCTTTTCCGAGTTGATGCCGTTTCGTAGGTATTTGTAGAACTGAATTTCATGAGGCCCGGACGCCATATTTATACCATGAAATTCCTTGCCCCGCAGCCCGCCCGCCCCGTGAATTTGGCGGGAAATATGGGCGGGAAAGTATTGGCGGGAAAGTTTTGGCGCGAAACGACATCTCATTTATTTATGACAATAATCTTAGGCTAATACGTTATTTACAGTGTTTTATACTTATTTCTATGACATTCGTAATGCATTATCACTCGAGATCCTCTCCGTTTGCCGGCCAATCGCATCTAAAACGCGGGTTTTTCTGGCGCTGTCTATTTACGTACCTCGGCCCCCACCTGGGGTATAAATACCGAGCTTCCCCCCTCGCTCGCCCATCAGTCTATGCTTGGCCAGCGCGCGGATAGGATCTAAAGGCTTCCTCTTAATCTATCTATTTTCTAGTGGAAACCTAGTGTTTAGCCACTCTTTACTTATGAAACCAACAGTATATTACCTCTTAACTAGGTAGGAATGAAGTGTGAGACCTATTATTATTTATTTCGCCTACAATTTATATAAGGCGACTGTAATACAATGCTTACGTTTGTAAGAGGGTTATAAGCTAGGTTACAGGCAATCTATTTTATCAGTATTTACGTAGATGGTTGTCCTGCACATTTCTCCCGCCGTGGAACACCCGGCCGGTGTTCCAGCTCGCTGGCGTGCAGGTCGTCATCCTTGGTAGGTAAAATCGCGAGCTTCTTGGTCGGTCGCCGTAGCACTCCGCCCTTTGTTCTGACGTCCACCACTCTTGTCTCGCCGTCGGGTCCCGGGTACTTGGCGATCACTCTACCCATGGGCCAAGTATTGCGTGGGAGGGTCCCGTCGCCGATGAGTACGATGTCGTCGATTTCTATGGGCCGGCCGCGCCTATACGGCTCCCGCCGGTCTTGAAGTGTAGGTAGGTACTCGCGGACCCATCGACTCCAGAAGTGGTCCGCGAGTCGTTGGCTCGTCCTCCACGTTGCTCGGCCGACTAGGTCCTTGTCGTTGAAGGTACCGGGCGACTGCACTCTGCCGGATCCGCCGAGTAGGAAGTGATTCGGTGATAGGGCTTCGGGGTCATCGGGCTCCACGGACACGTGTGTGAGGGGGCGGCTGTTCACGATGTATTCTGCTTCAGCCAGGGTCGTGGCGAAGACCTCCTCCGAGGGGTGACGCTCTTTCAGGACAGTGTAAAGAGTGTCTTTCACCGCTCGCACCATTCGCTCCCACGCCTGTAGCATTATTTTATTACTTAGGTTCATATATATGACTTTAACCGTAGTAATCAAAATGTACATAACAAAACAGTAAATCTACAATTTAGTATCATACATATTATCCTATTTCTAAAACAAACACACAGTTAACACTTACATAAATACAATTAACGAAGAAACCCTAACTAATAGTTATCGATACCGATATCGATACTATCGACTTTCCCTGTTCTCTACGAGCCGGTTTTCGCGACCTCGATCCGCCATGTTCTAACGCACCGCCGGCCGCTGCTACTAGCCACATCACTCCCGAACAGACTCCGGCACTGGACGCACGCCCCTCCTGCGCGCGTTATCAGTTGGCCGCCTTTGTCTCGCGATTTTACGGAGTTTTAATACCTTCCTTGCTGTCAATAGTTGTAACGCTGTTGTTACCTACTTGTGTAGTTACGGCCCTACGGCATTATTTTAATAAGTGCAGTGTTTTCCCCCGCTTTGGGTAAGTTTGAACAAATACTTAAGTGTAGGTATTACTTATTAGTTTTAAGGAACATGTAATGTAGCTTGCTTATTGCGTCATGCAGACTAATGTCAACACCATGCCATTCTGAATGCTCATATCCTCTGTATATAGGCAGTAGGATTTATTATTAGTATATTAAAGTACTTACTCATCTATTGTTGTCATGAGTTACATAGTAAGTAATCTTATCTCACGCTTTTAAGCTTATTTTCTCCTAAGCCCAACTTTGCTCCGTTCTGATTTGCCGTGCACCGTCCGCCACAAACAAACTATACCTACATATAGATTCAAGGATTATTACCTAACCGAATTAGTGATGAGCTTGTACAAAACAATTAAGGCGGAACGTTACACGGCATCGATTAATTGCGGTGCCTAATAAGTTGGAAATAATTTCCAGGGTTCGAGGTACGGGTTATTTCCGTCAAGAAACCTGCACTGCCGGGCGTTGATTCGCCTCCGTCGCTGTCTCGCGCCTCGCGCCGGACACCAGAGCTCCCAGGACAGTACCGACCAGCTACACGGCGATCCAATTTATATTACCGCCTGAGAAGGCTACTCGACCCACGTACCTGACCCATAGCTTACTTAGTTGAATAAATTCTATTTTTGTAACGTTGTGGTACCCATTCATTAGCTCATCACTGCCCTAGATACCAAACGCTACAAGTGGCGCCATCAACTTGGTATCAGGTGGTGTATATTTAAATTTGGATCGTTGAGTAGTTTGATTTGTGTGCGTATTTTGTGAAGTCTTGTTTTTATTTTATATGTGCTTTGCAACTAGAGTCTAGAGAGTGGATGACGGTATTTTATCGATATCGATAAAAACCGAAACCTTGTGAGCACACTGTAGACACTAGTTGCGCTTGTTATTTTGCATTTTTTTTGTAGTTAGCGTTTTTATTACTGCTTTCTACTTCTCTTCTTTTTCTGGTGTTCCTTCTTTTACTTTCTTAGTACTCATTTTCAATTAATTAACAGGAAAAACAAGTTACTGCTTTCATTTATTTCACATTGTAACAGAGCGGAGTAGTTAATATTTTGTTCAAATTTACCCAAACTGTTTTTTTGTTCACACTGAGTAGGCACCAATTATGTCTCACGAAATAAAATTTTTGTCATTACAAAAAACGGAACTCGTTTACGAGGTAGAAATTAGAGGAGAAAGCCCGGCTGAAACTGTATTAGACTTGCGCAAACAAATAACAAGACTTGTTCGGGTATATCCTTCTGAAGATATTTTAGTATCGCCTTTTGATCCGCTAGATGATGTGGCAGCATTAGACGAGAGCTTAACGAAAGTGGCGAAATGTATCAAATCTTTAAATGACTGCTACGAAAAAAGTATTTTAGACAGAACGAATAACTTGATGAATCATATTTACCACCGTCTCAACCGGCTCGACTCGACGCTCCAGCCAGAAGTCCTATCTGCTTACAATGAGTGTAATAAGCAATACCAATCTTATAGAGCATCCCTCAATAAGCTCAATCCTGGTGCCACGGGCACCATTTTTGAAGATAATCCTGGACAGATTACCGTTACTTGTGATCGTGGGCTGACAACAGAACTATCAAAACTAAAGTTTAACGGTAAAACTTGTGTACGGGCCTTCATTCAGAGTGTTACTGATTTTATTAAAGCGAGATCCATACCATCGAACAAGGTACTATCCTTTGCTACGGAGATTTTCACCGAGGATGCCTTGCATTGGTTTCGCGGTATACAAGACAAAGTCAATTCTTGGGGCGAAGTTTGTAGCAGGCTCAAGGAAGACTTTAGCTATTCGGATTATGATTACCGTTTTTTGGCCGAAATAAGGGCTCGTACACAAGGACCGCGAGAGAATATTACTATTTATCTCTCCATTATGTCAGGTATGTTTTCGCAACTGGACAGAACCTTATCAGAGGAGGATCAATTAGATATACTTTTACATAATATACGTCCTTGCTATGCCAATGTGTTAACATCTTGCCCTGATATCAAGAACGTTGACCAGTTACGGACAATATGCAAGAACTTTGAAAGTGTTCAATCTCGTATGTCACAGTATCGAGAGCCCCCTAAAGTGACACAGGAAACCTTAGCCCCGGATTTTGCCTACGCACATGCTTCTACGTCAAATAATATTAACAGGCCGCAGAAACAGCCTTTTACAAGGAATTACGATTTTAAGCCTCGTTTTGCTTCATATGCAAAACAAAGTACTGCGAATAATTATCCTGCTGAAACGGTAAATATGGCCAGACCCGTTGGCACGATTAATGCAAGACCAAGATTTTGCCCGCGTTGCAGGGTAGACTCCCACTCATTAAGGAACTGCACTGCAGAAAGAATTATTGTTTGTTTCCGCTGCGGCCGTCCAGGGGTGAAATTTCACGACTGCCCTGACTGCCAGAAACAACTTTCTTCTACTAATGAAGAACCAAAAAACGCTTAGAGCAGAATTGCAGTTACTCTGATGCTACAGACTGGCAGAATTGGTTAAATTTCATAAAAAACTTCTTTAGCGTCTACAAAGTAACTTCAATTCTGCAAGCAACAACTAATAATGACAACCGGATTTTCGTAAATGTAAAAATTAATGACGCTTCTGTTGCCGGGTTGCTGGATTCAGGGGCGGCTGTATCATTGATCAACAAGGATGTCTACACTGAACTCCTTGACTCTAAACTGTCTTTGCAAACAGATGACAAAATCAATATAATTGCAGCTGGAGGTTACTGCCTCAACAGTATTGGCTACATTAACCTACCAGTGACCTTTGAGGAGCAAAATCATACCATCAAGGCGTATGTTGTACCAAAGGTGGATACTCCTTTAATACTGGGTATAGATTTTTGGCGGAAGTTCAAGTTATGTCCCAAATATATTGGCTCTATGAACATAAAGGGAACTTCTAATACTAACACTCAGGAGTCGTCTCATCTCACTCCCTACCAAAATTTGAATATTAGTCAACGCACTGTTGTTGACAGTGTAATTGACCGTTTTAAGGCGATATCTTATGAACAAAAAGGTCTTGGCCGAACTTCAATGATTGAACACCGTATCAATACCGGTAATGTAACACCTATAAGACAGCGTTACTACCGTATGTCGCCAGAGAAGAATAGGATTATTAATGACCAGGTAGATGAGATGCTCCAGCTGGACGTTGTAGAACCGTGTGAGAGCTCATGGTCATCTCCTATTCTTGTGGTAAATAAGAAAGACGGCAAGCCAAGGTTTTGCTTAGACAGCCGCAAACTTAATTCCGTGACAGTCAAAGACGCGTATAGCCTTCCATACATATCGGAAATCTTAGATAACCTCAAAGACGCTAAGTATTTAACAAGCATAGATTTATCTAAGAGTTTTTGGCAAATTCCTATTGCTACGGAGGACCGTCGAAAGACAGCTTTTTTTGTCCCTAATCGTGGATCTTTTTGTTTTAAAACCATGGCTTTCGGTCTCACTAATGCTCCTGCAACTCAACAGCGGTTGGTCGATATGCTATTTGGCCCAGAATTTGAGCTTAAAGTGTTCTGTTACTTAGACGACATTATCTGCGTAAGTGACAGTTTCGAAAGTCATGTGTCCCTATTGTTGCGTGTCTTAGAAAAACTACAACAGGCTAACCTGACGATAAATTATGAAAAAACACAATTTTTCAGAGAGAGCTTAAAATATTTGGGTTACGTGATTGACACTCAAGGGCTTCGTACTGACCCAGAAAAAGTTGAGGCAATACTAAATTATCCCACTCCAACTTCTAAAAAGGACATAAAAAGATTTCTAGGTACTGCCTCATGGTATCGACGTTTTGTACCCAACTTTAGTACGATCGCAGGGCCCTTAAATAAGTTAACTTCCAACAAGAAGGGCGCTCCTCCATTTGTCTGGACTGCGGAAGCTAATTCCGCCTTTGAAGCGCTCAAGCGTAGTCTTACCTCATGTCCAGTTTTATCTTGCCCTCATTATGATCTTCCCTTTGAGGTGCACACGGACGCGAGTAATTACGGCATAGGGGCTATGTTATGTCAAGTAATTAACGGACAAGAACATCCTATAGCTTACATGAGCAAGTCCTTGACAGGCCCAGAGCGTAATTACAGCATAACCGAGAGGGAGGCACTCGCCGTTCTTGCTGCCTTAGAACATTGGCGATGCTATTTGGACAATGGCCAGACCTTTACCGTTTATACGGATCACTCATCCTTAAAGTGGTTTATGTCGCTTTCCAATCCAACAGGCAGGTTGGCCCGTTGGGGTGTAAGGCTATCGGCGTTCAACTTTAATGTAAAACACCGGCGGGGTGTCGACAATATCATCCCCGATGCGCTTTCTCGTGCGGTTCCCGTGCACGCCATTACTACGTCTGACTCATTGTCTCAAACGTCTGACTCTTGGTACAAAAATAAATACAACACTTGCCTTAAATCTCCAGCTAGTCTTCCCAACTTCACTATAAATAATAATGTTCTTTACCGTCTATCAAAAAATAAGTGTTCCCTTACATCGGAGTTTGCTTGGAAAGAGGTGATTCCCAGTGAGTTGCGTGAGCAATTAATAAAAGAAAATCACGCAACGCCAACTGCTGGTCATTTAGGTATGCACAAAACGTACCACCGTTTAGCCTTGCGGTTCTACTGGCCTTGTATGTTTTCAGACGTTGTAAAGCTTGTTTCTGGTTGCTCGGTATGTATATCTCACAAAGCACCAAATCACACAACGTTGGGACTTATGGGAAGACCCAAACAATGCTCCCGACCGTTCCAGATGATATCAATTGATTTCATTGGCCCTCTTCCCTGTAGTAGAAAACAAAATACGTTTTTACTGGTAGTAGTATGCTGCTTTTCAAAGTTTTGTCTCTCATTTCCACTACGGAGAGCAAACGCGGAGGCAGTTATTAAACATATGGAGGATTCTGTATTCCTTGTTCATGGAGTGCCCCAAACAATATTTTTAGATAACGGGAGCCAATTTATTAGCAAAAATTTAGAATCGTTCTTTCAAAAATACAAGGTCCCCAATGTTTATTTCACGCCGCGCTACACTCCACAGATAAATACCGTGGAACGCTACAATAAGACCCTACTCTCCTGTATTTCCGCCTTTATAGAGGATGACCATCGAGTATGGGACGTTAACTTGCCAAAGATAGCATTTGCTATGAACAATTCCGTCAACGAGGCAACGGGTTATACACCAGCTTTCCTTGTTTACGGTAGGGAGCTAGTTACATGCGGTTCACACTACTTGGATACCGATCTTGGCAACGAGATTATTTTCTTACCTCGCGATGTCTATACCGAAAACATGGGCCATCTGGCAGGAATATTTAATGAGGTCCAAACGAGTCTATGGCGTGCTCATGCTAAAAATACGTCTCGTTATAACCTAAGACGCCTCTCAGCTGAATTTAATATTAACGACATAGTTTGGAAGAAAACTTATTATCAGAGTGATAAAGACCAATATTTTAGCAAAAAGTTGGCGCCAAAGTTTATACAGTGCCGCGTTATTGCGAAAAAATCTCCACTAGTTTATGATTTAGAGGACATGTCAGGCAAGCATCTTGGTACTTGGCATATCAAGGACTTAAAACTGGTAAATCGTTCAGGCTAAGTCTTTATAACGTAACTAAAGAGAATAATAATATAAGTAGCCAAACGTGATTCATTCAACATTACGAATGGTTATCAGTACAAGCGGATTTTTGTCAGTTAGGTTAGGAAAAATCCTTCCCTGGGGAGCGGGGTAACTGTAGCATTATTTTATTACTTAGGTTCATATATATGACTTTAACCGTAGTAATCAAAATGTACATAACAAAACAGTAAATCTACAATTTAGTATCATACATATTATCCTATTTCTAAAACAAACACACAGTTAACACTTACATAAATACAATTAACGAAGAAACCCTAACTAATAGTTATCGATACCGATATCGATACTATCGACTTTCCCTGTTCTCTACGAGCCGGTTTTCGCGACCTCGATCCGCCATGTTCTAACGCACCGCCGGCCGCTGCTACTAGCCACATCACTCCCGAACAGACTCCGGCACTGGACGCACGCCCCTCCTGCGCGCGTTATCAGTTGGCCGCCTTTGTCTCGCGATTTTACGGAGTTTTAATACCTTCCTTGCTGTCAATAGTTGTAACGCTGTTGTTACCTACTTGTGTAGTTACGGCCCTACGGCATTATTTTAATAAGTGCAGTGTTTTCCCCCGCTTTGGGTAAGTTTGAACAAATACTTAAGTGTAGGTATTACTTATTAGTTTTAAGGAACATGTAATGTAGCTTGCTTATTGCGTCATGCAGACTAATGTCAACACCATGCCATTCTGAATGCTCATATCCTCTGTATATAGGCAGTAGGATTTATTATTAGTATATTAAAGTACTTACTCATCTATTGTTGTCATGAGTTACATAGTAAGTAATCTTATCTCACGCTTTTAAGCTTATTTTCTCCTAAGCCCAACTTTGCTCCGTTCTGATTTGCCGTGCACCGTCCGCCACAAACAAACTATACCTACATATAGATTCAAGGATTATTACCTAACCGAATTAGTGATGAGCTTGTACAAAACAATTAAGGCGGAACGTTACACGGCATCGATTAATTGCGGTGCCTAATAAGTTGGAAATAATTTCCAGGGTTCGAGGTACGGGTTATTTCCGTCAAGAAACCTGCACTGCCGGGCGTTGATTCGCCTCCGTCGCTGTCTCGCGCCTCGCGCCGGACACCAGAGCTCCCAGGACAGTACCGACCAGCTACACGGCGATCCAATTTATATTACCGCCTGAGAAGGCTACTCGACCCACGTACCTGACCCATAGCTTACTTAGTTGAATAAATTCTATTTTTGTAACGTTGTGGTACCCATTCATTAGCTCATCACTGCCCTAGATACCAAACGCTACACGCCCCGCCCATAAATGGCGCCGAAGGGGGGATGAAGCGCCATATTATTTGTCGTCGCCCCGCCTCCTCTCGCATCGCGTCTTCGGCGGCCGCCCGCAGCATCTTATCCGCAGAGTGGAAGTTCGTCCCGTTGTCCGACCAAATCTCCGTAGGTGTGCCTCGACGCGCGATCATTCTTCGTAGAGCCATTATGGCGGATTCGCCGCTTAGACTGGGCACTATTTCCATGTGTATAGCGCGCGTTGTAAGGCATGTAAATAGCGCTACATATCTCTTCTGTGTCCCTCGGCCTACTGTAATAGTCGCGGGGCCCCACAGATCGACGCCCGTGTATGTGAAGGCTCTCTCGTGATGTGCGAGGCGGCAGTGCGGCAGATTTCCCGTCGGAGGTACAGTCGGCTTCGATTTTCGTCGCCGGCATGGCAGACATCGATGGACAATCATTCGGGCGACTGTACGTAGTCGTAGTATGGCGTAGTGTTGTTTGCATTCGTTCACTGTCGCTTCTACTCCGTGATGGTTCATTTGTCGGTGCACGCAGTCGATGTACAGTCGGATGGCCGCGTGATTTCCGTCTAATACGGACGGCCGTTTTTGCGTTGTGGTTATGTCGTTTGCTTCGTTGATGCGCGTTTTTAGCGTTATCACGCCGTCGATGAGTTCGATCGCTAAGGGGCGTAAGCGACTATTCATGGCCGGCGGCTTGCCCTGCATTAGTCTCTGAATTTCGTCGCTGAAGCTGTCTCGTTGACTCTCTCGTACTATTAGGCGTTCCGCTTCTATTAGGTACCGCGCGTCAATTGATAAGTAGTTTTTTGGTGCGGGCCGGGCCTGTCGCGGTGCGGCGGGTGCGGGTCGCTTGTGTTTTCTGTTCCACTCGGGGTCCTTTTCTTTGTTCTTGAGTGTTCTTTTGTAGTGAGTTCGGCCTTTGTTAGGACGACATAGTTCTATGAACTGTAGTACTCGCGCTAGTGTGCGTAGTAGGCGCTCCCAGCGCGAGAACCTTTCCGCCGGCGGTAACCACGGTGTGTGCGTGATTTCGGTTGCTATTTTATTTTCTTCGCCGGTCGGTGCATTATTTTGTTGTTGTGGTTCGGCGGGCCATGTTGTGTAGTCATTGTACAGGAAGTCGGGCCCATGGAACCAGCGGTGGCTGCTGTTGAAGTCTGGCGGGAGCTCTCTGGTAGGTATATCTGCGACGTTGTGGCGCGTAGGTACCCATTTCCATTCGCGTACTGTCGTTGTTTCTTCGATGGCGGCTAATCGATGCGCGACGAAGGGTTTGTATGAGCGGGCGCCGGTGCGAATCCAGGTGAGCACGGTGCGACTGTCCGACCAGTATGTCTTACTGGTTGGTTTCAGGTCGTGTTCTTCTACCACGGTGACGGCCATTCGTGCGCCCATCGCCGCTGCCTGTAACTCCAGGCGTGGGACCGAGGTCACTTTGAGGGGGGCGACCTTGGCCTTCGCGGTGATGAGGGACACGTGTATTTGTCCGTCCGCGGTTACCGTACGCCAGTATAGAGCGCACGTGTATGCGGTGAGGGAGGCGTCGACGAATGTGTGCAGCTCCCGGGTTACCGCGGTGCTATAGTATGGGTAGCACCGGGGTATGGCGACGTCGCGGAGCGCTGTCAGCTGTGTGGTCCATAAGGTCCATTTCTGCGCGAGGTCGTCGTCTATTGCTGCGTCCCATGTCGTGCCTCTTCTCCATATTTCTTGTAGTATTTTCTTTGCTTGGACGGTGACGGGTGAGGCCAGCCCAAGGGGGTCGAAGACGGACATCATCACTCTCAGTACCAAGCGCTTAGTCGGTTTTTTTTCATTGAGTGCGTCGGGCGGCAATCGGGTCAGGTCCAAGTTGAAAGCGATTTCATCTGTGGCGGGCTTCCAAACTTGTCCGAGTACGCGTTCATTTTTCATTTCTTTCGCGTCGAGCTCTACGTGTGCGGGGCTCGTGCGCTCGTTTGCCACCTCCCGGGCGTGTTCGTGGAGGTTTGAAGGCTCGGTGGTGGGGGTGCGATTTTTCTTGCTTGCGGTGTTTTCTTCTGAGGGGTCTGTGTTCTCATTGGCCACCGCTAGTAGCACTCCCGCCGAGTTGGACGACCACTTACGGAGATTGTAGTGGGCGTTTTTCTGTATCTCTCGTACTTCGGCGGCTATCTTGATCGCTTCCTCTTCTGACTTGAAACTCTGTAGGTAATCGTCTACGTAGTGATTACGTACAATGGCCTCGGCGGCTTCAGGGTTCGTTTCCCTATATTTTTCGGCGTTCGCGTTCTTTACATATATAGCGATCGTAGGGCTGCAGGTTGCACCGAAGACAAGGGAGCTCATACGCCATTCTTCCGGGGGCGTGTCGTCCCGGCGGTTCCCACGCCACAGATAGCGTAGCGCGTTGCGGTCTTCGGGCTTTATTTTTACGTGCATAAACATTGCTTCTATGTCGGCGGACACGGCGATTTTGTGCTGACGGAACCTCATGAGCACCCCCGGAAGTGATTGGAGGAGGGGGGGGCCTGTGAGGAGTTTGTCGTTGAGTGATACGCCTCGAGTACGGGCCGCAGCATCATGGACCACTCTGACGCGATCTCTCTTCATAGGATTCAATACGGCGAAGTGCGGTAGATACCAGTTTTTTTCGTTGTTATTCTTTGGCGGGGCTGGCTCGGCGTAACCTCGCTCGATTAGGTGGTCCATTTCGGCGTTGTAGCGCTTCTTGAACTCTTCATCTCGATCTAGTTTTTTCTCGATGCTGTGTAGGCGTTTGAGCGCGTTCTCGTAGTTGTCCGGCAGTTTGTCGTCTTCGTTTTTCCATAGTAGAGGCACTTGATAGTGGCCGTCGGCCGTGAGCGTGGTTGATCGCGCGAGCTGAGCGAGGGCGCGTTCTTCCGGGTCGGATTTGGGTCGTTTCGGCTCTATCATCATATTTTCGATGGCGAAGTATTCTTTTAACTGCCGGTCGACGTCTTCCTCGCTTGTTAGCGATTCCCTTTCTTCGGCTGGCTGATTGGAGATATGGCTGACGATATGGTGGATGCCCTCGCCTTGTAGGGGGGCGCGGGTGTGCGCGCCGTGTAACACCCATCCGAGCGGTAGTCGGCTGGCGACGGGTTGATTTCTGTCGCCGCGTCGGATTTCTTCTGGTATTAACAGATGCCAGTTGTCTTGCCCGAGCAGTATTCCCGGTTCGGCCGTGTCGTATCTCAGTAGGTGCTCTATGTCTCGCAGGTGTGGGCACGTACTGACATCGTCTTCGCTTATCGTTTGGGGTGATAAGCGTAGGTCGGGAATTGTGCGGGCGTGTATGCGCACCTCCCCGCCTTGTCCGCGTATGAGGAGCGGGACTCGGCGGGATTTCGTTGCGTTTATTTTTTCACTGGTGATTGCCTCTATGCGCAGCGGCGTTGTAGGCCCGTCTAGGCCGACTTTGTTGGCGATTTCTTCCGACAGGAGCGTGATAGTGCTTCCGTCGTCCATCAGAGCCGAAGTCTTGACCTCCCCTGTGGGCCCTTTTATTGTCACAGGTAATATCTTGAGAAAGGCGCGGGACCGGCGGGTCGTCCACGTTGAGGTAACGGCTTCGTTGTCGGCGGGCGCGGGCTTCTTATTGTGCAATAATTTGTGATGAAAGTACTCGCAGCCGTCTCGCTCGCACTTCACCCGTTTGCAGTGGTGCGTTCTGCCCTTGTATTTTAGGCACCTGAAGCATAGTCTTTTTTCTTTAGCTATCTTCCAGCGCTCGTCGATTTCTTCAGCCGTAAATTTCGGACACTTGTCGATGCTGTGCGTCTCGCTCTGACAGCACGAACATTTGCTGGCTGGTCTCTCGGAGGTGGCGTAGGCTTTGTGCACTCGTCTTGGCGGAGGTTCGCTTGTTTCCGGTTGCGCGTAGGCTGCGCAGTACTGTGCTTCTCGTTGTAGGAAGGCGGAGATCTTTATTAGCTCTGGTTCCGCGGACACGGTGGTGGCGGCGAAGTCGAACCACCTGTATCTTTGGTTCGGTGTCAGCTTGTCTAGGATCGCTTTAGTAGTCTCAGGGCTGTAGAGATACTGTGCGCGATCTAACGCTCGGAGGGTGGCGATGGCATTCGCAACACGGCACGAGAAGGAGCAGAGGTCCCGCGCGCCGTCTGTGAGGCGGGGCAGCGCGCGGAGCCTTTCTAATTCAATTAGTGCTATGGTATCGGGCCTCCCGAAGCGTGTTTCTAGCGTTCTGATTATCTCGGCGGCCGGAGCTTGGTAGATGAGAAGATTCTCAACTGATTCTTTTGCTCTCCCTTTCAGTGATCTTCGTAGTCTCGCTATATTTTCTGTTTCGGTGAACTTCATTTGAGATTCTTCGTACGAGGCTTTGAAGGTGAGCCATTCTTGATGCGACCCGGCGTAGGCAGGTAATTCGGTTGCGAATCGGGGGGCGGCGCTGCCAGCGCGGGCGGCTAGAGCGATCGCGGACGCGAGCTCGGATAGGTTAACTTGCTGTGTTGTTTGCGGCACTGCGTTGGTGGTGCCGCTTTGTTCATAGCGATTCGCGCAGGGCGGCGCGGGCGTGAAGACTGGGGGGGGGTCCCTGAGGGGGGCGTTCCCCGCTGGCACTGGCGTCGCGACGGCGGCGGCGACGGGTGCGCTGGGCGGCGGGGGGAGCTGGGTCTCGGCGCGCGGCAGTGGCTGCTGGACCGTTGCTTTTTCTTCGTCAGGATTGTTCCCCTTTTCTTCAGGAAGGTGTGGTTCTTGAGTGATAGCGGGCATCTCGTGGTTTTTCTCGAACCAGGCGTCGATTTGCTCGTTCACTTGCGTGGCGGAAACCACAGTTCCTTCGTCTTCGTCGCTTTGTTCGGCTTCTAGTGTGGCGATGTGTGCTTGGGCGAGTTCAAGCTTGATGCGTAACATCTCTTCTTTTGCTTTGGCTAAGCGTTGCGCACGGCGGCTCGTGGTCGTTGCGCGTGACTTCGACGACGGTGGCGGCGCGGGGGGACGTGGCGTCGTCCCCGTCTGTGACGATTCCTGAGATAACGGCGGCGTCTCAGTGATCGTGTCCGTGCTCGTCGCGTTGTCCGTCGTCGTCGCGTTGTCCGACGCCGTCGGTGGCGTGTATGTTGAGTCTCTACTTGTTTCTTCTCTTGAGGTCCTCGGCGGTTGCTCTGTCCCGAAGATGAGCTGGGCTAACGACTGCCCCGGCGCCGATGACCTTGTGACTGGACCCATTTTCGACGATAATTTCCTCGGAGGTGGCGTTCTCTCACTTTCACTGGAATCTTCTTTTTTCTTGAGGCTGTAGTTTTCGCTTAAACTGCAGTTTCTTTCTTGAATATCCGGCTTACTGAAGGACCATTATGTGCCTGATGCACCTATGCACTGGTTGTGCAACTGAATTTGACGGGATTCCGATGAGGGAGCAGCTGAGTGAAAGACTTGTTTTCTTTTCCGAGTTGATGCCGTTTCGTAGGTATTTGTAGAACTGAATTTCATGAGGCCCGGACGCCATATTTATACCATGAAATTCCTTGCCCCGCAGCCCGCCCGCCCCGTGAATTTGGCGGGAAATATGGGCGGGAAAGTATTGGCGGGAAAGTTTTGGCGCGAAACGACATCTCATTTATTTATGACAATAATCTTAGGCTAATACGTTATTTACAGTGTTTTATACTTATTTCTATGACATTCGTAATGCATTATCACTCGAGATCCTCTCCGTTTGCCGGCCAATCGCATCTAAAACGCGGGTTTTTCTGGCGCTGTCTATTTACGTACCTCGGCCCCCACCTGGGGTATAAATACCGAGCTTCCCCCCTCGCTCGCCCATCAGTCTATGCTTGGCCAGCGCGCGGATAGGATCTAAAGGCTTCCTCTTAATCTATCTATTTTCTAGTGGAAACCTAGTGTTTAGCCACTCTTTACTTATGAAACCAACAGTATATTACCTCTTAACTAGGTAGGAATGAAGTGTGAGACCTATTATTATTTATTTCGCCTACAATTTATATAAGGCGACTGTAATACAATGCTTACGTTTGTAAGAGGGTTATAAGCTAGGTTACAGGCAATCTATTTTATCAGTATTTACGTAGATGGTTGTCCTGCACAGAGTCAGTGTCTCATTTCCAAGCTAACGCAATACTGGTTCAATGTATCAGTTCTACGCTAGCTCTATACCGGGTTTGCCACAGCTCTACCCTAATGATATATAGGATCAGTCTCACAGTTCTACCCTAACGCTGTACCGGGTCAGTCCTCTGTGCATGTACAAGGCTACCCTTGGTCTCGGTGGCGGCCCGTAAATGTAACCTGCGTGGATCGCAGGGGTCTCCCAGCCTGGCATCATCTATAGTTGGGACGTTTTTAGGGTTCCGTTCTCAAAGAGTAAAACGGGACCCTATTACTAAGACTCCGCTGTCCGTCCGTCCGTCTGTCTGTCACCAGGCTGTATTTCACTGATACCGTGATAGTTCCAGCTAAAATTTTCACAGATGATTTACTTCTGTTGCCGCTATAACAACAAATACTAAAAACACAGAATAAAATAGTTCTTTATAGATAATGGTACGGAACCCTTCGTGCGCGAGGCCGACTCGCACTTGGCCGGTTTTTTTATATTTGTGTTGCTATGCGAGCGTTTACAAACTGGCCACACGTGCCATGCACGCGTCGTTGGTCCATACATCTTAATTCACTTATGTCGGTATCGGGACAGGGTTGTAATTACACTTTTTATTGCTGCTTCGGTGAAACCAATTATTTTGCTGAGATGAGATTTGTAATGTACGACATCTGTAACAGCAGCTCACAGTAGATAGCGACCAGCCAATCTGGACGTAACAATTCCAGTTATCGTATAATGTAATAGACTGTCGTGCAATTTCTATATTTCCTTTCAATTAACCAATGATTTAGAAGCTAAAACCACGGGATCTATCCTCGGATCAGTGCGCGGATGTTGTGAGTAGTACATGGGTGACTTTTTAGTCAACCCTCTACTATTTTATTGACTTTTGTTGGATATTTAAATGATATCCACTCCACCCATATGTATGTAATACATCAGTTAGTTTGCAAGGGCCAGGCGGAGAAGTAAAATTTTGTACTTACCACGAGCGCTAATAATGAAAGCCTCCGATCGCGTATACCTTGCTATATTTATTACTTAGTCGGGCGTGAAATACCTACGATCGGGCACATTCTTTGTTATACCGCCCCAGATGTTATAATGTATTATTTCCTTATAATTCCAGGCATCGTCGGCGACTTACTACAAGACAACCTACCCAAGCTATACCAGCAAGACATGAAATACGGGGGGACACCACTCCACTGGTCAATCTCTCGAGAAGTGATAGAGGCGCTCGTGGATAAGAACTGTGACATCAACGCGTTGAACTTCGACGGTCGAACCGCGCTGCATGTCATGGTTTTGAGGGGAAGGCTGGAGTGTGCTATAGCGCTGTTGTCCAGAGGTAAGTTTTGTTCCAAGTGCGGTGGCGGAACCAAAGTAGGCCAGAAATCCATTAACCGTCCGAACGTCAAAAAACCTAAAGGTGTTGCGTTTTGTCGTGCCCCCGGCGACAAGAACGACTCAAGGAGTTAAAACTTACGCTGTCAAAGCCATCGTCATGCTTTCAAGTAAGGTTCATAATCACATTCTTACAAAAAAAACAGTCACTTTTGGTGGGGCGGTCAAAAGCAAAAGCAAAATTGCTAAAGTTATCGATAATAGCACCCCTTAGAGACCCAAGGATTTTTTTTTAATTTGTAGGCGTCATGAGTATTCTCTTATTCTCTTTGTTTTCGGAAGTATTATTTAGTGAAATGAGTTTCTCTATTTGTAACCTTAAAAAGCAAGAGATTGTATTTTTTGTTCTTTTTAGGCGCTGATCACTCCTTAGCCGACAAAGAGGGCAACACAGCTTTACACCTCGCTGTTAAACAGACGAATATATCGCTAGTAGAAGCGCTGATAGTGTTCGGCGCTGACTTGGAAGCGCTGAACAACTCTGGCTACACCGCCCGTCATATGGTGCCTTGTGAGATGTCGAACAGCAACTATGATAAAATCCTGTATGTGTTGCATGCGGTTGGAGCTCAACGGTAAGATTTACTGACTTAATTTGACAATATAGACAACATTCCCTTGCCTTGTAAAACAAAGGAATATATCGGTAGTAGAAGCGCTGAACAACTCTGGCTACACCACCCGTCATACAATACCGGCCAATAATATATCACCTTTGCGTTTTATTGTATGAACGTGTATAGAGTAAACAATTTAGGTTTGTTGAAACATCTCGTATTTTACTAGCCTGCGAATGTCAAAAAACGTATTGTATGGTCGTCGAACCACCTTAATTTGTCAATATAGACACCATTCCCTTGCCTTGTAAAACAAAGGAACATAATGCTAGTAGCAGCGCTGATAGTGTTCGGCGCTGACTTGGAAGCGCTGAACAACTCTGTCTGGCTACACCGCCCGTCATGTGGTGCCTTGTGAGATGTCGAACAGCAACTATGATAAGATCCTGTATGTGTTGCATGCGGTTGGAGCTCAAAGGTAAGACTTACTGACTTAATTTGACAATATAGACAACATTCCCTTGCCTTGTAAAACAAAGGAACATAATGCTAGTAGCAGCGCTGATAGTGTTCGGCGCTGACTTGGAAGCGCTGAACAACTCTGTCTGGCTACACCGCCCGTCATGTGGTGCCTTGTGAGATGTCGAACAGCAACTATGATAAGATCCTGTATGTGTTGCATGCGGTTGGAGCTCAAAGGTAAGACTTACTGACTTAATTTGACAATATAGACAACATTCCCTTGCCTTGTAAAACAAAGGAACATAATGCTAGTAGCAGCGCTGATAGTGTTCGGCGCTGACTTGGAAGCGCTGAACAACTCTGTCTGGCTACACCGCCCGTCATATGGTGCCTTGTGAGATGTCGAACAGCAACTATGATAAGATCATGTATGTGTTGCATGCGGTTGGAGCTCAAGGGTAAGACTTACTGACTTAATTTGACAATATAGACAACATTCCCTTGTCTTGTAAAACATACGAACATATCGCTAGTAGGAGCGCTGATAGTGTTTGGCGTTGACTTGGAAGCGCTGAACAACTCTGGCTACACCGCCCGTCATATGGTGCCTATGGTGTGGTGGTCTATGTATTTAAGTATTTATTTATTCTTCATAAGTATGTTGATCGTCGTCTAATACCCATAGTACAAGCTTTGCTTAGTATGGGACTAGGTCGACTTAGGGCGGGTTGTACCACTTTACGATTACAGACCGATCAACGTTAAATATGGCGCCGGCATCTGTTATTCTATAGAAACTTGTCAAACTTTCCATACATTCAGATTTTAACGAACTCCGCTTACGATAACAGATGGTTTGGTGCAACCCACCCTTAATGTAAGATTGTCCGTGAAAAAAATAAAAATAAAACATGTATTGATGGTTCTTCCCCAGGTGTCCCCCAGAAGTAGCCGCCTGCGGAGCGGGCTGCGCAGCGCGCGGCGACTACAACGGCGTCCCTCCGCCCAGCGTGCCTCGGCCCGCCTCGCGTGACGTCATCAGCCACATGATGTCCGTGGCCGGCATGGAGCGCGCCGCCAACCTGCCCGCCAGCGGCAAGCAGGGCCGGTGCGTATCCACTGTCGACCTTACTGCTCCGTGATAAGGTCTATTGTTAGGCGACAATGTTGTGCCCCCGCCCAGTACTCACTCTTACTCTTCCATGGCACCCTGGTACAACGTAACAAGCAGGGCCGGTGCGTATCCACTGTCGACCTTACTGCTCCGTGATAAGGTCTATTGTTAGGCGACAATGTTGTGCCCCCGCCCTACACACTCTTACTCTTCTATGGCACCCTGGTACAACGTAATAAGCAGGGCCCCTCTGGGCTAGCCTCTAGGCCACGCAACTGTTATATATACATACCTAAATAAACATGGTTAAATAGTATTTTTCACAATCGTGTTATAATACAGAGCTTTTTAGTCGAGTACCGTGTTTAGGCCACGAAGCTTGCTGAGTGGCCTAAGTAAGGTACGAGATTAAAAACTTGATTATAACACTATTGTGAACAATACTTTTTGTACGAGTTCATTAAAATTAATTTTCTACGAGTCAACTGAACTAATTAAACACACTCGATACTGTTGAAACGAAGTGCAGCTCATCGCTCGTACGCTTGTTTATATCTTAAAAGACATCAACGAGCGTACGACATCAAAGCGATTCTATTGGTCCAATTCATTACAGTTCAGTAAAGCAGCCACGTGATTGGTCGAATTTATTTTAGTTGTCTGGAGCGTATCGAAAAGTAGTTATTTCGATTGTTTCGACAGTAACATGGACTACAACTATGAAAAGAGTGACGTTGCAGTATTCTCTATGAAATCTTAATACACATATTTTAATCGTCGAGTACAAAAAACATATTGTGTACAGCATTCTTCCATCTCCGTGCTACACCTCCCCTACAGTATCTTCCTACCCTATTGTGCCAACCTAGCTCGCCAACAAACTGCTTCGCAGTTTGGCGAATCTTTAGGTTAAGTTAATAAAATTGTATTTTTTTGGTTCCAAGTAAAAAAAAAAAAGCTACTTGATTTACTAATAGTGCTAATGAGTTGCTGGGTCACCCGGTTTGACAGATACGGTGATTCATTTCCATTTCAGATTGGCACTATAAGTCGGGCTTTGAACTATAGGGGTAACCTACCCCGCGCGTCACAGTTGCCGTGTTAATTGAACAGTAGACCTATACTATCCTCCTAAGCCTAAGGCCATACGACACAAACTGAAATTGAAATTTGAATCAACTAACGTAAGAAATAAAGTTGAATTTCGTTTGTTTCAAAAAAGACCAAAACAAAACAAATGCAACTCTATTCCAACCCAAAATGGTTTAAATTCCTTTAAGAGAATAAGTCCTTCCAGTAGGCCCATGGGCCTTACGAGGCTATAGTGAATCTACGATGCGCCTCATTACAAATGAGTAGTGAAACGCACTTTTACGCATTGCAACTACTAAATAAATATACAATACAGTACAATACAAATATTCTTTCTTGTTCACCAGAAATATGTACAAAAATAGGGTGTTACAAAAATGGTCCCTTATAAAGAGTCAATTTACAAAATTTGAAAACCGTAGTATCGCAGTATGACTTACCGCTAAAATCAATAAAAAAAATGAATTAGTTTTTTACGGGGTATTTTGCAACACGTTGTATAATACATTATATATTAGGTACACAATCTTTCTATCAAATCTTTGTATCTTTACTAAAAACAAATTTCTATTTCCAGCCTTCTCTGCCTTGACGGCGGCGGCATCCGTGGTTTAGTCCTAGTCCAGATCTTAATTAACTTGGAGGCGGCCATCGGCCGTCCCATCATACATTGCTTCGACTGGGTCGCTGGCACCAGCACTGGCGGCATCCTAGCGCTGGCACTGGCTAGTGGGAAAACTTTGAGGGAGTGCCAGAGACTGTACTTCCGTATGAAGGAGTACGCTTTCGTCGGCATGCGACCATACCCCTCTGAAGCGCTGGAAAATATATTGAAGGATAATTTAGGTAAGTGAGACTGTACGACTAGTTTTGGAACATACATGGCGTCACATCATACATTGTTTCGACTGGGTCGCTGGCAACAGCACTGGCGCTATCCTAGCGCTGGCACTGGCTAGTGGGAAGACTTTGAGGGAGTGCCAGAGACTGTACTTCCGTATGAAGGAGTACGCTTTCGTCGGCATGCGACCATACCCCTCTGAAGCGCTGGAAAATATATTGAAGGATAATTTAGGTAAGTGAGACTGTACGACTAGTTTTGGAACATACATGGCGTCCCATCATACATTGTTTCGACTGGGCCGCTGGCACCAGCACTGGCGGTATCCTAGCGCTGGCACTGGCTAGTGGGAAGACTTTGAGGGAGTGCCAGAGACTGTACTTCCGTATGAAGGAGTACGCTTTCGTCGGCATGCGACCATACCCCTCTGAAGCGCTGGAAAATATATTGAAGGATAATTTAGGTAAGTGAGACTGTACGACTAGTTTTGGAACATACATGGCGTCACATCATACATTGTTTCGACTGGGTCGCTGGCAACAGCACTGGCGCTATCCTAGCGCTGGCACTGGCTAGTGGGAAGACTTTGAGGGAGTGCCAGAGACTGTACTTCCGTATGAAGGAGTACGCTTTCGTCGGCATGCGACCATACCCCTCTGAAGCGCTGGAAAATATATTGAAGGATAATTTAGGTAAGTGAGACTGTACGACTAGTTTTGGAACATACATGGCGTCCCATCATACATTGTTTCGACTGGGCCGCTGGCACCAGCACTGGCGGTATCCTAGCGCTGGCACTGGCTAGTGGGAAGACTTTGAGGGAGTGCCAGAGACTGTACTTCCGTATGAAGGAGTACGCTTTCGTCGGCATGCGACCATACCCCTCTGAAGCGCTGGAGAATATATTGAAGGATAATTTAGGTAAGTGAGACTGTACGACTAGTTTTGGAACTTACATGGCGTCCCATCACACACTGCTTCGACTGGGTCGCTGGCACCAGCACTGGCACTGACTAGTGGGACGACTTTGAGTGACTGCCAGAGACTACTTCCGTATGAAGGAGTACGCTTTCGTCGGCATGCGACCATACCCCTCTGAAGCGCTGGAGAATATATTGAAGGATAATTTAGGTAAGTGAGACTGTACGACTAGTTTTGGAACTTACATGGCGTCCCATCACACACTGCTTCGACTGGGTCGCTGGCACCAGCACTGGCACTGACTAGTGGGACGACTTTGAGTGACTGCCAGAGACTACTTCCGTATGAAGGAGTACGCTTTCGTCGGCATGCGACCATACCCCTCTGAAGCGTTGGAGAATATATTGAAAGATAATTTAGGTAATTGAGACTGTACGACTAGTTTTGGAACATACATGGCGTCCCATCATACATTGCTTCGACTGGGTCGCTGGCACCAGCACTGGCGGTATCCTAGCGCTGGCACTGGCTAGTGGGAAAACTTTGAGGGAGTGCCAGAGCCTGTACTTCCGTATGAAGGAGTACGCTTTCGTCGGCATGCGACCATACCCCTCTGAAGCGTTGGAGAATATACTTATTGAAGGATAATTTGGGTAAGCGTGGAGCTATACTAGTAAATTCTAATCGAGGGTCGTTCTATCCACTGCTTCGTCTGGGGGATATTCTAGCGCTGGCACTGGCAAGTGGCAAGACCCGTTGGCGACTTTACTGAAGGATAATTTAGGTAAGCGAAACTATGACGACCGCTTTAGCCCAGGGACTGCATAACCGAAAAATACCGGTATTCTATTTTAATGGTGTGACGTCATATCGGTTGTCAAATAGCGGTTTCGGTAGCGGAACCTTTATATTTCGCTATCGAAATATAAAGGTACCTTTATTTTACCGGTACCGTAACCTCTTTTTAAATAAATATATGAATATGAATATGAAAATAAAAAGGTAACCGATATATCGACTTTGGCCTGGCGTTGTTGCCAAACCGCCGGCAGCGGCACTGCCGTTTTGTCTTTTTATCTTTAAATGTTTAGTAGCCAATGCTTTCTCTGTAGAGTGCCAGCTCGCTTACTTTTTTCGATAACCTTTATAATCGTCCATGTTCGCCGAGGCGCGCACAGACGGCTTTGATGCCGTCTGGCGCAAGAAAACGGTCTCGCTGTTAGACAGGGTGCGCGGGAGTAGCAACAGCATCCTAAGCATGATAGCTAACAAGATAGATTGTCCTCTTTTGTGGCAAATGGGTCAGAGGACCAAATCTCTTTTGTGTATTCATTATTAAGCTACTAACATTAGATTAAGTAAATACTAATAATTTGTGGACCAAATGTTGTCTTTTGAACTGAATAAAATAATAATAATAATAATAATAAGCCCGCAGGGCAGCTTGTGGCGAGCTGTTGGGGAGTAACGACCCCACGGACCCGAGTGCTCCCGAGAGTCGGTCAGGGCCTCCGTCTCCGGCGTGTCTTCGTCGGTCGGAGTGGAATCCCAAGGGAGCCCGCAGGACTCTCAGCTCTGGCTTGCCTTCATTGGCCGTCCAGAGAGGAGTCGTCAGAGCTATATGCTCCAGGGGTGGAAGTGTTAAAGGGCATAACGCCGCGAGTAACTTCGGAGAAAGCGCAGCACCACCTCTCGACACCCCTGAGCCGCTCACCCGGTGTTGCTCCTGGCCGTCTGTACGACGACGCTTTCAGGGGCCCATCTAATGAGCGGCTAGTCACCGCCTGCCTCGATAACTTTGTGTACAACAATGTTATGGTAGGTGTCCGGACCTTTTTGCAATAGCCCAGTTTCATAATCCACCCAAATTTCATCACCATAGAACCCGTTCTCTATCCATATAACCCACAGTAGCCCCAACGCCTGTTGGAACCGGTTCACGGGTATCTACCGATGTACCCGTGAATGGGTTCTAGCAGGTGTATTACATCACATTAAACTTCGTCTCCAAAGGGCCTCTACGTGTTGGATCTATATCCCCACGCACGCCTTCCAAAGGACCGGGCTTTGTCCCGTGAATTTAAACAGGAGATACATAATAATAATTCAATTCAAAAATTTATTTCGGACGTGTACATCCATAATTTTGGTTAGTAACAATAAACACTTATTATTAAACTAATGTTAGTGGACACAAATAACAATGATAACTAAAATATTAACTTAGGACTAAAACTTGCGCAGCCTAGATTGCCCGCATCCCATTCACATGCAGTTACATCCAGTGGTGCTGGAACGGGCAATCCAGCCTGCCGGCCACAACGCGTAGGAGGCTGTTAGAACTGGCGCGCACGCGTCGCATCAGGGATGCCGCACGTTTACGCAAAATGGCGTGAAAACCATCAGTCCTGAGACTAGTATAAGTTTTATCGACACAATACGTTTTCGAACGCGTTTGCGTTTAGTTACATTTTGTATGGCAACTCGAACAGCGCCTCTGGTGGTAACTATTAGGAACTACGTGTTGCCATACAAATTGAAACTAAACGCAAACGCGTTCGAAAACGTATTATATCGATAAAACTTATACTAGAGCCTCTGGCCTCCGCAAACATACCTGATGCACTGCAGTAGCGCGGCAGCCCCATCAGCATCCTGAACGCGTTGTTGTACTGTACCCTTAGGGTATTAAGGGTACTAATGGAATATCTGACCCACAGGCTGCACGTGTAGAAGCTTTGACAGTATGCCTTAAAAAGTGTTACTTTAACTTCCTTCGTACAACGTGCAAACCTGCGGGCCAACATATTACATCGGACTGCCATGGATTGCCTCTCCCTCTCCATATCCACTCCATCCGACAGGTCTTCGGTCACCCAGTGTCCCAGGTATTTAAACTGCGAGACTTGCTGAAGTGCAGCTCCGTATAAATACACTGGTGGCACTGTACTAACGGTCCCGCTCTTTAGTTTAAAAACCATGAGCTCGCTCTTTTGCACGTTATACCTGAGACCATGGGCGACCGCATACCTCTCACAAATCCCGAGCAGCTTCCTAAGTGCAATAATTGATGGACTCAACAACACCATATCGTCCGCGTAGCTGAAGTTATTGACGAAAGTCCCATCTATCGAGCACCCGACCCTGGCATTGTTGAGTTCACCAATCAGTCCATTCACATACAGACTGAACAGTTTGGGCGACGTCAACCCTCCCTGCCGCACCCCGCACCTCAACGTGTACGCATCGGAGAACGTGGCCGCCCATCTAACACTGTTCGTCTGGTTGTCGTACCAATGTTTAAATAACTTGGTGACTTCCTCCGGGAGAGACGTCTCACAGCGCAATTTATGCCAGAGCATATCATACGAGACTATATCGAAGGCCCTCGTCAAATCTAAGAAACACGCATATACTGGCGTTTTCCTGTCAGTATAGTACCGAACCACATGCTTGAGGCATAACACAGCAGTTTCCGTCGATAATCCAGATTGAAACCCGAATTGAGCATCGTCAATCCTGATGTGTTTAGTTAAAAAGCCATCTAGCAAGCCGTCCAGCACCTTTGCCACTACGGTGGCCAACGATATGGGTCTATAATTGCTCTTGTTAGACACGTCCCCCGTCTTATTCTTAACAAGCGGAACGACTATGGTACGCATAAGAGCGGCAGGTAGGTATGAGTGTCTTAGACATATGTTAAATAGCAGCGCCAGCACCCGCGGTAAATGAGTTCCCGCATGTTGAAGGTTTGTTTGTTTTGTTTGTTTGTAAAAGGTCTTTATTTGTCATTAAAACAAGTACAATGTAAGAACACTATCACATAGACTTACACACGAAAAACTAAAATTAAAAGCTACTTTATACAGGCTAGTTTTCGCCTTTGAAAGCTGGTTGCAATGATAAAAAAGATTCTGATTATTACATAAAGAAACTGATTATATGTTATAAGTATGAAAAAATATACCTACGGGTATTTATTTAATGTGGCCCATTGTATTGGGTGCACTTTTTGCATTACGATTTATTAATATAATTTTAAACAGAACACAAACTAAAATTAGGTAGATCTATTTATATTAAGTAAATACATGATACCGCTTATTGCGGGTAACACAAAATATTGAACACACCAGTGCTTAGCCGTAGGCAACATGAATACAATTTAACTAAACTAGTTAATAGTAAGCGAGTGAGCTACCTTGCATGTTGCAGGTGCTCGATGCTCAACCCATCGTGCCCCGGCGATTTCCCCCTCTTCATCCCCTTAATAATGGTGGCAACGTCACATGCCGAAAAATATATAGATGTGGTACTTAGGTGAGTATGAGCACCGAGCATCTCCGCCACTTCAGGCAGCACTGCTGGTTCAACCCTGAAATGATCAGCAAACATATTGGCAATTTCTTTTGGCTCACACACTCCGTTCACACTCATAGGAAGACTCGACTTAGGACTAAGCTTAGCTGTCTCTTTCCAAAATCCCCGGAAATTCTTAGACGCATGGTGTGATGCCAGTATGTCCATCTTGATTTGTTCCTGGTTTATTTGACACCACTAAAGCCGTGTTACTCCTTCCTTGTTTTATACATAGCCTCATAAATGGGACCAATACCGGTATTATAAAGGTTTCGGTATCATTTAAAACGTATACCGCTAACCGTTATTTCAAAACGGTTACTGTACCGTTATGTTCGCGCGGCGCGCATAACCTTTACGACATAACGGTACCGTAATGGAATACCGGTTTCATACCGGTATAACCGTAACCGAAATCAGTCCCTGTCCGGAAGAGAGTATGCTGCCAAATGTCAGAACCGTTTATCCGGCTCACGATTTCCCTGAGATTAGTGTTGTCCAAGACAATGCTCGTACACACACCGCTAGTATTCTGTGTGAATGGTTCGACCGGCACCGTGATATAAATAAAATAAACTGGCCAGCAAAATCTGCAGACATAAATCCGATAGAGAACCTATGGGGTTTAATGGTGCAGCGTTGGAAGAACAGAAACGAAAGGACCAAGGCAGCTATAGAAAACTAAAAAAGAAAGAAAACCACTGCCAAATGACCTAGGAAGAAATGAGAGGAACGAACCTGTGTTCCCGCCTTGTGGGTTCCGTGAGAAATAGGTTACAAAGTGTCATTGATGCTCGTGGTGCCTTTTTCGTGCGTTCTGCCGGTGTTCATCGATTTACAAGACGTTATCACGTCAAAAACGGATGGCTGTTCGTATTACCATTTGTGCCCTGTGTTACTTCTCTCGGAAATTTTACGTCATAATTGTGTGGACAATGTCTTTTGAACTTTTCATGTGTGCCGTTTTAGTAGAATATGATACTTAATCTAACGTCATCTTAGAGCATTAAACCAACCGGAGACGACACGCGCACACATTTCTATCTAAAAAAGTCTGCCGTTTTTGGCGCGGGGGACGAGGCAACGCACACAAATCATGTTAACACCAATGCATTTTTCCGATAGTGTCACTACACACGCATACGACAAAATTATCAAACACCAGCATAAACTATACTCACACAAGTACAAACACATACACAGACAACCTGTCCGTGAAAGAGATGACGTCAGCTCGAAGTAAACATCGATAGTGCGAGGAACATGTCGATAATAAATAATAAACTTATAGATATTTCATGTAGGTCAAGAAACGAATGCTCAAAAAAAGGTATAGAGGGAAATGCATGGAACACAATTTTTGACTTTGTAACTTTGTTTGAACTAGTTAGGAGGTAAACATATCAAAGGTCCTTGCCCGTAGCCCTTGAGCCGGAGGGGAGGGGGGGTTTCAAAGTCCCATTATTCGGTTTTTCACCTATATCTCGGAAACTATGCGTCCTAGCGACATAATTATTCTAAAGAAAATTAAAGCTGATTAAATATACTACAAGTTTTATTCAATCAAATTTTTGGATATCTTGTATAGTTTTCGAGATATAAGACAGTATACCATCGAGTACTATCGAGCTGATCTGATGATGGAGATGGATGCTGGCCATATTATATTGAAATGCCATGATCGGGACTTATTAAAAGGGATTTTTATGCACGTAACATACGATCTTTGGACAGACGGTAAAAGGATAACAGGATTTTTTTCCACATGAATAACTGGTCTGAATTTTGGTTCAGGCAGAACAGGTTTACACTGTACTTACTGTATCTTTTGCAGATAACATAAAACAAGAAACAGAGAATAAAAAGCAACTTTTATAAAATAAAATTCAAAATGCTGGGAGCAAATAGTGCTAGTACGTTTAGGAGTACACGAAACATGATTTCTACAAGCTCGGATCCAGACATCCCGAATCATTACATCTTTAGGGAATCTGAAAAATAAATTATAATAATAACATACTTATAATGTTTATATCGACATTTGTTTTTGTCCTGTCCCATCACTAACTTTCCTAGTACAGTGTTGCTAGAGTAACAAATTAAAAGTGCCTATTTACGGAACAAGTGACGATCGTAAATTCCGTATAATAGGGAACATTACTGCAATGTTCTGCCGCCAGAGGCAGCACTAACACTAATAGTAAACCAGTATAGAAATATAGGGATTCACACACACATGCAAAATTGATTGTCAAATGAGTGACAAGGATGCTTGCATAGACAATACCGCAAGTGCGAACGAGATACAATGTCAACGCTGCTAGTGTCGCCACCTACGAAGAGTGTTGCGTAATGTTCCCTATTAATAAAATACAACCTAAACATATTATATTTAAAACATTAAATAAAAATATATGGTGAAAATAAAATAATAAATGAATTTGCAAACAGTAATCCATCATTAATTCATTAAACATCTACAATTATAAATTTCACGTAATACGGTTAGTACCATTTTTATTGGATAAATTGTGTTAATAATAACGAATTTAAAGTAGAACTTATAATTAAACATTTATACAGTCAACTTTAAAAATTACCCTAAAGTAGATCTAGTACCATTAAGTGGGAACACTGTTAGATTGACAATATTTTTTAGTTTTTTGCAAATTTAATGCACTATTTGATAATATTTAAACGTAATAATACTAACAGATGAAAAGTAACGTTATCCTTTTGTACACTAGATGTTTCTGATCTCTTATAACACGAGAACACGTTGCAATTCGGCATTTTTAGCTCAGCTCATTCCGCGCTCACTGTGATTCACTGAATGGCGCGGAGCGCGCGGCAACTAGTTTTATATAACCGCTATGACCGGCGGTCTCGTACCTTTGGCAGAGGGGAACGCCTGGCAATGGCTACTCCGGTTGGTTTAATGCTCTAAGAACGTCATATGTGCCAAATATTATATTGTCTTATAGGTACACAAACTGTGATGGCGGACTTGACGCACCCTAGGCTGATGATCCTGGCATTGCTGGCGGATAGGAAACCGGTGGACCTGCACATATTTAGGAACTACCAATCAGCGCAGGAGCTCCTCGATGCGTATAACGGGACAAACGGTGAGTGTCATTTGTATAATGTAAGGGTGCACTATTGCATTGCGGTGTAGACACTAAATCAAATAATCAATAATGTTGCATTTTCTCGAAATAGGATTAAAAATGAAGTCAAATGGAAATAAACAGCAACGCAAGAAATTAAATAATCACAAAGTTATAAACGTCCAAAGTTTTAAGTTTTATGTTTTTTTTTTTTTTTTTTTCTTTCCCTTTTCCGCAAAACGCACCTTCATATGAAACGGTTGTCATTTACTATGACGCCAGACGATCCCGGAGCGTTTTCTCTTTCTAACAAGCAACATTAAATTAAAACGGTTGTAGCTTCGTAATTTTTTGAGATATTCGAATGGGATTTTCGTCAGTAGGCATATATGTTTGCCTTCTTTCTTATGAAGTAATAATAAATTTTGAGTCTACACCCCTATAGTAGCGGAGGCCCTCGAAAGTACGAGTCCAGCTATTGCACTTTCGGCCGAGCGAGGCTTAACACAGTGCTTTTCACGTCTACTGCGAGGAAATTGCAAATAATTATAATTTTAAATTAAATTGAAGTAGGTACCTAATTCAAGATCATACCACTAAACAAATAAAAAAAACCGGTCAAGTGCGAGTCTGACTCGCGCACCGAAGGTTCCGTGCAAACGTTCCTACACCATAACCGTCTCTTCACGACACTTCATTCTTGAAAAATCTTAACAGCTCATAGTAGAGAATTACCGTTGTACAGTCGCCATCACATACATAGGTACACTATAGGTGTTCAAAAATATCGGCACATGCACCCTAATGCCTTGAAAATAGAGGTGTGTTCCGATGTTTGTGACGTGCTTGTTTGCTCCGATGTATGTGATGGCGACTGTACAGCGCCATGTGCATTTTGGTACTAATTACTTGCAACTAGTATGTTTGTTTATCAGCGATATTTTAAATCACGCGTACCGATTTCGATTATTATATTTTTTTTTGTAAGAAGGGTTTTTAACGATAATTTTATAGGAATTTGAAGACATAAAATTGCATACAAAAGTAATCAAATTAATTACAAACTTAATGAAATGATATTTGATAAATATTTATCATTTATTTTTATTTTTCCTGTATTATTTATGTTACTCTTAATCATACGAAATGATTTCAGAATTTTTCCTTGGTAAACTTCGGAGATAAGGGTGGGGGAATGGTATTTTGTTTACATTTTCACTAGAAAAAAAAATAGTTAACAAAGCGCAACTCAAGCCCTTTCATATGATACCCAAGTTGATCTATTAACTAGACTTTGATTTTTTAACCCCCCTCATATTCGTCATTTACACAGAAAATAAAAATGTATATTTAAAATTTTCATTCTCCATACACGTGTCTTACTTAACCTTCTTAACAGTCATTCCAAATTTCAAATTTATAGCTCAAGTAGTTCCTGAAATATTTAACGTTGTGAAGGAACGCACCATAAGGGTTCCTTTTTGCTTTTTGGTACAGAACCCTAAAAACAAGCTCGCGTGGCCCGCTCGCCGGCGCGGCGGGGAGGAGCGGCGTCCGCCGGCGCCGCTCCTCCCGCTCGACGCCCTGTGATTGTTCGAAGAGCTGTTCAAACTGAACAACCACTACTACAATGACCAACCACTACTACAATGAAACATATAGTGGTGGTTTAGGTGCTACAGCTATTGCCTACTTTCCAGCTTGGTTTTAGACCATCTATTGCCACATTTCCGAGCAGTGGCGTGAAAAACAATAGGGAATATGCATGTGATTTAGGTATGAACAAAAAAAATATGTGTAATCTTTATTGCTAAAGAAATATACACACATGATTATTTTAACAAAGTATCATGTTTCTATTGATCAATTTAATTATTTAAAAGTAGTATTTTTCAAATTTCCTCGCGCATTTCCAAAACGCAACGCTATTGGCGGACCGAAGGGTGACGTCACCGTTCACTCGGTGTCTACTGCTGACAGGTCGTTTGTATGAGTATTGAATTGTTTTGCCGCTGTTTATTAGTGTTTTTTGGGAATTACTAACTGAAATCACTCAGACTCCTTGTTAAAGAAGACTCGCCAAGTCGCCACAATGACTGAAAGCGGTTTTGTCAAGGCACAGTCGGATAATCTGCCTAACCACGCAAACTAATTCTTAAAAATATTCTTGTTACATTGACGCTAACCTCTAAATATGGCATCTAAGATGGCGGGCGCCGGAATAAAGCGCGCGAATGTTTGAAAACGTCATGCCGGGAACAGTCATTATGGTAACGTTCCCGAATAATATCGTTCCCGGTATGACGAATTTTACTGAGGAGTTTGCTTAAAATCGCTATAATACAAATAATAAAAAAACTGTGCGCGCTCCTTTTAAATCTTTTAAGATCAATAATGAAGCAATTACTTTCAGTGTTTAATTTTGCTATTCCTTTTATTATTTTACGTGCAAATTACCAAAACAGAATTCGCCACCTTCGTGTCGTGGTTTTGGGCCACCTACTTCGCAAATAATTGTGACTTTACGTCCGCTGAACTAAGAGGAGTAAAAGCTGCAAGGTAAATAAGGTAAATAAGTTAGATATCCGTTATTTTGTATTTAATATAATTTTCTGTATATTTTTCAATCTGAAAAGAAGAAATAATACTATGTAGTCAAAATAGGTTGACTTTTAAACTACTTCAAATAGGTGTATTTCTTAAATAAGTGGAATAAAAAACTAGTACATATATAATCAAAGTTATGTTATTAATTAGGAATGTTAAATGTTGAGAACAACTTTTCGTCAAGGCTTATAAATAAAACAAATTTATGTAGGTACGTTACTCAGTAAAAAGAATTACTTAAATTTAATAGAATAGAACTTATCAACACAGTGCGAACAAAGAAACTTAGCTAAAACGTTTGGTGATCGAAATCAACACTCGTAATCAGCTGTTGATCAACAAAAATCATAATATTTGTAACATTAGTAACAAAAAAAATTGAGAATCTGAACAGTTTTATGAATAGGTATGTAATTACATTTTTAGGTTAGGTTATTGTTTATATTGTTCGCGAGTACTAATAAAAAAGATTTTAGCTATAAACATAGCTATATACTCACGTCGAAATAATCTTCACATCAGTATAAACTACTCAAGCACGATACATCATCTCTATTCATCGCCTTACACCACTTTTTCCTTATATTTGCATCTTTGGGCATATGAAAATATATTTTGTCAGGTGCAGTTTTTATGTTTTTTCACACATAGGGACAATACAATATTTATAATAAGCTTTTGTGTGCTCTTCCATTATAATAAGTTGATCTTATAAGCTTTATAATCACCCACTTTTATTAAAACTGTGAATCTAACACTTCGTTGTTAATTTATTCTTAGTGCACGGTGACGTCACTAAATGAGCGCGCCAAAATGGTGGCGTTTTAATCGTCCGAAAATGATAGTAGTTTTAATTGGTTTTTTTTTGTGTTATATTTTTTTCCGTATATATAATTACTTATAGAATAGATAAAAAAAATAAAAAAATCTCATGAATATTCCCTATTATACCAGATGAGCAGACGAGTTCATCCTGGTGTACGTTGCGGGTTTTTTAGGGTTCCGTAGCCAAATGGCAAAAAACGGAACCCTTATAGATTCGTCATGTCTGTCTGTCTGTCTGTCTGTCCGTCCGTATGTCACAGCCACTTTTTTTCCGAAACTATAAGAGCTATACTGTTGAAACTTGGTACGTAGATGTATTCTGTAAACCGCATTAAGATTTTCACACAAAAATAGAAAAAAAACAATAAATTTTGGGGTTCCCCATACTAGAACTGAAACTCAATTTTTTTTTTCATCAAACCCATACGTGGTGGGTATCTATGGATAGGTCTTCAAAAATGATATTGAGGTTTCTAACATCATTTTATTCTAAACTGAATAGTTTGCGCGAGAGACACTTCCAAAGTGATAAAATGTGTCCCCCCCCTGTAACTTCTAAAATAAGATAATGATAAAACTAAAAAAAATATATGATGTACATTACCATGCAAACTTCTAACGAAAATTGGTTTGAACGAGATCTAGTAAGTAGTTTTTTTTAATACGTCATAAATCGTAAAAAGCGATTTATTTAACGGAACCCTTCATGTGCGCCTCCGACTCGCACTTGGCCGCTTTTTATAATAATGTTTGGAGATCTAATAATGGGAGACGAGGTGTTATTTTATCGCGGCGTGGGAGACATGTACTCACCGGGTACTCTTTAGGCGAAAGCCATGCATGGCTGCATTTTGTTTGCGTTGAGCGAAAAAACGAGTCGGAGGAGCGATATTGGCTCGTCCAAGGTGGCACCCTCTCCTCCGTTCGTCAGAGATGCGCCACTGAAGGCTTTTGAAAACTCGCCCGTATATTGTTCGTGTTATCTATGTATGTTTCTTCTTATGTGTGTGCACAGTCCGCGGTGGCGAGTCAGGCGACGCAGTAGGCCTGGCGCCGCCGCCGCCGCCGACCGAGCAGCTGGTGTGGCAGGCCGCGCGGGCTACCGGCGCTGCACCTTCCTACTTTACGGCGTCCGGCAGGTATTGTACATGTTGTGCACAGTCCGCGGTGGCGAGTCAGGCGACGCAGTAGGCCTGGCGCCGCCGCCGCTGCCGACCGAGCAGCTGGTGTGGCAGGCCGCGCGGGCCTACGTCCGTCCTGAAAATCTATAAGTATTTTCAGTCAAATCCTTCTAAAGCAAACCCTCACGTTTCCAGGTATCTTGACGGCGGATTAATGGGTAACAACCCGACACTGGACGCGTTGTCTGAGCTCGCAGAACTGCGGCTCGCGCTGAGAGGCACCGGCCTAATCGGGGAAGCCAGCAAGACTGATCTCAAAGTCGTCGTCTCGTGTGGCACAGGTCGGTACAGGATTGATTACGCTTTCATTGACTTGCATAACTAGCTGCCCACATGTATAGCTTCGGGTATTACCTCCTTAAGTACTCTCATAGTAATTCTTACTCGCGCGAGTAAAAGCGAGTAAGAATTACTATGAGAGTACTCGCTACTCGCCGGCGGTGGGACAAGTGCCTTATACCAACTGACAAACGTTAACCATGATAAACGACATTACCTCTTTATTATTTAGAAAAGATTCCCCCTTGCTTTCTGACATTCATGTCGGTTTAGGATACTCTTTACCGTACCTACTTTAGCTCGGAGAAAGTGTCTTTTCCAACGCCGTCTTTGTCTTCTAACTGTCCCATCCACTCCCCTCTTACTATTAGGGAAAGTATTACTTTATAGTGAAGAAGACCAAAAAATATACATTAATACGCTAGAATATCGGGCATGAATAGCGAAACATGTTTTTAAATGTTATGTATATCATATATATAAAGGGATATTATATCAAAAGGGATCTTATTGTCGTTGGAGCTTATCCCATTATTAACGACGTGCTCAATTAAATGCGTTGTATCACGGCGTAATAATGGCGTTAGCGCCAACGACAATAACGTCCCGTTACTCTAAAAATAAAATAAAATATCTTTATTTTCAGACAACATGGTCCACAGATTGTTAGTAAATAAAAGAAAAAAAAACTAAGAACGACACAAATAGTCTTCTAAGTTCTAATATTGGTCAAAATGTATGCAGGTATAAACCCACTGTGCAAGACCAAAGACTTCGACGTGTTCAAGCCGGAAAGCGTGTGGGGCGTGGCCAAGCTGGCCTGGGGACTGTCCGCCATCGGCAATCTACTGGTCGACCAGGTATAGTGTAAAATTTTACTTGTGTTTTCCTGACATCATCAGCCTAGTATCCTGCCCGTTGTACCCTAAGCCCATGATATTGTACCCGCAGGCTACTCAATCCGACGGTCGCGTAGTGGAACGCGCTCGCGCCTGGTGTTCCTCCATCGGCGTCCCCTACTACCGCTTCTCGCCGCCCATGTCCAAGGACATCGCCATGGACGAGCGCTCCGACGAGCTGCTGGTCCGCATGCTGTGGGAGACGCACGCGTACATGCGCGAGCACCGGGACCGGGCCACGGAGCTCACGGCCGTACTCGCCGAGCCGCACTGACAAGGTGGGCTTTAGTTAGTTAATGTGCCGCTAGATGTCACAGTTACGGTCGCGCGCTCCGACGAGCTGCTGGTCCGCATGCTGTGGGAGACGCACGCGTACATGCGCGAGCACCGGGACCGGGCCACGGAGCTCGCGGCCGTACTCGCCGAGCCGCACTGACAAGGTGGGCTTTAGTTAGTTAATGTGCCGCTAGATGTCACAGTTACGGTCGCGCGCTCCGACGAGCTGCTGGTCCGCATGCTGTGGGAGACGCACGCGTACATGCGCGAGCACCGGGACCGGGCCACGGAGCTCGCGGCCGTACTCGCCGAGCCGCACTGACAAGGTGGGCTTTAGTTAGTTAATGTGCCGCTAGATGTCACAGTTACGGTCGCGCGCTCCGACGAGCTGCTGGTCCGCATGCTGTGGGAGACGCACGCGTACATGCGCGAGCACCGGGACCGGGCCACGGAGCTCGCGGCCGTACTCGCCGAGCCGCACTGACAAGGTGGGCTTTAGTTAGTTAATGTGCCGCTAGATGTCACAGTTACGGTCGCGCGCTCCGACGAGCTGCTGGTCCGCATGCTGTGGGAGACGCACGCGTACATGCGCGAGCACCGGGACCGGGCCACGGAGCTCGCGGCCGTACTCGCCGAGCCGCACTGACAAGGTGGGCTTTAGTTAGTTAATGTGCCGCTAGATGTCACAGTTACGGTCGCGCGCTCCGACGAGCTGCTAGTCCGCATGCTGTGGGAGACGCACGCGTACATGCGCGAGCACCGGGACCGGGCCACGGAGCTCGCGGCCGTACTCGCCGAGCCGCACTGACAAGGTGGGCTTTAGTTAGTTAATGTGCCGCTAGATGTCACAGTTACGGTCGCGCGCTCCGACGAGCTGCTGGTCCGCATGCTGTGGGAGACGCACGCGTACATGCGCGAGCACCGGGACCGGGCCACGGAGCTCGCGGCCGTACTCGCCGAGCCGCACTGACAAGGTGGGCTTTAGTTAGTTAATGTGCCGCTAGATGTCACAGTTACGGTCGCGCGCTCCGACGAGCTGCTGGTCCGCATGCTGTGGGAGACGCACGCGTACATGCGCGAGCACCGGGACCGGGCCACGGAGCTCGCGGCCGTACTCGCCGAGCCGCACTGACAAGGTGGGCTTTAGTTAGTTAATGTGCCGCTAGATGTCACAGTTACGGTCGCGCGCTCCGACGAGCTGCTGGTCCGCATGCTGTGGGAGACGCACGCGTACATGCGCGAGCACCGGGACCGGGCCACGGAGCTCGCGGCCGTACTCGCCGAGCCGCACTGACAAGGTGGGCTTTAGTTAGTTAATGTGCCGCTAGATGTCACAGTTACGGTCGCGCGCTCCGACGAGCTGCTGGTCCGCATGCTGTGGGAGACGCACGCGTACATGCGCGAGCACCGGGACCGGGCCACGGAGCTCGCGGCCGTACTCGCCGAGCCGCACTGACAAGGTGGGCTTTAGTTAGTTAATGTGCCGCTAGATGTCACAGTTACGGTCGCGCGCTCCGACGAGCTGCTGGTCCGCATGCTGTGGGAGACGCACGCGTACATGCGCGAGCACCGGGACCGGGCCACGGAGCTCGCGGCCGTACTCGCCGAGCCGCACTGACAAGGTGGGCTTTAGTTAGTTAATGTGCCGCTAGATGTCACAGTTACGGTCGCGCGCTCCGACGAGCTGCTGGTCCGCATGCTGTGGGAGACGCACGCGTACATGCGCGAGCACCGGGACCGGGCCACGGAGCTCGCGGCCGTACTCGCCGAGCCGCACTGACAAGGTGGGCTTTAGTTAGTTAATGTGCCGCTAGATGTCACAGTTACGGTCGCGCGCTCCGACGAGCTGCTGGTCCGCATGCTGTGGGAGACGCACGCGTACATGCGCGAGCACCGGGACCGGGCCACGGAGCTCGCGGCCGTACTCGCCGAGCCGCACTGACAAGGTGGGCTTTAGTTAGTTAATGTGCCGCTAGATGTCACAGTTACGGTCGCGCGCTCCGACGAGCTGCTGGTCCGCATGCTGTGGGAGACGCACGCGTACATGCGCGAGCACCGGGACCGGGCCACGGAGCTCGCGGCCGTACTCGCCGAGCCGCACTGACAAGGTGGGCTTTAGTTAGTTAATGTGCCGCTAGATGTCACAGTTACGGTCGCGCGCTCCGACGAGCTGCTAGTCCGCATGCTGTGGGAGACGCACGCGTACATGCGCGAGCACCGGGACCGGGCCACGGAGCTCGCGGCCGTACTCGCCGAGCCGCACTGACAAGGTGGGCTTTAGTTAGTTAATGTGCCGCTAGATGTCACTCTGTCTGTCTGCTAGTTCGCATGCCATACTCGCCAAGCCACACTGAGTTGCTGGGGTTTAGTTACTTAATGTGCCGCTAGATGTCACAGTTACGGTCGCGCGCTCCGACGAGCTGCTGGTCCGCATGCTGTGGGAGACGCACGCGTACATGCGCGAGCACCGGGACCGGGCCACGGAGCTCGCGGCCGTACTCGCCGAGCCGCACTGACAAGGTGGGCTTTAGTTAGTTAATGTGCCGCTAGATGTCACAGTTACGGTCGCGCGCTCCGACGAGCTGCTGGTCCGCATGCTGTGGGAGACGCACGCGTACATGCGCGAGCACCGGGACCGGGCCACGGAGCTCGCGGCCGTACTCGCCGAGCCGCACTGACAAGGTGGGCTTTAGTTAGTTAATGTGCCGCTAGATGTCACAGTTACGGTCGCGCGCTCCGACGAGCTGCTGGTCCGCATGCTGTGGGAGACGCACGCGTACATGCGCGAGCACCGGGACCGGGCCACGGAGCTCGCGGCCGTACTCGCCGAGCCGCACTGACAAGGTGGGCTTTAGTTAGTTAATGTGCCGCTAGATGTCACAGTTACGGTCGCGCGCTCCGACGAGCTGCTGGTCCGCATGCTGTGGGAGACGCACGCGTACATGCGCGAGCACCGGGACCGGGCCACGGAGCTCGCGGCCGTACTCGCCGAGCCGCACTGACAAGGTGGGCTTTAGTTAGTTAATGTGCCGCTAGATGTCACTCTGTCTGTCTGCTAGTTCGCATGCCATACTCGCCAAGCCACACTGAGTTGCTGGGGTTTAGTTAGTTAATGTGCCGCTAGATGTCACAGTTACGGTCGCGCGCTCCGACGAGCTGCTGGTCCGCATGCTGTGGGAGACGCACGCGTACATGCGCGAGCACCGGGACCGGGCCACGGAGCTCGCGGCCGTACTCGCCGAGCCGCACTGACAAGGTGGGCTTTAGTTAGTTAATGTGCCGCTAGATGTCACTCTGTCTGTCTGCTAGTTCGCATGCCATACTCGCCAAGCCACACTGAGATGCTGGGGTTTAGTTACTTAATGTGCCGCTAGATGTCACAGTTACGGTCGCGCGCTCCGACGAGCTGCTGGTCCGCATGCTGTGGGAGACGCACGCGTACATGCGCGAGCACCGGGACCGGGCCACGGAGCTCGCGGCCGTACTCGCCGAGCCGCACTGACAAGGTGGGCTTTAGTTAGTTAATGTGCCGCTAGATGTCACAGTTACGGTCGCGCGCTCCGACGAGCTGCTGGTCCGCATGCTGTGGGAGACGCACGCGTACATGCGCGAGCACCGGGACCGGGCCACGGAGCTCGCGGCCGTACTCGCCGAGCCGCACTGACAAGGTGGGCTTTAGTTAGTTAATGTGCCGCTAGATGTCACAGTTACGGTCGCGCGCTCCGACGAGCTGCTGGTCCGCATGCTGTGGGAGACGCACGCGTACATGCGCGAGCACCGGGACCGGGCCACGGAGCTCGCGGCCGTACTCGCCGAGCCGCACTGACAAGGTGGGCTTTAGTTAGTTAATGTGCCGCTAGATGTCACAGTTACGGTCGCGCGCTCCGACGAGCTGCTGGTCCGCATGCTGTGGGAGACGCACGCGTACATGCGCGAGCACCGGGACCGGGCCACGGAGCTCGCGGCCGTACTCGCCGAGCCGCACTGACAAGGTGGGCTTTAGTTAGTTAATGTGCCGCTAGATGTCACAGTTACGGTCGCGCGCTCCGACGAGCTGCTGGTCCGCATGCTGTGGGAGACGCACGCGTACATGCGCGAGCACCGGGACCGGGCCACGGAGCTCGCGGCCGTACTCGCCGAGCCGCACTGACAAGGTGGGCTTTAGTTAGTTAATGTGCCGCTAGATGTCACAGTTACGGTCGCGCGCTCCGACGAGCTGCTGGTCCGCATGCTGTGGGAGACGCACGCGTACATGCGCGAGCACCGGGACCGGGCCACGGAGCTCGCGGCCGTACTCGCCGAGCCGCACTGACAAGGTGGGCTTTAGTTAGTTAATGTGCCGCTAGATGTCACAGTTACGGTCGCGCGCTCCGACGAGCTGCTGGTCCGCATGCTGTGGGAGACGCACGCGTACATGCGCGAGCACCGGGACCGGGCCACGGAGCTCGCGGCCGTACTCGCCGAGCCGCAGTGACAAGGTGGGCTTTAGTTAGTTAATGTGCCGCTAGATGTCACAGTTACGGTCGCGCGCTCCGACGAGCTGCTGGTCCGCATGCTGTGGGAGACGCACGCGTACATGCGCGAGCACCGGGACCGGGCCACGGAGCTCGCGGCTGTACTCGCCGAGCCGCACTGACAAGGTGGGCTTTAGTTAGTTAATGTGCCGCTAGATGTCACAGTTACGGTCGCGCGCTCCGACGAGCTGCTAGTCCGCATGCTGTGGGAGACGCACGCGTACATGCGCGAGCACCGGGACCGGGCCACGGAGCTCGCGGCCGTACTCGCCGAGCCGCACTGACAAGGTGGGCTTTAGTTAGTTAATGTGCCGCTAGATGTCACTCTGTCTGTCTGCTAGTTCGCATGCCATACTCGCCAAGCCACACTGAGTTGCTGGGGTTTAGTTACTTAATGTGCCGCTAGATGTCACAGTTACGGTCGCGCGCTCCGACGAGCTGCTGGTCCGCATGCTGTGGGAGACGCACGCGTACATGCGCGAGCACCGGGACCGGGCCACGGAGCTCGCGGCCGTACTCGCCGAGCCGCACTGACAAGGTGCGCTTTAGTTAGTTAATGTGCCGCTAGATGTCACTCTGTCTGTCTGCTAGTTCGCATGCCATACTCGCCAAGCCACACTGAGATGCTGGGGTTTAGTTACTTAATGTGCCGCTAGATGTCACAGTTACGGTCGCGCGCTCCGACGAGCTGCTGGTCCGCATGCTGTGGGAGACGCACGCGTACATGCGCGAGCACCGGGACCGGGCCACGGAGCTCGCGGCCGTACTCGCCGAGCCGCACTGACAAGGTGGGCTTTAGTTAGTTAATGTGCCGCTAGATGTCACTCTGTCTGTCTGCTAGTTCGCATGCCATACTCGCCAAGCCACACTGAGATGCTGGGGTTTAGTTACTTAATGTGCCGCTAGATGTCACAGTTACGGTCGCGCGCTCCGACGAACTACTAGTTCGCATGCTATACTCGCCAAGCCACACTGAGATGCTGGGGTTTAGTTACTTAATGTGCCGCTTGATGTCACAGTTACGGTCGCGCGCTCCGACGAACTACTAGTTCGCATGCTATACTCGCCAAGCCACACTGAGATGCTGGGGTTTAGTTACTTAATGTGCCGCTTGATGTCACAGTTACGGTCGCGCGCTCCGACGAACTACTAGTTCGCATGCTATACTCGCCAAGCCACACTGAGATGCTGTGGTTTAGTTGCTTAATGTGCCGCTTGATGTCACAGTTACGGTCGCGCGCTCCGACGAACTACTAGTTCGCATGCTATACTCGCCAAGCCACACTGAGATGCTGGGGTTTAGTAACATAATGTGCCGCTTGATGTCACAGTTACGGTCGCGCGCTCCGACGAACTACTAGTTCGCATGCTATACTCGCCAAGCCACACTGAGATGCTGGGGTTTAGTTACTTAATGTGCCGCTTGATGTCACAGTTACGGTCGCGCGCTCCGACGAAGTACTAGTTCGCATGCTATACTCGCCAAGCCACACTGAGATGCTGGGGTTTAGTAACATAATGTGCCGCTTGATGTCACAGTTACGGTCGCGCGCTCCGACGAACTACTAGTTCGCATGCTATACTCGCCAAGCCACACTGAGATGCTGGGGTTTAGTTACTTAATGTGCCGCTTGATGTCACAGTTACGGTCGCGCGCTCCTGTAGTAGGTATAGGTATCAGGTACTCATATAACAAGTCCATTGTGTACCATATAAGGCGTTATGAAATAGGAAACTATTATTGTCTCATCTACCCGACACCATTCACGTGTTCACCCCCTCCATTGGGATTATGACTAATATAGTCATTATATAAAGAGGCCTCTCCCTCGCCAATAAAGACAGTTGTTTCTCAGTAGTGCTAGTTTCACTCATCCCTTCGCTCCCATCCTCACATGGCGACCATGCCAGTGCGTCACGCTGCGTGGACGCAGGGTTACAATTAACGAACCACCTCAAGGCCAGAGGACAGAAGAAGCTCGAAGAAACGTGCCAGCAGTTTCCAGCCAAGTCCTGTGAGAACGCGTTCAATGACAGTAAGTAGTAGCGCCTAAAAAGCAGCCCTAGGTGGAAATGGCTAACAACACCACAGTTACCGTCGCACTACGAGGTAATCATCAAATACAAGACAGGAGCATCACAAAGTCGCTGCGTATCACGATAAATCAAGGGCAACGAATCGTAAGCGAGACAATTAATATAACGTTCACGTCGACATCAGCAGAAGATCCAGGGGGCCTGGGACAGGAGACTCCGCTTGACTCAACGCATAGCAACGCACGGCGGGTGTGGCCGAGCAACACGGCGGCAGGACGACCCTTCCGGCGGCCCCACGGGTTACAAGGAGCACCACCAGCAGGAAAAGTGTTTAGACCACAAAACGGCCTACTAGTTCGCATGCTATACTCGCCAAGCCACACTGAGATGCTGGGGTTTAGTTACATAATGTGCCGCTTGATGTCACAGTTACGGTCGCGCGCTTCGACGAACTACTAGTTCGCATGCTATACTCGCCAAGCCACACTGAGATGCTGGGGTTTAGTTACAATGTGCCGCTTGATGTCACAGTTACGGTCGCGCGCTCCGACGAACTACTAGTTCGCATGCTATACTCGCCAAGCCACACTGAGATGCTGGGGTTTAGTTACTTAATGTGCCGCTTGATGTCACAGTTACGGTCGCGCGCTCCTGTAGTAGGTATAGGTATCAGGTACTCATATAACAAGTCCATTGTGTACCATATAAGGCGTTATGAAATAGGAAACTATTATTGTCTCATCTACCCGACACCATTCACGTGTTCACCCCCTCCATTGGGATTATGACTAATATAGTCATTATATAAAGAGGCCTCTCCCTCGCCAATAAAGACAGTTGTTTCTCAGTAGTGCTAGTTTCACTCATCCCTTCGCTCCCATCCTCACATGGCGACCATGCCAGTGCGTCACGCTGCGTGGACGCAGGGTTACAATTAACGAACCACCTCAAGGCCAGAGGACAGAAGAAGCTCGAAGAAACGTGCCAGCAGTTTCCAGCCAAGTCCTGTGAGAACGCGTTCAATGACAGTAAGTAGTAGCGCCTAAAAAGCAGCCCTAGGTGGAAATGGCTAACAACACCACAGTTACCGTCGCACTACGAGGTAATCATCAAATACAAGACAGGAGCATCACAAAGTCGCTGCGTATCACGATAAATCAAGGGCAACGAATCGTAAGCGAGACAATCAATATAACGTTCACGTCGACATCAGCAGAAGATCCAGGGGGCCTGGGACAGGAGACTCCGCTTGACTCAACGCATAGCAACGCACGGCGGGTGTGGCCGAGCAACACGGCGGCAGGAGGACCCTTCCGGCGGCCCCACGGGTTACAAGGAGCACCACCAGCAGGAAAAGTGTTTAGACCACAAAACGGCCTACTAGTTCGCATGCTATACTCGCCAAGCCACACTGAGATGCTGGGGTTTAGTTACATAATGTGCCGCTTGATGTCACAGTTACGGTCGCGCGCTTCGACAAACTACTAGTTCGCATGCTATACTCGCCAAGCCACACTGAGATGCTGGGGTTTAGTTACATAATGTGCCGCTTGATGTCACAGTTACGGTCGCGCGCTCCGACGAACTACTAGTTCGCATGCTATACTCGCCAAGCCACACTGAGATGCTGGGGTTTAGTTACTTAATGTGCCGCTTGATGTCACAGTTACGGTCGCGCGCTCCGACGAACTACTAGTTCGCATGCTATACTCGCCAAGCCACACTGAGATAGTGGGGTTTAATTACTCAATGTGCCGCTGGATGCTGCTGTTGCGGTCGTTACATGAAAACATAATCGTTACATGAAAACATAATAATACGCAAACCCAAAGAGTCCCAGGACGATCAGTACGCTTCAGGACCAGCAACATACTTCATCTTCAAGCTAGGTATCATCATCATCATATCAGCCGAAAGACGTCCACTGCTGGGCATAGGCCTCCCCTAAAGAGTGCCACAATGGCCGGTCCTGCGCCACTCGCATCCAGCGGACTCCCGCGACCTTTACCAGGTCATCAGTCCACCTATCCACGCCGCGGCTTCCGGAACGTGGTCGCTAGGTATAAGCCGCGCCAATATAGAATAGACTCTATAACGTAACGGCTACGTTTCCCGCGATATCTCGCCCACACTATGGTAGTAGCAAAATGGCGCCAGAAAGTTGCCATTTTAGAATCTCTGTATACAAAAGAATTTTGACCCAATCTGGAACGCTGGACGAATCGCTTCGCTCGCTCGTTCAATTAGTGTAGATAAGCAGTTGCTTTATCTTCATTTATTTGTTTCAGAGGCAGATGCTGAAAAATAATGTTAATCTGCATTCTTGTGAGTACTATCCTGTACTACCAGCTGTTTATATTAATGTAAATGTAACAATTAGAAAAAAAAATTAAGTGTGTATATATATATAATATGCCCGAGATTAGATGTTATATATGTGAGAGAAATGTATTCAGTTGTTACACTTATAACTAATAACGTACATATTCTGGAGGGTTTATGTTAGTCCGATACGGGTAAGCTAACGGTAGCTTTTGCAGATTTTTAAGCCTATTAGTGTGGGTAACTTTAAAATACACTTCTCATGCTTCAATTGATATCTTTGTACGGGCGACGTCCAATATAGGTTTACACTTTGGAACCTTATTCCCGTGCAATAAGGGGAAAAATATATTACACTGCAAACACCAAACACTCGTCGAGTGACGAGGAAAGAAGGCATAAATATAGTGTGGCAACCTTACTCGTCATGGTCATCTTAGCAATAAGGTTTTTTTCAATAAATTATTCTATTCTATTCTATCTTGCTCCTCGTCATGCCCGCCGCGCCATGTTTTTTCGGTTATTTGGGAATAAAGGCAAGTTACCTAGTGCGGCGCGTCGTGATTAATCAATTCGATTCATTTATTTCATAATAAGATTATATTGTTATTTTTTTTTGTATTACGACGGTGGCAAACAAGCTTACGGCCTGCCTGATGTTAAGCTGGTACCGTCGCCTATGGGATTTCGCAGCCACTCGTCAAATCCTTTATTCGTCAAGTAAGGCACTCGTCAAATCCTTGATTCGCCAAGTAAGACACTCGTCAAATCCTTGATTCGTCTAGTAAGGCACTCGTCAAATCCTTGATTCGTCAAGTTAGACACTCGTCAAATCCTTGATTCGTCAAGTTAGACACTCGTCAAATCTTTGATTCGTCAAGTTAGACACTCGTCAAATCCTTAACTTGCCAAAACAGATACTTGTCAAATGCTTGATTCGTCAAATTAGTGACTCGCCAAATCCTGGATTCGTCTAAATAGTGACTCGCCAAATCCTGTATTCGTCAATTTAGATATTCATAAAATTATAAATTAGGAAACCAAGAACTAAATTATAATAAAAAATAGACATAGAATTTATTTATGTCTTATATTTGAAAAAATAAAACGTAAGCATATTTTACTTCAACGCTTTAAGAAAACTTAAACATAATTCTCTTCCTATAAATCAGTATAACATTTTTTTAAACTTAAAACATAAGTAAAACAACTTCCTAACCACTTCACATCTAACAAAATATTTATAGCATAGAAATATGCGTCAGCTTAATCCAAGCTAGTTTTTTTAGGCATTGTAGAGCTTGTATTTTTCCTTTTATAAGGTTGTCAATTAATAATTCAACTTTTGCGTCTTTGATCATATCCTGAGTCTTGCGTTTCTTTTGATTTTGATGTCCAACTTGTATTTGCCTTACGATACGATCACATCTAGAAGCTTCTTTTTTGAGTATATATACGAACTGGAATAAAAATTTATTGTTTTCAATTTTACTATTTAGGCGTTTATGCCAACCTTCAACGGCGTTAGTTGTACGATGCCGTTCATTAACGCAGCACCACATATCGGCTTTTATCGCAGAAAACCATTGATCGTTAAAGTACTGCTTAAATTCTTCAACTTTAATATCATTTTCGGGCATCATGTTAACGATATCTAGCCAGCCTTCTGATATGTAGGTAGCAGGTAAAAGTGCCAAATTGCAAGTCAATCTAACAATTTTTTCCAAAAGTTTTGACTGCTCTTTCTTTGTTTTTTCCATCTTCAGCTTCTTCTTGTCCTTTTTTTTCGCCTTTTTTTCAACCAATTTTAATTCACTTGCTTTATTCCAAATTGCTTGCGAAAAATGAAAAAAACAGCCTTTTACACGGATATTTGGAAAGATAATCTTACTTGCATTAATAACTGCTATTTCATAATCGCATTTGAGATTTTTTATTTTTAAACCGAACTCTGTTTTTAAAATTGAAAACAATTTTTCGTACGTTACTTGTTTTTTATCTGGCAAGAGACAGTAAAACACAGGTATGATCGTTGTTGTTTCCCTGGTACTTTGTAAATCAACATGTATTGAAAAAAGTTGAGCGAATGGATCTGGCACTTTTTTAAAGGTTCCGTCTACAAAGAACAGGTCTGTCTCTTCAATGTAGTCCTGGTAAGTGGGTGATGCAAAAATGAAAAATGGGTTTTCATCATCAGCTTTGAACAACATGAATTTAGTCGTTAGTATCGTTGGGTATACAACGTCCGTGACATTATTAAAATGTTCACTTGGAATTTGCAACGCCTTCTTCCGACAATTATATAAAGCATCAATTTTTGAACGCAGTTCAGGGATTTCTTGGTTTGATTCAGAATCTGATGTATCGAGCTCACTATTTGAGCTATTCATGCATTCAGCATAAATTTTACCGATTGGCTGGAATTCAGTTCGAACACGTTTCTTACACAAATTTATGCATTTGTCAACTTTGTTTTTACGATCATCGGGATTGCATAAATGTTGTCCCTCTCTGAGTATAGTATCCATTTTATTATTTAACGTCAAAGAACCATTGCAAATGCTTCTATTTACACACCTCCAAATCGTCGATCCATTTGAGTTTTTTACATTTAAACAAAACTGATAACCATCATATAACAATTTTTTACGTCCTCTTTCCGTTTCAATAAAATCGAAGTTACTTTGTGTAGTCCCATTGCACTTTGTAGATGGCAAAGCCATTACAACAAATTGATATATTTGCAATTATTTTATCAATAGTAATTTCACACAACAGAAAATAAGATAATTAAACTGACATTGACTGATATTGACATTCAACTAATGTTCTTCTAAATAGACTGCATTTGAAAATTATATATTAGAGTAAAAGAGGTTGTATCCACATTAGATTTATATCACTTAGGGTTGGAGGTCATCGAAGACATTAAGTTGTTATCGAAACTTGATAAAGCAATTTCTCATTTAATCTTATAAAGCCAGACAGTTTATTTAACCCTGAGGTACTGTCGCTGAAAACAGTTTACGTACGGCAATAATGTGCGTATTGCGTATTAATTACTTGTTAAATCACTTTGCAGCAAACGTAGGGAAAAAGTTCAGTTCAAATCTCTCAAAATTGTAGTATAATGTAGATTTAAACATTCTGTTTTTTTATGGGCACAACTTTCTCAGAACTACACTTGCACAAATATATCATATATATATCAGTTGATTCATACAATATATAAGAACTGTATCTCTATAACGCAAAAGTTACATAGTAACTGTCAGTGTGTGTTATTTCAATGTAGTAATTGTCGACTCAGGATTTGACGAATCTTCAACTTGACGAATCAAGCATTTGACAAGTATCTGTCTTGGCAAGTTACGGATATGACGGATCTCTTATTTGACGAATCAAGGAATTGACCAGTCTATAATTTGACGAATCAAAGAATTGACCAGTCTATAATTTGACGAATCAAGGAATTGACCTGACTATAATTTTACGAATCAAGGAATTGACCAGTCTATAATTTGACGAATCAAGGAATTGACCAGTCTATAATTTGACGAATCAAGGAATTGACCAGTCTATAATTTGACGAATCAAGGATTTGACGAGTGGCTGCGAAATCGCCTATGGACACTTGTGACTCCAGAAGAATCACAAGCGCGTTGCCGACCCTTTATTCACTTGAGTATTCGCTGTGTTGGCAGATAAGAGACACGCAGGTCCCTCACTCCCAACACAGCGCACACTAGGGAGCTCTGGCGACATTAAATCAGTATGTCAATTTACATGAAATGTTAATTATGATCGTCAAAAACCAAAAATCGCGTGAGTAGCACAGTGTGTGGCCAGAGAGGGCAACATCGCGGCAACGATTAATGGCGATGAGCAGTGCGGGGACCATAGTACCTATGGCTCAGGTACCTATATAATTTATTTGACGTTGACTATCTTCGGCCGCGTACGGAACCGTAGGTTCGTAACCAGTTATGACCGGATATTTTTAGTCCATGTATGAAATCAGTTCCTTATAAAGGATTTTTGTTCATTGTACGACACCGTGGGGAATGGATGAAAATTTTATAAGTGCCTGATTCTTTTTTTGGTGATAGTAATAACACTAATAACCTTCCTTAGCACCAGAAAAAAGTTGCAGACTTTTCAGGAGCATCGATTATTTTTGAAAAATATAAACAGTTTCCTCACTTACGTTTTGGGTCAGCAAATGAGACACTTTCCTTGATCGTCTCATATTACAAAAAATATTTTTCTCAAAAATGGCCCGCAAAGTGAACATAACTCGCTACATATTGGAAGGTAAAGTGTATAGTTTAAGGCCAGAACAAAATTAAAAAATTAAAAACATTGCAGGCCGCCTGGAATGTTACATATAAATTCCTTTATTTGTCGAGTACCAAACTTTTTAAAAAGTAGAAACTGGCATATAAAAGACGGCACAGGTCGTATTCAGCCAAATCAACTCGTATGTTTTGTGTTTTTCGGTGGAAAAATACACTTGCGATTCTGTTTAAAAAAATATACTTTGACGTTTAATTTTATGTAATTTGCAGTATCCTCAATTTTTATTTAATTTAGTCTTTTTTATTCCCCCATTTTTGAGAAAAGCACTATATTAGCCTCGGCCAGAATGGCAATTGCAGGCTTCGTATTATAATTAAACGGACTCGCAAGCTCGTCCGTTTAAACAAATTACTCAGCCTGCAATTGCCTCCTTCCCGGCCACGGCAATAATGTACTATTAAATATAGCTGCTGCAGCTGTCAATATAATTGCCAGGGTCAGTTTACCACGGATTTTTAAGATATTTTTGGTAATATGAGACGGATCAAGCAATGTGTCTTTTTCGCCGTCCTAAACCCAAAACCTAAGTGAGGAAACTGTTTATATTTTTCAAAAATAATTCAAGAATTATTGATACAGTTGAAAAGTCTGCAACTTTTTTCTGGTGCTAAGGAAGATTATTCCTATCACCAAAAAAATAATCAGGCACTTCTAAAGTTTTCATCCATTCCCAATTGTGCAACCATTTCTTCTTAATTTGATAGTGTCGACGGATCTCTCCCTTTCCTTCGGGCATTTTCCAATGAGTAAGAATATATTTAGGACTAATATACTTTTATTTTTATCACTCTGTTTTTATAAACCGTTGTATGAAAGAGCGAATACCTCCTAACACAAGTTTTTAACTTAAATATTTAGTAAGAATAATTCTTTGATCGCAACTGGTTACGTACGCGGCCGAAGGTGTTGCTGGTTCGGCAATGCTTTGTTGTACATTACTTACCTAGGGCGGTTAAGAGGATTGTGAACCTGTAATTTTTCATACAAAAAGCGATAACGCTTTTCACCCCGTAAACATTGTTCGATTTTTATATTTTTTGGACATGTTGTAGATATAATGAAAAACTAGGTCTGTACGTTTTGATTTTTGAGAAATATTGCTTGCGTCAAAAGTTATTAGCATCTAAAAATCGATATTTTTGACTTAAAAACTTTGTCTATTGTTTTTTTTTTTTTTAATAATCTTAACTGATTTACTGAAAAAGGAAAACGTACGGACATAGATTAAAGTTTACTGAATCCAATAATACCAAAATCATTTGATTTCATAAAGGTTTAGGGGAGTAAAAACGTTATCACCCGAAACAATATTTCAACAAGGAAATGTAGGCAATTGCCTCCAGGACTTGCTACTCTCTCTATCGCACGATACGGGTGAGGCACAGAGCGGTATGAAACAGATAGAGTTTTTCAAAATACCTACTCGCGCCGCGTATCGGCACTTCACAATCCTCTTAAACAAAGAATTACTCAGATCGCAGGTATTTGACGATAAATATGCGCTCTGACTGAGGCTTTCTTTATTACCGCCCGTGGTGAGTACAAAATTTTTCGTCTCTATCTGGCCAGGAAGTGGGGTTTTCCGCACGCATAGCGTGCGGTAATTCCTACTTTATGGCCAGGTATGACGTAAAATATTTATTACGCACCTACATTTATCTAGTTTAATTTTATTAACATAGATCTTGATGACGTACAGGTATATTTATTTAACATATAATGGTATGTTTTTTTGTTGATTGAGTACATAGTAATGGAGAATGGATGAAAATTTTAGAAGTGCCTGATTTTTTTTTGGTGATAGGAATAACCTTCCTTAGCACCAGAAAAAAGTTGCAGACTTTTCAGGTGCGTCAATTATTTCTGAAAAATATAAATAGTTTCCTCACTTACGTTTTGGGTTTAAGACGGCGAATGAGACATTTTCCTTGATTCGTCTCATATTACAAAAAATATCTTAAAAATCTGTGGTAAACTGACACTATAGCAATGATATTGACAGCTGCAGCAGCTATATTTGTCATTGTCAGGGTCAGATATCCAAAAAAATTTTGTAATATGAGACGAATCAAGGAAAGTTTCTCATTCGCCGTCCTAAACCCAAAACGTAAGTGAGGAAACTGTTTACATTTTTCAAAAATAATTGACGGACCTGAAAAATCTGCAATTTTTTTCTGGTGTTAAGGAAGGTAATTCCTAACACCAAAAAAAAATCAGGCACTTCTAAAATTTTCATCCATTCCCCATTACTCTATTTGTTATGTTGTTAGTACGAATAAAATTTACAGCTCTACTGGTCAACTGAGTCGAAATTAGGGGGGTGTGGTTATGGTTATTGATCATTGAGCATAATCTAACTTCGCTTCGCTAGTGATGTTACCCTTCCTTTACCGCGCAGCTATTATGTAGCCGCGACTAGAATAGGACTGCACTTGACTTTTTTGCTGTATACTTATGTCATAGTGTATATGAATTTACAGCTAATCCATTCTCAAACTTATCGCGCTCTAATAATACCGTAGTTAAACAGTAAGTACCGGCTCAGTTAAGCAGTAGGCAATGTAGGCATATTAATTTAACCCTTTTCCAGGCATAGGCATTATACTGACCACATGCAGCCTGTCAAACATATATTTTAATGTCAATGAATAAAACTGACATTCGACATCATTCATTCATTTTTCAACTGCCGGCCTAGAAAAGGGTTAATAGTAGAAGAATAACTTTAGCTAAGATTTTTTCACAAATTAGCAAAGTTTGTATAGAAATGTTTAAATGATGCAATGTTCAGTTTCGCCATTTTCTCTTTATACTAACCAATGAAGTTGGTAGACATTTTTTTATACACAGTATATTCATTAATGAATTTTGGCGTATTTGTGTTTTGATACTTAAATGAATAAGTTTATTAGCTGTGGAATGTCAAGGCATTTAATGTTAATTGACATTTCACACTAAATAATAAAATGAATGAAATTCGATATAACCTGGCTTAAGCTTGACAAGCTCTTGTATGTCCTTTTTGTATGTTATTGCACAAAATATATAATGTCGTAAGGGTAATGTTGTGTGCTCTGTATAGGTACCGCTTTATGGTACGGTCATCTTCAAAAATATGTATCCAATTTTCAACTTTATTCTGCCGACATACCTTCGTTAAGGTGGTTCGATTGCCATACAAAGCGTTATTTGACATTCGCAGGCTAACGGCGTGATATTTTAAGAAACTTATGTAACAAACTTTCATCAATTGGCTTCCCATTTGCGCCAAATTCCCCCTTTCCTAGAATAAACTTGTAAAAATTAGATTAATTTGAGAAAAATAGTTTTCCCAAAATATCATGTCCCAAACCAATTTCTCAAATTAATCTAGTTTATACAAGTTTATTCTAGGAAAGGGGGTATTTGGCGCAAATGGGTAGCCAATTTATGAAAGTTTGTAACATAAGTTTCTTAAAATATCACGCCGTTAGCCTACGAATGTCAAATAACATTTTGTATGGCAATCGAACCACCTTAACGTATACACATTATGTGTGACTGTACTGATTTGTAAGAAAAACATTTTTATTATATACTCAATTGTTTTTCAAAACATACTACCTATTTCGTACTTAGGCGCCTATATTTGGAGTGTTAAAAGGAATTTTATATCTCGTTAAAATTTATTGGGCACAAACGTACCGCTCTTCACTTTCCAGTGTTCTTAGTGAATAATAAATCGTGCAATAATTCATCACATGTGATTATTCTAGCCTTTTTCATATTTATTAATTTTTTTTTTCTTATTATGTCGTACCGAGGCAAATGGTACTACTTTGACAATAAGGTAATGTTTCTATTGCATCGGCTAATATCGCCTTAAACTGCCGAAAAAGGCACCTTTTGTCTAAACACACATGTTATGAATTTATCAACATATTCAAAGGAGATTTCCGGTATGGAAATAATGTTATCCATGACATAATAAATGTAAATGAATTATATACAAAATATATAATCGACTTACTGAAAAGTAATTTTCTGTTTAACATTTCGATTGCTACATTATTGTCTGTATTGATAATACTGGTATGCTATAAAGATTATATTTAAAAAATGCTACGATAAATACCAAAATTTTTATTTAATTTTATGTTTATGAAAATACCTACATAAAATTGTAGCGATAGATATAAGATTAAAATTAATTCATGGAAGAAATGTGATAAACTTAAACAGCTCATTTAATACTGTTGGTCGGCTGATAAAAATAATAAACGGTAAAATCACAACAAATTGTATTATTTTTGAAACCATTCCAAATCATGAAATAGGATTAAAATTCTCTAATATGGGGAGTCAATTATCGATAGAGATGAGCAACTGATGTTATTTGCAAGGTATACACATTAACTAAATTGGATATTAGGGTGTCATAGATTAGGGGGACTAGTAACAAAAATAAGTTTCTGTCAAAAATGTAATTTTTGGTACAAGCTTTTATTGCCGACTGTACTTTTCTGCATACCATCATCAACTACTCATTGAGACGATTCTAACGAGCACAAACTCGATGGGGTTGTGTCGTTTTATTGCGGAGTTCCTTATGGCCACCTTCCAGCTCCAGCATTAGATCAGCTCCATGTCACCATAATATTGCATTGTCATGCGATATACATTTGCATGCAAAATTTTAGCTCAATCGGATAACGGGAAGTGACTGAAAAATGGATTGCAAATTTTGACGGATAACTTACTTACATACGTATTTACATACAACTCGTCGGAAATATGTGCGAACCTGGCTTGAGCATACTATCAAGCTGCAATACGACTGATTTCTCCTGATAGAATTGATCTCCGGGAAGGAGACATGGTGGGGGTGAGATTTTGATGGGGTCTTATAGAGGCCGGCAAGGTGACCACCAGAAAAATCTGACAGCTTGGGATTTGGCGAAGCGAGTTTCGCAGATATTTCCGACGAGTTGTACATACGAACAGTGCAAGTTAATATAAAGTTTGTAAATAGGCGTAACATTTCAGCCACTCTAGCATTTGACAATACGAGGGCTGCCTTTTAAGTTGTGTCGTTTGGAAAAACTAAAGACAATTTAAGTGTTAAATGGTATTTATTGTTTTTCAAAGTAATCACCGTGATATTTAATACACTTTTTCATTCGATCGAACCAGTTTTCGAAACACTTATTCCAGTCCGAAGTCGGGGTCTCCAAAATGGCCGTTTTGTATGCCTCAACCGCTTCTTCAGGCGTCTGGTACCGTTGACCACGAAGTCGTTGCTTGATTTTTGGAAAAGTAAAAAAATCGTTAGGGCTTAAGTCTGGACTGTACGGCGGTTGTTCCAGAATTTCGACGTTTTTCTCTTTTAAAAACGCAATTGTTTGCGACGTCTTGGGTTATTTTTTCGAAACTCGCCGATGACTTCTGGTAAATAGACAGTGGTATACCTATAACCGTTTTACGATCCTCGAGCACGATGGTGGCAACATGGTCACTTTTCGCCACAAACGTGGCGACCATTTTTTTCGAAGTGCTCCGTGAGCGTATTACTTTGGTCGGTTTTGGCTCATCTTGGAACACCCAAACAGTCGACTGCTTTAGAATCGGGATCGTAGGCATATATCCAAGATTCGTCACCACTGATACCTAATGTCGTAAACATGTTTCGAGTTTCCTCGGTTGAATTGCCGCAGAGTTTTGCGACACCATCGAACGCGAGCCGTTTTTTGGTCTTCACTGAGTAAATGTGGTATCCAGCGTGAGATCAGCTTTTTTACGCCTAAGTAATCATGCAAAATACTGTGAACACTGGTCCCTGAAATACTTAAGGAAGCTTCTATCCCTCGGTATGTCGCATGGCGATCTTCGATGATCAGTTGCCGTACAGCATCAATGTTCTCCTGGGTTACGGCTGTTTTTGGTCGACCTTCACGATGTCTACCACCAAGACTAGAGCAACCACGTTGAAATTCTAAATACCAGCGTTCCACAGGCCGGAGGCATGGTGCTTTATCATTGAAAACCGTAGTCAACTCTTCGAAGCACTGAAGTCGCGTTAAGCCCCTTTTGAAGTTGTAAAAAAATATCGCACGTAAATTTTCCTTCGAAATTTCCATTTTTACAACTGACTTGTCAACTTTGAACGAACGCTGTACTAAAACGGTTGGGCCGATTTCGAGTCATTCTTTTGTTTTCGAATTCTAAATTCAAATATTTTAAGATGACACTAGTTCTTTTTTATGCAATCACGGGAGGTTTGCAAACAACAGAACTTAAAAGGCAGCCCTCGTACATTTGTATCGTAAACAAGTCGACAACGGGATATATTTACTATTTGGAGGAACGTAAAAAAAACACGGATATTTTAAAAGCATTTTTATTTCATTATAATAAAACTTACTAATGGAGGCTTATACAAAGACTCAATAATATCACATTTCTGATGTGGATATTATCAATCCACGAACTAAACTAACTACTAGAACTACCCTATTGTTTGCCACAAAGTACCAACGATAAGTATTAGGCTGTGTAGCATCACTAACCTAATATTTAGACTTTATCTCAAAAAAGTCGGAAATAAAACCATAAGTACATTTTTTTAAGTAAGTAGTTGAGATTCTACAATTATGTACATTTTTCAAATTCTGTCTTAAGAATTCATTGGGTAGGTAATTTAAGTAAAATACAATATATACTGAGGTAACTCGGTAAATAAAATTTATATAGGAACATGATTTCTTAAATTATAAGCCGAAAAGACAAAAATAACTGGTTAAGTTAAACTAACTGTTATAGCCCATATAAATGAAATATAGAAGTATTTGCGACACTTAGTTAAGAATCTTAGGCACTCGCAGAGGTTAATCTACACTCAAGAGCAAAAGTTTCGGGTCAGTGAAATACCGTCATATTTCCAAGAATAGTGCAAGGTTGTACAGTTTTTTAATCCTGTCATGATCTTTATTAAATGTTACATCTAAACTGCAGAAATAAAAGTAAAAAAAAACCTGGTAGGTTTAAATCGGACTCGTAAAAACCCATGAAAAAAACAACGTTAACGGAGCGAGATATCGCAAAAATCGTCATATTTGGATGTCGATATTTTTATGATAGGATCCCGGAAATTGCTAATACATTTGGGTATTACGAAGAATAGTATATTATGTAAATAAGACTAGTGTAAAATATTTTATCTATCCAAATATTCCAAATATCATAAACCCTCCATGATGCGTTCAAGAACCGCACATTATGAGATTATGATAGTGTTATGGATAACGCTCATTTCGAGGCTTATAGACTCAAGCCTTAAAGACTCCCGAGGCTTAAAGACTCGATGCTGTTTAAGAACCGTGTTGGTTTATTTTACGCATGTGAATGCAAAATATTGACTTTTCGTCACTTGAGTCTTTAAGCCTCGGGAGTCTTTAGGGTTCGAGTCTTTAAGCCTCAAAATGAGCGTTATCCACAACACTAGATTATGACCACCATAAAAACAGACTGTTTTGTTAGAACAAACTTCTTATCTGTGAAAATGTTATTATTGCTAAATAATAACATCGATTTCGATAAAATTAGTTCATTTAAATTTCGAACATCTCTGAAAAACAAAGAAATTTGATTTGACCTCTATTCTAAATAATATCAGTCGAGATGACGTTTAGTTCGAAATGAATTGTCAAGTTGCATATAAATTTGACAAATGTCGCACAGTAAGATATCGAACGATATGATAGTTAGAGTTGACTCTAGTTTGTCTCTGAATTAAATAAAAAACTTTGACAGCTGCCAGAAAACAACGCCGCCATGCCGGTCTTAATATGCGGCTCCTGAATGCATCATGGAGGCTTATGATATGTGGATAGATAAAGCAGTGTATGTAACTGTACATAATTAGGCATTAAAACACTCGTGTGATGTTATTATGAAACTCGCCTTCGGCTCGTTTCATAAACCCACACTCATGTTTAATGCCCTTCATTATGTACAGTCACATAAACTACTATAAAAAAACCTATTGCGGTTATTTAATTTAGGGTGACCCGAAACTTTTGCTATTGAGTGTACATTGATTGTACATTATTATGTCTACAGACTTAAGAGCTGAGTTGTATTGGTTCTTATTATTGAAGTACGGTTCATTTCACAAAACTTAATCTTTAGGAATCTATCTCAAGTCCGTGAACAATCTTCAGGTCAGGCCCCGTAGCATGGATGGCCTTATCACGCGATAAGTGACAGGATAGAGCATCCGTCCCTGGCTGACACCGTTCGATAGAACGAGACGACGCGCTTATCCTATCACTTATCGCGTGATAACGCCATCCATGCTACGGACTTACTTATATCTCGCTTGCTACATGCTCTTAAGGCAAAATAAGCTATTTCACCCGAATCCAAAGACTGTTGAGGGCTCACAGACGTGTGTCAGGAGTATTAATATACTTATATAAATACCTAAGTACATATCTGTACATACCTTCATGACATAGATAATAGAGTCCTGTACAGATATTTGTGTCCTTATTTATGTACGTATATAATATTAATACTAATACCCCTGACTGTACAACATTTTAAGTTTTATTACATAAGTACATATCTTAGAACTCAATGTGCGTTTCTATTGTTTTTACTTGGCCTGGCTTAATTTTATATACATTATCATATAGGTAAGCCATGTCTTTAAGATACCTACCTAAATATGATTTCAAAATTAAAAGGATATGTGACTCATTGTATTTATAGTCTACAGAGTCTATGGACTATCATTTGCTGCAATAGACATCCAGAACAATAGTATTGACCGAGACAACAACTTTTGTAATTTAAAGACAACACAGTGTCTTACAATAAATAAGTATCCAGACATAGATATGTGTTGTTTTAGTAATGACTATGCATCTAAGAAAATAGCGAATGGGTATATAATATTTTATCTTATTACTGAATGCGGAAAATAATAAACATTTTTGTGTACCCACGTTCAAGCCTAGTAGTTGAAGGCTGTTCAAACGAAAACTAATCGTAAAATCGTTAGACAAATAGGACTGAGCAGACAGCCTTTTAGGCAACGTTTCCTATTTTTGCTACACAATCAAACTCATTCATCGGTATTACAAATAGTCAACAACGTACAATACATATACAAATAATGTGGTTATAAAGTACACCGTTACCCTACCAAGTGTACAGTTAATTACAGAAATATGTACTTATCTATTCTGTCGCCTAATTAGCATGAAAAAGGTGAAAACTTTGGATATCTACATATCTTTGTTTCGACTGTACATACAGAAGAAATCCGCAATAAATGTGGTTTTACATACGAGTACCTTGATAGAGTTAACTTTTTAATTTTTCGGTCTCTTCATATATGCAAGAGTACCTACTTAATTTATGTAAAAAATAAACATAAACACACATGATGATCTGGCTGATCTTTCATCATAAAATATAGTATAGCTATAAACAAGCATATTTCTGTTTTTCACGAATTTTTCGGTCTCTTCATATATGCAAGAGTACCTACTTAATTTATGTAAAAAATAGGCATCACATGATGATCTGGCTGATCTTATAGCATAAGATATAGCATAGCTATAAACAAGCATATTTCTATTTTTCACGAAATTTCAGCATTTACACGGACATAATGATCGCCAGCTCTGAAAGCTTATTAAATACGTAAAAGGGAAAATTACTTTGTCGAACTAGAAATACGTGAAAAAGATAATTTGTAATATGATGGTCGTTTAGAATCTAGTACAATAAATATAGAAATTAAATGAAAATGTCAAATTTAGCTTATTTAACAATTAGGCAACACTCACAAATAACATTTAAGTAAAATTTATTTTAAATTACAATAATTAAGCCTTTATGTCTGATAATTAAAATTAAAATTAAGTTTTCAAGTCTGCTTAGGACTGGTAATGCAGCGGCAGTGTTGCGCATAAAAAAACAAAGGAACTTTAAGTAACATATTTTATTCATTAAATTAAACTAGACATACTTTGTATGTGCGCGATATAATAGAATAAATTTATAAATGCTCTATTTATTTACTACTTACACTCGGCTTTTTGTGGTAACCAAATTAGAAAATTAATATTACTCAATATTTGGCACCAAACATACTGGAACGTTCTTAAAACATATGAAGCGGCTATGCATGTTTTGGCAAGAATAAAAAATGTGTGTAAAAAAACTTACCGTGCTAATGTAAGGCGTAATTTTATTATTCATGCAGTTTCTTACTTTTTAAAAGGCACTATGGTTTAGCTCAGAGTTATTATTGCCTGAACATGCTAGCTGACAGCATGGGTCTTAAGATCTTTCAGTAAAAAAATAAGATCAATTTGATCTTTAATTGTTAGCAAACAAAAATAAGACCTACTAATATTCTGAATATGGATTATCCAGTAGAACCCACGCAACACGTCGGCCTAATCTACATTCCACACATAGTCCAGAGCACCAAGGACCCCAAAAAAAATGGATTTAGCAAATGAAAAGGGAACAAAAATGTAAAACTAAAAAGTCAACATGACACTGGTTTCTCACAGGAATACTCTAACTGTTAAGTGGCAACAGAGCCGAGAGCGAATATTTGAAAAAAGGTAATTCAGGGCCTAGTGCATCTCAATATTTCATTCCGATTTTAATCTTCTCACAAAACACAGCCTCGACGATGACCACAGATTAACATAATCTAATAGCGCATCTCTTTATCACAATTATTTTGAACTCCGCCAAAAAGATCAGTTAACAATTCTCGAAGGCGCCATTGTCAACTGTAGGTAAGGCATGAATCACGCTGGCGCGGCCTGCGGTGGCGGTCAATGGAAAACATAACGTTATCTGACAAATTTACTATTGACCGCCATCGGCCGCGCCAGTCTGTGACAGGCTTAACTTGGTTTTAGCAATTTTGCACCAACGTCACAGCAATGACATATCCCCTACATTACTGTATCTGATGCCATTGCAATGAATTTCGTCCGGGTTGTGTAAACTTAAAGCAATGGCGCCTCTTGGTGTACTCAATGGTAAATAGAAATTTAGAAGTCGTCCGGATGTTCCATGTTAGCGATTAGGTTCCTCTTTTCTTCTTTGCCGGGTTTAGCGTCGAGTAGCGTCGGCCTTATTGTGGTTCTGGGTTCGAAGCACGGCTGTAACAAAACATTTAAAACGTTAACTTAACAATTTTTCGACAGGTACAGACCATTTCTAACAAATTAGTTTTTATGCATCCATCTATCTACAATATTTTCGTTTCTACTTAGCTACTTTTAGCAAAAATAGGGGCATTTTGCTGCGTTAATTGCGGTTTTAGCTGGGCTCATAACAAAGCATACCTTACCTATCCATAGAATTATACCTTATCGCATATTATTAAGACCTTAATGTCCATCAGACATTAACAATTCGGTACATTTTTGGGATGAAGTACCAACTTATAAATTAAATCGGATCTTTATATCGGTAAGCTGGTGGCGTTGCTCTTGTAAACTAATTGCCTTAAATTGTTTTCCAAATATAGCTGCCGACAGGTAGGTAAATAGTAATAAAACCATTTTCACAGGCATTGAGTTAATATAGTATGGAGCAGACATCTGACATCCCCTAGCATATATTTGCGGATCATAAACTACTCTCATGGGATTATCTTTGCATAATCGGGGGTGGGCGCTAAATAGTACTGAATTCCAAGATGGCGGCCTGGTGGAAGACTACAAGTTAAATGTTCTAGATGGCCATTCTATACGTAGTAATGGTAAGTCAATGTCCACAGGCCAGACAAAGTTAAATCTTATTTTAATGGCACACAGATTTCGACAGGGAAAAACTTTTCTCACTTTATCTGTACTATGTATTGATAAGTATAGGATCATACTATGCATGTGTCAAGCATCTTCGCAACATCTATCCCAAACTTTCAACGCATGTTAGTTAGGTTTCAGCTCAATGAGTCGATTTTTGAGTCAATCAATCGAAAAAAATCTCTTTAAATATCGTCGAGCGTGGAGTTAAATACCAAACCAAAAGAGATTCGAATAATTTGAATAGCCGATTGATAATTTCAACAACGAATTGCAAACAAATATAATTCATTTTTCAATTGATTGAAGCTCATAAATCGATTATGCGCAGTTTGTTAGTAAGGCGTGGCCCTTAACAGGGAAGCTAAGTGATCGAAATTTAAACCTTGTGCCACGGCGGTTTATTCTTTGCCGAATGCTTGCTCGATTCTATTGACCTGCGTGAAAATTATTTGTAAAAGCTTTTGCACACACACACACATTACAAGTTTTATACACTGTTCCATTTATGGAACAGGTACCCTGGCTACACACAGGCACAGGAGCGGGGGGTGTATGGCGATTTTTCTAATCTTATATGATTAGAAAAATCGTGCGTTAATTGCCATGCGATTTCAAGTATAAACACTGTGAAACGTAAAAATATAATAGTATTGTTGTGTTTGAAAAACACTAAATGATCGAGATAAGTAAAATTAGTAGAATATTTCTCTTTGATATAAACGAAGAAACGCAGACGAATTTGTCTGTTTAAATCTAATATTATCTGGAATAGAATAGTAGTTATAGTTCGCGTTCGAGCTATCCTTAACAGTTAGTCAAAGACTGATCTAAGGTAAACGTCCGAGTGCTCGACGCTGTACTAGTATATGGCATGGGCACTCTATGTCAAAGTGACATGGCTTAAATTCGAATGAAGAAAAATCCTCTTAGTTCGAATTTAACCCATATTGCTTTGACATAAAGTGCCCATGCCATATACTAGTACCTACAGCGTCGAGCACTCGGACGTTTACCTTAATTTTTTATAATATCCTAGCCATAATTTCTATGTCTTACTTATCCTTTGACTTGCGCGGCAATATGCCAATATGGACATCATGCAATCACGATGCAAAGAGAGCTCGGACCCCGAGAAAAGTACACAACACGTGGTACATATTTGTAGGTTGGTACAGTCTCCGGCATCAATATATGATGGAACAAAGGCTGCAAAAATATCTGATGACAACTCTTTTCCTAGAGCCGTTAGAGCGTGTCAGATATTTTTGCGGCCTTTGATACATCATTTATTGATGCCGGTGACTGTACCTACATAATATATTTACGTGATTATATTGTTGTGTAAACAGTAAATAGGTACGGTCAGCCTCACAAGGGGCTTAACACATTTGTACCGTGTCGCATTAAACGTCATGTTAAACTGCCATATGAAGTTGTCAAACGAGTGAAAACGACAAGGTACTTAGGTGTTCAGCAACTTATGAGGCTTACTCTATTTTAACAACCAATAATAACAGAATCCGCTTAGCTAGTTTAAGAGAAATCATGCGTATTTTGCATTTAATTGCATCAATGATTCACTCAATGTTTTGTAGTCAATCAAGTTTACTTCGTATTTAATGCATAGTGCTATCACAAACATCAAACGAAAGAGCAATTTATTTTATTGTTATTCATCACCATGTCAAAACTTGAAATTAATTAATATCAACCTTTCTACTGCACCTGCAGTATTCGACCGACGGAGACGGATATACAAACTTGGAATCTGGGACTTCGTGGTCCTTTATAGGGGTGAAGTTCGACTAGATATCGAAAATAGAATACTTAGCTCGAAATTTGCAAGTGCAATATGAGCGATATGGCGAGATATGGCGATATTCGTCCTTCGCGGTAGGTACCGTCCCACTGGGACAATGCCCCCGCAGTTGCCATTACCATTCCCATAATACCCTGAGAAAATTACTGTTTTTTTGGAAATAATTCATTGAAATCAATAATTCTATGGACCGGAAGTTAGGAAAAGGAATTAACCCGCAAGCAAAAATGCTACTTATCAGTATTTTTAAAATGAAAACATGTTTGAGTACACAAATTTGGAGACTTACTACCTGAATCCAAAAATATATGCATCAGGAAATAACGGCATTTTAATTAAATATTTACGACCTTGAGATAATATTGAATTTCATCTGGCCTATGGAAATGTTTATTCATTAACAAAAATAAGTGGATTATGCGCGTATTCCAAAGAACGTATATAGTATAGACGTAGTCAATTATAAAATAAAGAAAGTTTATACCATTTTCGTCTGATTTTTACGGAATTTATGAAGATTACTTTTTATTATTTTTTACCGTATCGGTATTAAATTTAGGTGGATTATAAATGCATATTTAGTCAAATTACCCAACCTATTTTTTGGTGTAAAAATATGGCTGATATCGATATATTGTTGTGTTTTCATAGAGCGAAACCGTAAAGTTCTCAGGGTATAACGTTTACAGGCGACAAATGAGAATAGCCAAGCAAGGGTGCTCAAAATAATGGACCCGCTCATAATAAAAAGTGCCGCGTTAAGCATCTTTTATGGTTCCACTACACAATGGGAAATGATGGCCGAATACAGGCACTTACAATTGTAACATCAACCCATGATCGCGCTAATGTTGTTTAGTGGAGTTTTAAGTTTAGACAGAGACGTAGTTTAGGGAAAGGGCCCACAAGCCATCACCATTGAAATGTAAGGATGACTTTTGTTTTAGCCAGCAGGTTCCAAATTCAAACTCCGCGTGGGTTGGATCGTTTTCCCTAGTGTAGACTAGGGAAAACGATCCTGCAGTCGCCATTTGGACGTAGGTCCAAATGGCGACTGCAGGTAGGGTACAGTCGAACTTACAAGTGACTTAGTAGCTGGACACCTTGGTAGATACCTACCTCAGTGGCGGAGCGCCCATACAAGCCGATTCCCACCGGCTTCCCTAAAATTCATTTTTAGACAAGTCTATAGTTACATGCTCTAAACACTTTCATAACTTTCTGTTTCGGGTTGCCCATCGAAAATATTCACGCGCCGCCACTGCGTACCTTGTCACTTTTACCGTTAGTCAACTTCGTATGGCAGTTTAAAGATGACGATAAAGCGTCACGGTACAAAATGCGGCCATTGCGAGGCCCACCGTAATAGTACGGTGGGCCTCGCAACGCAAGGGCATGCATATACCCTCAAGTTTAATCTTTTCAACAGTCTGTCAAAGAGAAAAGTTGTCAACCACACGCCAAGTCAACAAGACATTTAGTGCGGAGTTAAACCTTATGTCAATGCAAGAAGGTTGCTATCGCGCTGGGCTCCTTGACGGATTAAGCCGTCATTCAACGTCGTCAACGGCCTACGTAGCCCAGTGGGTAGTGACTCTGCCTATGAAGCTGGAGGTCCCGGGTTCGAATCCCGGTCAGGGCATTTATTTGTGTGTTTATCACGAATATTTGTTCCTGAGTTATGGATGTTTTATATGTATATAAGTATCTATATGTATGTATCTATTATATATATCATCGCCTAGTACCCACAACACAAGCCTTACTGAGCTTACCGTGGGCCTAGGTTGATTTGTGTAAGATTGTCCCATAATATTTATTTATTATTTTATTTTATTGGAGTTAAACCAGTGGCGCGGATATATGTGTCTTTGACGTTGAAAAGGTTAACAAGTATTAGTAGTAAGGTTGCTGTTAGTCTTCACTGAGTAGATACTTACAGTTTCGCAAATGTTCATGTTACAGCAGTTCTCAATAGTGATCTCGCACTGATCGGGCCGCGCGGTCAGCGGAGTCACGTTCTTGTTCACTATGATGCGCTTCTTTATTCTGGAACAATACAAATATCGTCAGCGGATCATCGGCTACCAAACAATATGATCACGATCAATACCTACTAGTAACTATATGAAGCTGCGCGTAGTCAATATGCGTAAGTCCACACCAGTGCGCTTTCACGTTCAACAAGGCATGCGTCATAGTGCTGTCACACTCAGTCTAAGTAAGAATAAGTGTGACAGCAATATGATGCATGCCTTGTTGAACGTGAAAGCGCACTGGTGTGGACTTACCTATAGGCGGTTAATACACGGCTGTGCGTGTTGTGTTGAGCTAATCAGAAGGCGCTTGACATCAGATATGACCTTGATCGGCATTTCATGGATGTGTGTAGACCTACTGGGCTCGTCTGGTGCGTGTCGGACCATAGACTGAATTATTGGCTATAATCCGGCGCGCCCAGCAGCCACAAACACAGCCATTTTTGTATCAAATGGGACTATAGGTCGCCCATAGAAATCGCTCAGGAGCGGTGTGCAAAGTATCTGCGGATTAAGTACTTATATTGCAAATAGGGAACATTACACAAAGCTCTGCGTAGGGGGCGACACTAACACAACCCGTAAACAAACCGCCATGACGTACAATGTCATATTTATTTACCTACCAAACAATAACAAATAATTGATGAAAACGCGTTAAACTACAATAGTTTTATTATCATTCGTGTGTAAAATACCTGTACTGTGATATTAAAATGGCATTTTTTAGCATTACGACGTATTGCCGCTTCCCATAGTTTTCGTATCATCGGTTCCTTAGGAAATTAATGATGCCCTTCATTCTTGCATCCAATTACGCAGCACTGATGCAATTTATTTATTAAAATATTTTCTTCCCTATTTGATCCAGAGCTTTGAAGGACTTGTCAAAGTTGTCAAAAATACTGTTTACTAATTGTGTTAGTGCTGCACTCTGGCGGCAGAACATTGCAGTAATGTTCCCTATTGACTGCGCTTTAGCGCGGTGACGCAGATCTATGCGTTAGCCTTTATGCTAAGGGCAGAACCATGACTTTCAGCAGCCATACGCCATACGTGGGAGCGAGAGGCCGCGCTCCGATCTTTCACTCCCACGTATGGCAAATACGCCACCGCTCGAAGTCATGGCCGAACCGTATAGATTCATCAAACGTGCACAAGTGAGACCTGTTCCTACATTTAGTTTTTTCCCCGGTATGTCATGTGAAATCTTGCAAGAATTCAGATTAATTGAAGCATGAATATGAAATTGTTGAACCGTTGTGGAAGTACCAATCTATTTTAGATATACCTACCGATAATACAAAAAACCACACTTCATTACCGAGCTCTTGCGTAATTTGGCATTACCTTACTATCCAAAAAATCTATGCATTATCTCTTCGCGAAGGATAACGTCACAAAAAGCATTTAAGTGTTAATCAATATTTGCAGATTGCAAACACAGGTTTAAAATACTGTGCGAGGGTAGCCCCTATGTCCCGTCCGTCCCTGGCATACGAGGTATATACCTAAATCAATACGGTACATTTGTAAATATATTGGCAGTGGCAATACCCTATACGGCACATTATACACAGAATAACAGGTTTTTGAGGACATTTCAAACGGTACAAGGAATAATAATAAATTGTACAACAAGTGCATAAAACTAGCCATTCTATACGACACTAATTTTATCGATCCAAGCCGCAGGCGAGCTATTGATCCACCTATCCGCATATTGATCCTTTTTTAAACTGGTTTGAATGACATCATGAAAAATCTATAAAAACGGCAAAAAAATCACGTTTGTTGTATGGGAGCCTCCTGTAGCCTAGTTGGTAGTGAGTGACCCTGCCTACGAAGCCGGAGTTCCCGGGTTCGAATACTGGTAAGGGCATTTATTTGTGTGATGAGCACAAATATTTGTTCCTGAGTCATGGATGTTTTCTATGTATTTAAGTATTTATTTATCTATATTTAAGTATGTTTATCGTCGTCTAGTAGGTACCCATAGTATAAGCTTTGCTTAGTTTGGGACTAAGCCGATTTGTAAAAGATTATAAAAAAAATACAAGTATATTTAATATATACAAAAAAATCTTTAGGTATTTATTCTGTTGTTTAGTATTTGTTGTTATAGCGGCAACAGAAATACATCATCTGTGAAAATTTAAACTGTCTAACTATCACTGTTGTTGAGATACAGCCTGGTGACAGACGGACAGACATACAGACGGACAGCGGAGTCTTAGTAATAGGGTCCCGTTTTACTCTTTGAGTACGGAACCCTAAAAACTAGCCTATTGTAGGATTTGTAGGTAGTCCTTGTACAATATATCCCTATAGGCACCGATTTTACCTGAATTTGGCTAACGAGATGTTATATGTATATTTTGGTAGCATTTTAAAGTAGTGATAATTTGGTGCAGATATTTTTTTATGAAGATGTTTTTTAGTATGTAATTACGAATTAGGTAATTTGGTGGTTCATTAAATATTAACCCAACATATGTGTCTGGTTAAATAATAAGTATAATGATATCAATGATGACATGATTACAAAATGTCTTCATTCGCCGAAAAGCATTTAATGAGTGAAAACCGTGAACTAAAAAAAACACTTGACAAATAAAAAACAAAATACATTCGTTTCAACTCAATTTGCAGCGCAAATATAAATAAATCACATGATTGGCTTACAGTCGGATATTTAAGCAATTATGGATGGACCCTATATGCCCAGTACAGTCGCCATCACATACATCGGAGCAAACAAGCAGCTCACAAACATCGGAACACACCTCTATTTTCAAGGCATTAGGGTGCAAGTGCCGATATTTATGAACACCTATAGTGTACCTATGTATGTGATGGCGACTGTACCCATATGAGGTCTAAATCGTACAATTAATACGAGTATTATAGAGTATGCCACAAATTGCTGAAAATTTATTTGAAACGATAAATCAAAATGGATGCACCCCAATTAGTTGAACACACAAACGAGCATACCAAATGGCGATTAAAATAGACATAAAATACCTATGGATTCGTTTGTGCCTCCAAAATTATCGTATCCGTTAATGGTACGGAAGTTACTTGGACTACGCCGGCTCCACAGTTGGCACCTGAATGCAATATTAACTTTATGAAGGCGAAATCACTTTTACCCGGCTTCGTAACCACTAAATGAGGTCACTGAACCTACGAGTATAATAAAGGTAGGCTAGTAGAAATTAAACTGAGTAAATTCTGTAAAAAAACGCTAGCAAAAAACTACTATATGTGCTCTTAGCGTAAGATAGTTTTTGCTTGCGAAAAACGTACGCACGCAAGCATAATTTAATCTTACAGTTGCTGCTATAATTGTTTTTACACATAGACCTGAAGGGACCTTGTTGTGTTCCTTGAGAAGTACCTACCAGTGCAAATTGCTCGTAGGTGTATTATGAACATTACAGCATCAGTATGTATAAGTATGTATGTTAAACCCAAACACATAGATAGAAAATGTTACCTACAATAAAACTACACAAAAGTTCACAAAACAGTCTCTACGTTCTTACAGAAAAAGCGCAATACGCCTTCTTACTATACATATTGAAATCAGTGAATAGGTTTTCTGAAAATGAAAAGTCCAGGTACTGCACAACCCACAAAACGATGTAATAAATACGGTATTTGACTGATAGTTATGAAACGTCAAAAACGCTCTTGATAATATTAAATTTGTAAGGAACACAGTCTAGGGATACCTATCACTCTTTCCTGTGGTCAAACAGCGTCCTTTTTATTGGTCTCTGTGTATTTAACAAATCTTTAATAGTTCATTATTGCCGTGGCCGGGAAGGAGGCAATTGCAGGCTGAGTAATTTGTTTAAACGGACGAGCTTGCGAGTCCGTTTAATTATAATACGAAGCCTGCAATTGCCATTCCGGCCGAGGCTAATATAGTGCTTTCCTCAAAAATGGGGAAATAAAAAAGACTAAATTAAATAAAAATTGAGGATACTGCAAATTACATAAAATTAAACGTCTAAGTATATTTTTTTAAACAGAATCGCAAGTGTATTTTTCCACCGAAAAACACAAAAAAAATGAGACTCGTACAAAAATGTCGCGTTTGCAACAGAAAAATACGTGTTGATTTGGCTGAATACGACCTGTGCCGTCTTTTATATGACAGTTTCTACTTTTTAAAAAGTTTGGTACTCGACAAATAAAGGAATTTATATGTAACATTCCAGGCGGCCTGCAATGTTTTTAATTTTTTAATTTTGTTCTGGCCTTAAACTATACACTTTACCTTCCAATATGTAGCGGGTTATGTTCACTTTGCGGGCCATTTTTGAGAAAAGTAATTTTCCAGTATTTTCGTAAATTTTGTTTGTTGAAAAAATAATTATTTTTTACTGTTGTCAAATACCCTATTTTTTCTTTCTTATTGAAACGAAGAAAACACAATAATAATCTACATTATACAATATCTCTAAGACATGAAAATCGTGACATGAAACGTCATGTTTTTCCAAAGTATATATATTATGTATATACATAAATATTGTATCCTCACCTCGGTCGCTTCTTCAAATGCAGGACCTTCGTAACCAGAACCGCGCAGACGAGGCACAGGAGCCCGCACATGATCCCCAGCGCCATGAGGATGGGGTCTCGGACGGAGTCCCAACCGTCGTTGCACGTGACGAACTCGTCGCTCAGCTCCGCCATTGACAGCTTTGTCACCTTGTCTTTTGTGCAACTGGAATATTTGGGCTTCGGTTAGGAAGGCCCTCAGTCAACCAACTTCTTCAGGAGAACAACACGGGAAGCAAGAGTTTCCGGTTTGGCATACAAAGTTACGAGAGGCTGTGTGCCTCGTTTATAGACAATCTTTAATAGTATTTTTTCACAACCGTGTTATAATAGAAAGCTTTTCAGTCGAGTACCGTGTTTAGGCCACGAAGCTTGCTGAGTGGCCTAAGTAAGGTACGAGATTAAAAAGCTTGATTATAACACTATTGTGAACAATACTTTTTGTACGAGTTCATTAAAATTAATTTTCTACGAGTCAACTGAACTAATTAAACAAACTCGATACTGTTGAAACGAAGTGCAGTCTATCGCTCGTACGCTCGTTGATATCTTAAAAGACATCAACGAGCGTACGACATCAACGAGTAAACTCAATAATCAAAGCGATTCTATTGGTACAATTCATTACAGTTCGGTAAAACAGCCACGTGATTGGTCGAATTTATTTTAGTTCTATTTTCAAATTTTTTTCGGTTGTCTAGAGCGTATCGAAACAGTTATTTCGGTTGTTTCGGAAGTAACAGACTATTCAACGATGAAAAGAGTGACGTTGCAGTATTCTCTATGAAATCTTAATACACATATTTTAATGGTCGAGTACAAAATAATATTTTTCACAATCGTGTTATAATAGAGAGCTTTTTAGTCGAGTACCGTGTTTAGGCCACGAAGCTTGCTGAGTGGCCTAAGTAAGGTACGAGATTAAAAAGCTTGATTATAACACTATTGTGAACAATACTTTTTGTACGAGTTCATTAAAATTAATTTTCTACGAGTCAACTGAACTAATTAAACAAACTCGATACTGTTGAAACGAAGTGCAGTCTATCGCTCGTACGCTCGTTGATATCTTAAAAGACATCAACGAGCGTAAGACATCAACGAGTAAACTCAATAATCAAAGCGATTCTATTGGTCCAATTCATTACAGTTCGGTAAAGCAGCCACGTGATTGGTCGAATTTATTTTAGTTCTATTTTCAATTTTTTTTCGGTTGTCTAGAGCGTATCGAAACAGTTATTTCGGTTGTTTCGGAAGTAACAGACTATTCAACGATGAAAAAAGTGACGTTGCAATATTCTCTATGAAATCTTAATACACATATTTTAATGGTCGAGTACAAAAATAATTTTTCAAGCTTAAGACGAATGAGGCCGTTATTTTGATCTAGTGGAATTAACCCCTGAATGTTTAGGTTAATCTTGATCCTGATATTCAAAGATACTCAGGGGAATGTTAAAAACTAATATTTTGTTATACCAGATCTGGGTGTAGAGTATTCGCATATGCAATACGCGAATATTCTTGATTACGCTCTCCTGTTACCGCAAGTTAAGGGCACTCGCCATAATTTTCGGCAACAGGAGAGGCTTGTTTCGATTCTCATTGTACTGTATCTCTGTATGACAAATACCCATAGCAAACTGTATAATAATATAACAAGTCAACTCACTTGCAAGGCTCATTAACAGGAAGAATATGTGTAGTCGTCTCAACAATTGTGCTTTCGCATCGGTGACCCGTGTGGTCTCCAAGGCACACGCAGACAGGTGAGTTAGTGTCGTCCACGGAACAGACACCGTTGTTCAGGCAGTGGCCCTCGCACATGTTGAGCTCACACCGTGCTCCTGTAAAGCCCTTTTTACACCTGAAATATAAATTGAGCGATTGTAAAATGGCGGCTTTGGTAAATCAGAAATCGGTGATGGGTATTGGAGGATCCTTAAGAATGCTGAGGACTGGTAGCTGAATCAAATATTATTCATAATATTAAATCTGTCGTCAATGGTTTGGCAGCGTGAGTATTCTCCCGTTCCACAGTGTTCTAGAAACGCTTGGGACCGGTAATTTTTCATTAAATCTGGAAATCGATGTAGTTCAATATGCTTATAAAAAGTGTAAAAGTGACCCCCAGTCCATTCTATACAGATTCCGAGAAAAAAATATATAAAGTTAGCCATTTCCGGTACGTGCTGAAACAGAAAAGTTGTTTTTTTTTAAGTTGTGTACTTTGGGAATGTCGTTCATTGATAATGTTACTTGTAATGCGTAGAATCTCGTTTTGGGGATTCTCGTGGGGGATTATCGTGATTCTCGTTGGGGGTCACTTCTACACTTTTTATAAGCATATTGAACTACATAGATTTCCAGATTCAATGAAAAATGTCCGGTCCCAAGCGTTTCTAGAACACTGTGCGTTCGGGAGAAGATCGAAACGTAAACAATTGGTTAGAAAGTTTGTAGGACCGAGCATTTAATATGTGTTCTTGTGTCGTTAGCTAAAATACATTTTGGATCTTGATGCTACCCGAGTTGGTTAATAAGTAGGTATAGGGAACATAAACAATATTGATGACATTACCTGCAAGTAGGTTGTCCATTGCCGTCCAGAGTGCAGTCTCCTTCAAAACAGAAATTCTGACAAACGGAGATCTCACATCGATCACCGATGTAACCAGCAGAGCACTCGCAAGCCTCTTTCCCGTCGATTTTGCGACCGTGCAGGCAAAACAACCCCTCGTCCTTTGGTACAGCAAACGAGTTTTCAAGAGCTGTAGTGTTCTGCGATAGATGAACTATATTGCTACATTCGGGTATTCCAGCCATCTGATCTGCGATTGGGTAGTTAGCGACAATACCAAATGGGTAGGTCTTGAAGTTAATGAAGTCTTGAGGTTCCTGGTTCTGTTGTGCAGTCTTGGGCAGTTTCCATACTTTTCTAAAGCCCCAGTCTACCCAGTACAGACTGTCATTAGACACAGTTAAAGCATTGGGTACATGTTGGGTGCCGATGTGTAAAGTTCGTCTGCTGGCTGGCGTCCCATCTAAGTCAGCGCTCTCGATCGAATAGTGGATACCTTCTCTGTCATCAACCCAGTAAATTCTCTTTGTCCGTTGGTCCACAGAAATGCTGACTGGCAAATAAATGTTGTCAGCTATAATAGTTTTCCTGTCTGTTCCATTGAAACGAATCCGCTCGATGGTCGACCCTGCCGCTACGTTAGTGTTAGTCCAGTAAACGTAACCTCTACAACTATCCACGGCTATAGCCCTTGGCATTTCATCGTCTAATTGTATGAGACGGTTCCCGTACATATTATTATTGGATTCTGACTCCAGAGAAATCCAGTAGAGGCTTCTTTCATTGAAATCGGTCCAGAAGAGTAGGCTCCGTACAGGATCGAAAGCGATGCCTTGAATATTTTCGTTGGACCTCTTACGTACAAGGGGTTGGTACTTCTTGGTGGCTAGGTTGTAACTGAAGATGGAGGCGTTGTCGTTTTGTCTCTCGACGAAGAGGAGCATGTTGTGGACCGCATCATAGGCCAGGGCAGTGAGGTCTTTAAACCTTCCGCCTTCAGACCTGGTTTTGTTTGGGCCGGTGTAAAATTCTAGTTGGCCCCCGGATGTGATGGCGATGTCTGCAACAAAAAAAACTTTGTTTACAATTTCAGTACCTAAATTTCTTTTTATCACCCACCATACATGTATTTTTAATATTAATGAACCTGTTTATAATTTGTTTGTACTTTATGGTGCTTTTTAAACTACTAGTAGTAATGCATAATGAGCAATCTCGAACTAAAATGAAATGGGGTCTTTGACATTCTGTGGCTAATAATTTGGTTATGGTACAAGACGATGCAAGAAAAAAAAATTGTACCTAATATATTGATATTGATAGATAAGGTGAAACATGATTTGCATTTAATGACATGTAAATACATAATATTATCTGCACGTAAACATTTTATTATTATTGCTCCTCAGAGTACTTGACATGAAACATACAATTAATAATTAGTTATTGAAGAGTGTCCAACTTTTTACAAGTGATTATGATTCGTAGTTTAAGATGTTAATGTTAGGGCGTTTTCAGTATAACTATTCACTTGAAATTAGTAATGTTTTAGACATCTAAGCTAAACATCAAATAAATCTTCTTAGAAAGCTGAGAACTCAACATATGCCAACATAGAAAGTTGAGAACTCGGCATACATTAGTTACATACTAGCTAGGACATGGCCAAACCTATTTCGATCATACCCTAGAACCCGTAAACATATTTGCCCTCATCACGCAACTGGTATAGTAGTCTTTTATGTATTTGTTCCTGAGTCATGGATGTTTTCTATGTATTTAAGTATTTATTTATCTATATAAGTATGTTTATCTGCGTCTAGTACCCATTGTACAAACTTTGATTAGTTTGGGACTAGGTCGATTTGTGTAAGATTGTCCGCAAATATTTATTTATTTATTCTTCATATGGCAGTTTAACATGACGTTTAATGTGTACAAAGGTGTTAATAACACACCCCTAGTGAAGCTGACCGTACTGTAAATAGCTAGGGACTGATTATCCCGGGTACCTACGTATTTCTAACTCAACAGTATAGGGCAGTTAGCGTCATACGAGTAGAAAGCTACCAACTGTGCTGCCTTACGACAGTGAACTCAACTTGCACTCAACCAAAGTAGTTCTCCATTCAAAACCTAATAGAAATGACATTCATTTTAGAATAGAATAGAAAGATATTTATTCGGCTAATAAACACATCATTAACATTACTCAAACTCAAAATATTTATTGCACACATAATATTACAAGTAATAAAATTGACCCCGTAAGGGCACAGCAAAGAAGCTCAAACCTAGGTTACATTTAGGTTAAATCTAGGTTGCAGGTACTACCTGGATAGTATTAGTTCCACCTTGAACTAAGTTTATGTAGGTACTACCTAATTAATTTGGTAGACAATTAGGCTTTGCTTAAAGTTAATTGACATCAAAGTCCTAAAGAAACCATTATATTTACCTACTCAAGTTAGAAAAATATACATACATTTACATAATACACCTTAATAATAACTAACAAACAGGGATGTGCTACCGAAAAGGTCTCCACTCAGCAATGCAGTTGACATAGCAGTGCCAATGGCGCTGGTTTTATGTGGACCCAGTGACCTGTGCGGGACAGCATACTGCGCGAATCGTATTAAGGAGTATAAATACATAAAAAATACAAAAATTTCATTCATGTCTATAGCCCGTACTGTCCCACTGCCAGGCAAAAGCTTCCCTCTCTGCCATGCGTATATAAATGACATAATAGCAAACGTAATACCTAGCTTCAAACTAGATGCTAGCGGTTGGTTGAAAAAACGAGACTCACTGCAAGTGCCAATGTTTTTCAGTTGTTTGGCGGCGGCGACGTCCCGTGACTACAGCAAGGTGAATTCAGAAGTTAGTCACACCACACCTTACGTAACGCTACGTACAACTTCTCCTATCTTGTTTGCTTTGCAATTATACTTATAGTATTTCGCGCTAGTGAAAGAAAATTGTATTGTTTGTGCTGATAACCTATTTTACAGAATTTTGTTTGTCACTTGATAGTTAGTCTGTATGTGTGTTTAAAACACTCCTGTGAACATTGACTTTGCAATATTTAGAATTTTATTGATTTTTAATCTAATAGTAGGTAAGTAAGTATAGGTCAGTTGCAAAAATAGTTTATCGGTAAATGTTCCGTCATTCATCAATCATTATTATTTTTTTATATATTATTTATTGTTTATATTTTATCACTCAGATATCTGCAGATATTGCACGAGATTGCACATCGAATATGCAAGTACACAATAATTAGATGAATTAATTGATTGAATAAGGCGTTACTTTGCGGGAGTACATAAAGAAAAACTTCCAGAACCTTTAAATGAAAGTAAGCAAGGTGAGTTCACATCATACAAATTTACTATAATTGCAATGCATCAAATAACTATTGCCAGCATCTTCGGCACAATGCCGCAGGGGCCATTTTTAGATTTAGTTTAGTTATATTTTATATTTTATTTAGTTTTTAATAATTAGTTTAGTTAATACTTATTATTTTAATATAAATATTAGAGTAGACTATTAGTTACTTACAAGGTTAACTCATAATTCATAATAGTCTTCTCTAAAAATAAACCGGATGATAACCATTCATGAAACGTTTAGAATTAGTCAGAAAATTCAATAATATGACCTACAGTTTCATTGAAACTATACGCAGCTGGAGGGCAGATATTACTGGCTAATCTGTGCCGACGCGGTTAAGATAAGTCTTGTGAATAATGCCCGTGTTTCTCGGAATTTACGTTTACGAATAAGTACAATTGGCTCGATGTATTCTCAATTCGAATGCACGGTAGGTAATAAAGCCCAAAGTTGGTGTTACTGGTAGTTTTCTATGGCGTTCCGTAACTCTCGCTTGATGTGAGACGCGTGATTTATACATTTGCAAATTATACCTAGGTACCTACTCATTACTTTATTTACTCCAAATAGCGCGTTGTAATATAATAAGCCTCATTAAAGCAAAATACGGTTTAAATTAAACAACAGTAAAATAAATTATTGTTAAATTACCAACAAACAAACTAATGCAATTTTAAGGAAGACCAAAATAGTATGCGGATTTACCACAGAAAACGGTGACGACAACGTCAGTAGTCTGTATTTCCCTTCAAACTTCATACTAAATACTACAACAAGTGACAGAGCGTTTTTGAACGTCTATAGTTGTCGTTAAACGTCTTGTGTTGTCTGTGCGATCTTTAATACGTGTTATTTGATTTAGGTTCACAAATTTGTGATGACCGATCTCCTCTCGTGTTAAATGTTAACCGACATTGGCGAAATACCCCTTTACTTGCCAAAATACGTAAGGAGTGAAAGCCAATAAAAAAGTGATGGTCTTGTATAGATGCACTTATTTGTAGATACCTATACTTAGTAATAATTTTCAAGTCTCTCTCAATTCTATGAATTGCTAAAAGATTCTGTAGCTCAGCGTCCACTAATAAAAGTCATGCGGTTCTATTACGTCAATTACAATTTAAAGTTGATTGATAAAAGAATTTCATTCCGATCGTTGGGATACTGGGACCCGATTCGTGATTCATAACGTGACGTCTTTGCCATGTCATATGGATATCCCCACTTTCTGACAGGGACATAAAACAAAAGTGACTTCCAAATTCCAAAGGAAGGAGATCTTTCAAGTAAGACGAATGGAATCGCGGCCCTATTGATTTGTCGATGAATCATAGTTTCCCATTCAATACGGTATATGGTATTGAATATCTTGGATACAAAACAGAAAGTCTTTTGAATAAGGTATTCAACAAAGTTTGGAAAAACTAACTACTTAATTATTTTCAGGTGCTAGTGGTGGTTATTTTTAAATATTTTTTTAGAAGCTACCAAGTACTGACCAACACGAAAAATTAAAATCCACTAAGTATTCGTTCGTTCGACATCTCGAATGTGGGTCGCTTTCAAAGGTATCATGACACTTTTCTTTCATAGAGATTTTATCTCGAATATCGAATCGAGATTTCGCGAGATCTACATTGCTTTCCCTAGTCCATGCTCAGTAGGTAAAGTTCTTTGTGTTTTTGTTCTTTTGTGCAATAAAGATTATATATATAAATAATAAAATAAAACGTTTTCCCATACAGCGAGTAACGCCATTATTAATAGGGAAAAGTACTACATAATCCTTCGATAACGCTTGGTGTGTATTTAAACTTACAAGCGTTAGAGCATTAAGTAGGTACATATGTTTTTATCAAACATACGCACGTAGGACCGCATTATGTGTATATGTTAATTAGGTATCTACTATGCTTAATTAAAAACAACAGTATTATGTTTAACAAAAAATGCGGAATCAGAATAAGAAACATACCGGATGTCAAAGAAATAATAAATAATCATTATTATGTAGAGCAATTAGGTATTCAGTTACCTTCAGACCGGTTATTGACTAAACTACTTAACTATAACAAGTTTGTGGCGAAGTTTGACCCCTAAAATCAAACTAGTGGTAAAACAAATCGCTCGGATAAGTTCCAAGAAAAGGTATTTGTAAATATATACATAGGTACGCTGTGTAATTATTTGGGTTAAATAAATAAAAAAGTACCCCCGTTTTCCCGAGATAGTTGTAAGTCGACTATGGGAAAACGGTTGAACTGTGAAGTGGGCGATGGTCTAGCAAACTATTACTGCAAATTTCACCATCTTTTAAATTACTATTGCTAGAAGTGGCGCTGAAAATTCAATTTCATGCGCCCTGCCTACCCCTCTCGGGAAGTCAGCACGTGGATTCACGTATAAGTTTATGTAAGTACGTATATATATACGAACGAGCGACTGAAGCGAATTAATTTTCCGTTTCAGCTTGGGCCAAAATTCTTTCGTATGTCCGGACGTTCAGATGTCTGGCTGTTCTCGTCTACTTTCTCAATCGATTCTTGTGAAGTTTTATGAGTAGGTTCAATAATGAACTAAGTATATACCTAGTTTACATAACATATTGAGTTTTTCAACATTAAATTTAAAAAACCGGCCAAGTGCGAGTCGGACTCGCGCACGAAGGGTTCCGTACCATTATCTATAAAAACGGCAAAAAGTCACGTTTTTTGTATGGGAGCCCCCCCTTAAAAAAATATTTTATTTTGTTTTTAGTATTTGTTGTTATAGCGGCAACAGAAATACATAATCTGTGAAAATTTCAACTCTCTAGCTATCACGGTTCTTGAGATACAGCCTGGTGACAGACAGACGGACGGACGGACGGACGGCGAAGTCTTAGTAATAGGGTCCCGTTTTACTCTTTGAGTACGGAACCCTAAAAAAAGACGGTCTCGCGAGTTCTGCAGCTCACAGAACATCAGTTATGAGACTTATGAGTTATGAACGTTCTGAAAATGTAAAAAATATTTATTTATTAAAATCAAATTTGATAGGTAGGTAGGTACCCATGCCATGACATTCCTACTGAAAATCTCTTGTTGTAACGTTGCAGTACTGTAGCAGGCAAATGCTCCCAAAACAAAATACATTTTCCCGGAAGTGTATCTGACCACAATATAGCTAATTATATAGGTATTAAGTAGCCATTCAGCAGCTTTATATAGGGTAAAATTCGGTGGGCGAAGGTACCTACAGTTCATTTATTTAACGACTTTAACCATGTCCCTCGTCACATTTTCGTTTTTGACGACAGAAATAGTTACTGTAATAGAGAAAATACCTTTTCACTCCTTCTATTCGAAAAACAGTCTTTTCTAGCCCGTTTATAGGGATCAAAACTTGTTTTTGATCCCTATGCATATTATTTTTATTCTAGTCATAGACCACATAGAGAAGAAATCATTAAAAACATTATTAAAAAAAATCTGTGGGCCTGAGCGAGGCCAGAGACAATATGTTATTTCAGTAGCGTGTTTAAGGAGACACTTTTATTTAGTGTTTTTTAAATACCGCCCTGTTTAGTCCTTGGAGCGTTTAGGGTCTCTCATATTGTTTTACTTGAACGCTTTTGAATATTCATCATATGCTTAATAAATAAACATATGGATTTATAGATACCTACTACTTTCTAATAGCAGAGCTACGTGTTATTTTAAACAATGTTTATTTGGTAGGTATAATATGATTACTAATAAATATAAATATATTAAGTATAAAAAGTTTAAGACCATGGAACAAAAAGTCGTAACAAGAAGTCCGTATTTTTTTATAAAAAAAAACCGTCGTGACTAATGACTAGTACGTAAAAGCATTTCCTATACTAATATTTTCAATTTAAGATGATGAATTCATCCAGTTCAACTGAAAATTATACCGGATTATTTTTAAATGGAAGCAACAAACGTCAAAAAAACGTCAATAACAAAGCCATATTATTTTAAAATACCTACTTATATTAAACTTTGTTCTTAGGTAAAAATTATCGTGTTTTTAATTATCATGGAAGGAGTGAAAAGAATAGTGTATTACGCGGGCGCAAAATTATTTATATCTCGGGCGACGTTGGTTGAATCCTTCACTACGCTCAGGATTCCACGTTAGTATCCCTCGCTACGCTCGGGATTCTATTTTGGGATCCTTCCCTTCGTTCTGGACTCAATCAGTCACCCTCGTTACAATATACCATTTTGCTCCCTAATAATACAATCTACTATTTCCACGGGCCAGATGAAATTCAACCTTATGTCAAAGTTATAAGACTGACAGAGATACACTTTCCCACATTATGTATAGAAGATTTACTGTCATTCATTACGAATGGAAAATTGACAACTCGAAATTATTGATTCATCAATTTGAAAATCCTCGACATGGAAAATTGTCCAACCTGAATAATACTTAAATGTAATTATGTCCTAAAGTAAAATTGACATTACGTGCACTCCAAAAATATGATCAATCTGAAATACGTCATATTAGTACATTACTTACCTAGGGCGGTTAAACAAAGAATGTCTCAGATCGCCGGTATTTGACGCCCGAGCCGAAGGCAAGGGCGATAAATATGCGATCTGAGGCTTTCTTTATTACCGCCCGTGGTGAGTACAAAATTTTACGTCTCTATCTGGCCAGGAAGTGGGGTTTTCCGCACGCATAGCGTGCGGTAATTCCTACTTTATGGCCAGGTATGACGTAAATGAATTTTGTTCAAAATAGTCGATTTTCATATTAAATTTTGATACTAATTTAAATTAGACAACATTCACTTTGCATATGAACCTATTTTATTGTGGACAAATTTCAATTTGGGCTAGATTCATTATGAACAAGTAAAAAATTGGTTATAAAATATTATAGACACAATTAAATTTTAACCATTCACTTTTGGTGGTATTACTTTTGGTCCAATTTCAAAATGGTCATTTCGTGTTGACGAATTTCCATTTGTGCCGAATAACAGTAAAGTAAGTGTATGATGGATGGTAGACATTATTTAATGTTAACTTTATATAAAACTGTCATTGAAATTGCAATCTTCTACCTTGAACACTAGAGTTACTTTTTGAATGGACTAGGTACTTTGATGCAATTCGGTCAACGCCATGTCAAGTATAATAGACATAATAGTAGATGCAAGACAAGAGTGGGCGATATCGATAGATGGGCGATATCGAGCTATTATAGGAAGCTGGTATTGTTTTATGCATTTTCAGCCTTATTAGAAAGGAATAAGTTTGTAAAAGTCATATATTTAACGTCCATTGTAAAAAGTAATCTAGTACGAGTAGCTCGTGCTTGACAACACTGTAATTATTTTTATCAGTAAGTATCGTTATGTAAGGTATAATGTAAGTGTTCGATAAAGTTATCATTGATGTTGTTTTGTTCTTACGCTTGTCAGTAAAGGTGCTCTTGAGATTTTGACAGTTCAAATGCTTGAGTAGGTACCTAAGTAGTTTTTTATCAATTTCACTTGCAAATCATTCACTAGTACTTGATAATGTTCATAACAGTGCACATCTGTTGATCTTGATATTAATCATCGATTGATTCATTGATCGTGACACAAATCCTTGATAATAAACCTGACTAGGAAGTAAACTAATTAAAATGAAACTTAATTCCAACACCTTAAGCTGTTTATTGACAATTTTTGATAAACAAGCTTATCAGTTATATCAGATATACTACGGTATTTACACGTTCCTGCCCTCTATACTTACGACCTTGCAGTGTCTGTGATGCTTATTTTATATAACGGGAATACGCCATAATACTTAATTCACCAGTCTAGCTAGGATGTCCGACTCAAAGTATTCGTCCTTCGCCTAACAACTGAGTAAGTGAGAGTGTTTTATACCCGGCATTAAACTTAAACGCGACCATGCTAGGCAGCACGACTAGCACAAGATGGTCTGCGGTACTTCGACAGAACAACAGAAGATAATACATACACAGGCATAGTGAAATAAATATTTGTTATACAAGGGGGGAAAGTTGTATTTTACCTGCGAGTGTTTCAACACACGAGACGTAAAATAACTTTTCACCCGTGTATAACACAAAACTTTTCACCTCACTACAGCGAAGAAAATAAGAAAAAGGGTAAGACAAAAAAAACCCACACTATCACACACTATCTCTCACACTATATCTCACACTATCACAAAAAACAAGGTAAAAAAAATATGTCAGGAAAATAAACGTTTAACGTTCTACGTCATAGTACTTTTAACGTTATACGTCTACTTTCTTCACATGTGGATAAAAAGCGATTTTCTCAATAGATATCAAACATACAAAAAGGGCGTTCCGAGCTAGTGAGGTGAAAGAAAACTTACACATTTGAAGTAGGAAAGAAAAATACGCAACACGAATATTTGGGCAAATACCGCAAGTGGAGTGCCACCATTACACGTTGGTGTCTCATCGACAAGTGCACTACAGCATGACTATAGACACAGGATTGCTATAGAGGAGCATTTAGAATAGGATTCGGGTCTGTATTTCTCTCTCACTTGCTTTTACACGTTCTTATGCCAAAATGATTTCACCCAAATCCAAGCATTGTTCTCAGAGCCCATGGGCTGTGCTGTAGTACCGAGTGTGACTGACGAATGATGGTATTGTCAAGATTGTTATTATCACTGTTCATTCGCGAAATGTCCCAACACCCACCATAAATTCACCAAGGCACGAACTTTAATTTGGGAACTTAACTTAACTTTAAGGGACCCACTTAATGTTGACAATCCTGTCAAATTGTGTAGGAATACAAATAATATTTTTGCGAAAAGGGTCCTTAACTAATGAACGCGACCGTACATAGTATACGTAGATATACAGGGTGGAATTTCATAAACTGTACATAATAAAAGGAGAAAAATTTCAGCCAATTTCATCGGTGAAACGGTGTTTTTTTTTTTCTAGTCATTAGTTTTTTTTTTACAGAATTTTGAACATTTTTGTAAAAACTCGGGTAATACACCTAATTCAGACGGTATAACTTTTGATCCAATGGTCCTAAAATGAAAACAAAAAATGCAGAGTATTACCAAGAGACAGGTTAATAATTCTTAATAACAATAAAAAACCAACTAGAAGAGAAAATCCGCAAAAAAAATTATTGTTTTTGAAAAATGGCTACAAAAATTACGAATTTTAAAAGAAAAACACAATTTTCTGAAAAAAACGCAGATTTAGTTACCATTTTTTTTGCTTAGTATTTAACCTCACTTAATGCCGATTCTAAAACCGTTTTTAAACTGTCTCAGACTTTGAAAAATACCACGCTAATGGGTACGTAAATCAAACCATAATTTTATTAATTTTAATCCTCTTAAAATCCTTAATGACCGCTTGTTCCCAGGTAGTTGAAGGGTGTTTTTGGGTTGAAGGTGGAGATAACATGAGGGGTATAAAGGCATTGGGCAATAGGTCAACTATTCAGTCGCTCGCAAATCGCAATTGCTTGTCTTTGCTCGCCACTTCTTTGATTACTCCAGTACTTGTTCAGTTTGAATCATCATGCCCCGCTTACGAGAGTTTTCGCCGTTACAAATAGCCAACATGCACTATTATTATGGATTGTGCCATGGATCTGCAAGAGCTGCGTGTATCGCCTATTTGGAGCAGTATCCTAATGACGTCCCAAGACCTGCTGCTCGCCACTTTCAAGAAGTTCATCGCCGGTTGTGCAATATTGGCCTGGGATACGGTGGCCGAGATCGCCGAGAGCCAGGAAACATAATTGATGTTGCCATAGAAGAAGCAGTTCTCAGAGACTTGTACGCGGACCCAACCACGAGTCTAAGACGCTTGGCATTGAGGCACGGAATCTCAAAATTCTCTGTCTGGAAAATTTTGAAGAAGGAAGGACTGCATCCATTTCATTATCAACGGGTACAACATTTGCAAATTGGCGATGCCCGCGTTAGGTGTGTTATGTCGACTTGGATACTTGGCAATATCAGAAGGGATCCGGAATTTACTAGAAGAATTTTATGGATGGACGAAGCAAGATTTACTCATACGGGAATAACTAACTTCAGAAATTTACACACATGGGCTCACGATAATCCAAACCTAGTAAGACCATCTAATTTTCAAGACCAATTCTCCATAAACGTTTGGGCAGCGGTACTCGACGATCAATTGATTGGACCAGTCTTCTTACCGAATACTTTGAACGCCGACAGATTTTTACTGTTACTGAGAGACGAGCTCCCAGAGCTTTTGGAAGATGTGATGTTAGATGTGAGACAACGCCTGTTTCTCCAAATGGATGGATGCCCAGCTCATTGGGCATTAAGAGTTCGACATTTTTTAAATGAGCAATATCCCAATAGGTGGATCGGCCGAGACGGCCCCGTTGGATGGCCTGCAAGATCGCCTGATATGACGCCGTTGGATTATTTTCTTTGGGGTGATATGAAGCAACGGGTATATCACAGAATCGTCAATACCGAAGCAGAATTGCACGACAGAATTTTAAATGCAGCACAAGAAATAAAAAATAATCCGGGAATGATTCGACGGGCTACGCAACAAATTCAAGCTCGGGCCACATTGTGCCTTCAAGAAAGAGGAGGTCATTTTGAACAATTAATACCATACAGGGAACGCCCTTTGCAACACTAGAATAATTTTTTTCTTTAATAAAGGTTTATCAATCGAATTTATGACTTTTAATTAAAATACATGATTTTATTTACGCAATTTTTAGGACTACTTTTCTTCCTATTGTTTTCTCTACCTAAAACCCGATAACACCCTTCAACTACCTGGGAACAAGCGGTCATTAAGGATTTTAAGAGGATTAAAATTTATAAAATTATGGTTTGATTTACGTACCCATTAGCGTGGTATTTTTCAAAGTCTGAGACAGTTTAAAAACAGTTTTAGAATCGGCATTAAGTGAGGATTAATACTAAGTACGTAATTTGTTATCTCCACCTAAAACCCGATAACACCCTTCAACTACCTGGGAACAAGCGGTCATTAAGGATTTTAAGAGGATTAAAATTAATAAAATTATGGTTTGATTTACGTACCCATTAGCGTGGTATTTTTCAAAGTCTGAGACAGTTTAAAAACGGTTTTAGAATCGGCATTAAGTGAGGATTAATACTAAGTACGTAATTTGTTATTTCCACCTAAAACCCAATAACACCCTTCAACTACCTGTGAACAAACGGTCATTAAGGATTTTAAGAGGATTAAAATTAATAAAATTATGGTTTGATTTACGTACCCATTTGCGTGGTATTTTTCAAAGTCTGAGACAGTTTAAAAACGGTTTTAGAATCGGCATTAAGTGAGGTTTAATACTAAGCAAAAAAAATGGTAACTAAATCTGCGTTTTTTTCAGAAAATTGTGTTTTTCTTTTAAAATTCGTAATTTTTGTAGCCATTTTTCAAAAACAATAATTTTTTTTGCGGATTTTCTCTTCTAGTTGGTTTTTTATTGTTATTTAGAATTATTAACTTGTCCCTTGGTAATACTCTGCATTTTTTATTTTCATTTTAGGACCATTGGATCAAAAGTTATACCGTCTGAATTAGGTGTATTACCCGAGTTTTTACAAAAATTTTCAAAATTCTGTAAAAAAAAAACTAATGACTAGAAAAAAAAAAAACACCGTTTCACCGATGAAATTGGCTGAAATTTTTCTCCTTTTATTATGTACAGTTTATGAAATTCCACCCTGTATATGTGTGCTAGCCTTGCAATGTTTCTTTTATAGAGAGAGACTATATAATATACGCCACGCCAGTAACGCTCGAAACGTTTAGCGGGCAGGCCATCAGCTAAATGGTAGATGAGGTTAGCACGATAAATAGAGGCTTAGGCTCAAAACAGACGGTGAAAATCGACTGCAACGAAACTGCAACTTCTAGTTACTTTTGAGTTTCATTTGAGTTTATGCCATAGACTCCTTTGAGAGACCACAAATGATGCAACGATTTTGAAACCAGTTTTCTGCGTTTCAAACCGGTCGCATCATGTGTGGTCTCTCAAGTAACTAGAAGTTGCAGTTTCGTTTCACCATCTGTTTTGGGCCTTAGTCAACAGCGAGTACAAATAGATGGATAGATGGCAAAACTAAAGATACTTAGAATTAATGCTGGGGAACGACTGTAGCATAGCGTAGACTGTAGGATATAATAGTTGTTACGTAGCGTCATGCCTGTAGGCACAGAATAAATAACAGTGCCAGGTTAGCCAGGGTTACTAACCTGGCACTATTATCAAGTTAATTTGGCTTAATTTTGTTAATTAGATCCTCAGACTTCAGTTCGCATAACATACACACGCAGGCGGTAATTCTATGGACACCTTATTATTTACTGTATACAGGCGTAAGATATATTTTTACATTTTATCCTTCAATTTAGGTATATTATATTAATGCACCTTACATTGTTGTCAAGACGTATACTGAGTGACGACTTATGTACCTAATAAGCCAAAGGGCAGACATACTTGATTTATGGAAGTGATACTATAGCCGAGGCGACACCAACGGTTAGTATAACCTACTCAAGGGCAGATGCAAGGACATGGCTTTCATAGAATTAAAACATTAACAATGTCCCTCGGCATATTTACGTTTTTCATGACAAAATGAAATTACATATTATAATAGGTACCTACCACCTTTTAACTAGGTTTAGGTATTATTTTTGATACCTATTAGACTGACGAGACTTGTGTTAAAGTGGCTTGACTACAAATAAACATTTGTGATTTTGAAACTAAAAAAACTTTTAGTCAGTGCTGCAGTTTCAAATGCTATTAAGTAATTAAGACAATTATATTAACAAAAAAATTATTATCAATGTAACAATCCGATCATCTTATCTATTTACGACCGCTTTAGCCTAGTTGGTAGTGACCCTGCCTACGAAGCTAGAGGTCCTGGGTTCGAATCCTGGTAAGGGCATTTATTTGTGTGATGAGCACGAATATTTGTTCCTGAGTCATTGATGTTTTATATGTATTTAAGTATTTATTTCTCTATTTAAGTATGTTTATCGTCGTCTAGTACCCATAGTACAAGCTTTGCTTAGTTTGGGACTAGGTCGATATGTGTAAGATTGTCCGCAAATATTTATTTATTTATTTAACTAAAACTAGTTTAACCAAGATATAACTAGTTAGATATAACAAGATATAACTTAATGATATAAGTAACTAACGTCATCTCCACACCAAATTAATTTGTTTGCGTATATTATTATACTAGTTACCTATTACGCAATATTATCAAGAAGCTATGACCTCCAAAATCACTGCTACATAATTAGTTTGACATGAGATAGCAAACTGCGTAGTGTACCTATTTTAATGTTCTTAATTCAGATATTAAGGTGGTTCGATTGCCATACAAAACGTTATTTGCCATTCGCAGGCTAACGGCGTGATATTTTAAGAAACTTATGTAACAAACTTTCATAAATTGGCTTCCCATTTGCGCCAAATTCCCCCTTTCCTAGAATAAACTTGTAAAAACTAGATTAATTTGAGAAATTGGTTTGGGACGTGATATTTCGAGAAAACTATTTTTCTCAAATTAATCTAGTTTAAGTATACAAGTTTATTCTAGGAAAGGGGGAATTTGGCGCAAATGGAAAGCCAATTAATGAAAGTTTGTTACATAAGTTTCTTAAAATATCACGCCGTTAGCCTGCGAATGTCAAATAACGCTTTGTATGGCAATCGAACCACCTTAATACGCAAAACACAATGAATCACGTTCAATAAACTTGTGTACCCCTAAGGTTATATCGAAATAAATTAGGTTTAAGTTTTTGTTTACTCATAAATATTGACAAATTAATAAAGATCGTCTGTACTCAATGGCTGCGTGGAACTCCTCTGCAAGTCTCGTGTGATCTGATATTCGTTGCTTTGTATAAATGTGATGAAAAAATGATAGTGACGACAAATAAATATAAAGTTCAAAAAACTGTACCCAACGACGGAAAACTAACCGAGTAAAAACAGTTTTTTTTTTTACAAAAGGTACCTAGCCTATCTCACACGGGCACGGGGCATAATTAGATAATTACGAATCGATTGACACCTCATAACATTTATCAAAATCGGTTCAGTACCTATCTTAAACACTACCGTGGAACACGTAAAATACAAATATAGACTGCTAAGACATAGGTCCGCTAGGTAGGTAGGCTTCCTTTCGGCTCTGCCGTAGTCGGGCAAAATATACAAATCACAATAACGTAAAATATCTATCACAATTAGACTTAATATTTTAAGACAAGTGAACGCATCGACACGCTGCTCACTGTTGCACACTTTTTCCTTCCTGCTATCGTTTTTAAATTATTCAAGCATTACCGGTTACCGACCACCTAATTTCATGTCCCGGTTAGCGACCACTTAGATGGACCAATAGGGTCTCTGTAGAATTGTTAATTCTTCAATTGAATAAAACCTTGTCCTTCAGGTGGTTGATAACTGCAACGAAGCTGGCATAATGAATGACCCTAGTATGCATAATATAACACTGAGGTTGCCACAAACAGGGTAATACCAGTTGAATTAAAATTAGGAAATAAACTAAATTAATTACGGACTACAACTAAATTATACTTATTTCCTGATCGTCGGTCGTATTTATATATCTCAGAATTGTAACATCGCAAAAATAATAATTAATTACTTATGTGGGGACAATTCTTACACAAATCCACGTTGTCTTGAAAAGCAAAGCTGTATTTTGGGTACTAGATGACGATAATATGTGTATCTTTGGCACATTCATTACTTTACTATCTTATGAGTTTACAGAATCTGTGGTAATAAAAACGAATTGTTTACATTGGAGTTCAGCCACTCATATTACTATGACCTGACTTATCAACCCAGGCTTGTCTTGAGATACAATTTATACCTAAACTAAAAATCATACACGTACGATATATAGTACTTTTGGCGTACGTGACCCAAGCCATGTACGTCGCGAAACTTTCGGAGTCTCGTTTCAATAGCTTTCGTAGCAAATTCTTTGACGGGTCAATTGCAACTGTTCATATTATTACCCATTGTTGCGAATCACTATGATGTTTTGAATAGATACTTATGATATAGGACGCATTACGTCGACGTTGTTTTTAATATGATATGAAAGATAACACTATTAGGTACAGTCGCCATCACATACATCGGAGCAAACAAGCACGTCACAAACATCGGAACACACCTCTATTTTCAAGGCATTAGGGTGCATGTGCCGATATTTTTGAACACCTAAAGTGTACCTATGTATGTGATGGCGACTGTACCAACGAGATATTATAGCTAGTAAAACCCATGTCAAATGATATGAAAGTTTTAATGTTGTGTTAAAAAATCAAGGAGGTTGCTCTTGATAGGGTCAGGTGGAGAGAGCTACTCGCTTTAAACAGCTTCACGTTAGAGAACTCTTTAGTTTATTAATGGCGATGAAAGTCACACTTTTTTTAGGGTTCCGTACCAAAAGTACGTACCAAAGACACGTGTATGGAGAATTAAAAAAATATATATACATTTTTATTTTCTGTGTAAATGACGAATATGAGGGGATTAAAAATTCAAAGTCTAGTAAATAGGTCAAGTGGGGTATCATATTGGAGAATGAAAAAAAAATATATACATTTTTATTTTCTGTGTAAATGACGAATATGAGGGGGTTAAAAATTCAAAGTCAAGTAAATAGGTCATATGAAAGGGCTTGAGTTGCGCTTTTTAAAACAGTTTTAAATTTTTTTCTACAGTGGTAAAATTTTGATTTATTAAGGAAAATGTTGAAAAAAATACCATTCCCCCCCCTTATCTCCGAAGTTTACCAAGCCAAAATTCTGAAATTATTACATGTGATTACGAGTAACATAAATAATACAGGAAAAATAAAACGATACCTCTAGACTAGAGTAATTTTTTTCAATTATCTAAAATTATTTCTTAACTAAGTTTGTAATTTAAATTCTTTTGTATGAAATTTTATGTCTTCAAATTTCAAACAGATTATCGTTAAAGTCCCTTCTTTCAAATAAAAAAAAGCGGCCAAGTGCGAGTCGGACTCGCACATGAAGGGTTCCGTGAAATAAATTGCGGTTTACGATTTATGACGTATTAAAAAAAAACTACTTACTAGATCTCAATCAAACCAATTTTCGGTGGAAGTTTGCATGGTAATGTACATCATATATTTTTTTTTAGTTTTATCATTTTCTTATTTTAGAAGTTACAGGGGGGGGACACACATTTTACCACTTTGGAAGTGTCTCTCGCGCAAACTATTCAGTTTAGAAAAAAATGATATTAGAAACCTCAATATCATTTTTGAAGACCTATCCGATAGATCCTACACATATGGGTTTGATGAAAAAATTTTTTTTGAGTTTCAGTTCTGTGTATGGGGACCCCTAAAACTTAATGTTTTTTTTCGATTTTTGTGTGAAAATCTTAATGCGGTTCACAGAATACATCTACTTACCAAGTTTCAACAGTATAGCTCTTATAGTTTAGGAAAACAGTGGCTGTGACATACGGACGGACAGACAGACAGACAGACGGACGGACATGACGAATCTATAAGGGTTCCGTTTTTTGCCATTTGGCTACGGAACCCTAAAAACATAATCGAAATCGGTACTTGTGATAAAAAATTATCGCTTAAAACAAGCATACTAGTTGCAAATTATTAGTACCAAAATGCAGAAGGCGCTCGCTGTACAACGGTAGGTAATATACTCTACCATATGAGCTGTTAAGATTGTTCAAGAATAAGATGTTGTTTTTGCAAACAACGCAGCGAAACACGCGGGATATAATAATTATAGTCTATGACCTTTCAGAAAGTCCATTCAACACGCAGGTGAAAGAATTTTTTAAATCGGATTAGTGGTTCCGTAGATTACCCAAAACATACAAACATACCGACATCTACAAAGCTACAATTTCACAGACACTTCCTCTTTATGTTAGTACAGATAAGTACCACAAATTCATAGTGTTAACTATGTTAATTTATTATCTTATTATGCTTTCGGATCTCTTATTTTATTGGTTTATTTAATTAAACTTAAAATATATTCGTTATACTTACTGTATATTTACGTTTAATTTTATGTTTGAGTTTTTAATTGAAATCAAACGCAATCAGCGATAAAAAAATAGTACATACACCAAGTTCCGTTTTGTATTATCCCGTTTTATTACAAAATGCGCTTAACGATTCCGGCGGTCATCACCATCAGTCGTTTTGGATGACGTTAAAAAACTTACTTATACTTAGAAAAATTAAACTATCCGTAAGCTATACCTAACCTAATGTAGGTATATTTTTCTATTGACCTTCTGTTGTTTCTTCTAACACCTAATGCTGTAAGCAATTTAAGCGCTCAATTTTCATACCTTCTTGCTATTCAGTGGCCCATGTCAACAATAATGATTTCAAATTGAATTAGGAACGCTTCTAGCGCTAAATTGAAGTAAACTATGCAAACTACTTGACTCAAGCGATATGTGAACCCGCGACCTAACTCCAGACCAGCGCGAATAATTTATAAATATACATTTTACACTATAATTTCGTTAGAATTTCCGCTTGGTAATAAAATAATACTTACTGAAGATGTAGTTTACTGAAAATACCTATATAAATAGATGACTAAATATGTTTAGATAAAAAAAAATATCAATGGCATTTAAGTCGGTCGTAATTGGATCGAATTAATAGTAACTTTGATTGCGTTTGAATAAGTTTATCCAATTGTTTTGACGTACCTAAGTTACCAAACGTATTGAATTTACACGCAGTAGACGGGTCCAAGGGTTACTTACAAAATAGTAGTTACCTAAGTTACACTCCTCCACTCAACGCAATTGTTTTGTATTCTCATGTTAAAATTGATTACGTAGTGTTGCTAAATGGATAGTAAACCATCAAATTATTGTAATAAAGTATATTTAAATTACAAATATTATTAAAATCTTAAAAAGATATGGACTTAGAAAGTTTAGAAAAAATATGTACCAATAAATAGAATCCTTACGCTTTTATAGAAACAAAATTGTAAAACATCTATGGACCTAAACGCAGTATTTATTTCACGCCCGAAACAGCAATTTACTTGATATTCCATTACGATTAGTACCAATATTACACTGTCACAATTCAACATGAATTAAGCCTTTTTCGGACTAGGGTAGTATTTTAGTGCGAGTGCATACAAAAGCTACTCGTACTTGCAACAAATGTATGAACTCGCGCTTAAATGCTAGACTAGTCCGAACAAGGCTTTAGTATGCAGCGTTTCGTCTGCCGCCAGCGAGGGAGTCCGTCTTTAATTTTTTTTTTTGGGTATTTATGTTTTTTAATTGTAGTTGCTCCCATACAACCATTTGTTCCTCTCCAAAAACTGGTTCGAATGGTATCGTAAAAAAATAGGAAACAAGCCTATTATTTCTGATAATCAAATTAAGTGTGTTATAAATAAGTTTAGTAAATAAACTAGTAGAAAATTGACGTTCAATTTAATTTGTAAACTTTTGTGATGTCGTAAAATTTGTAAAAGCAGGTGAATTTCTCTAATTTCAAATAAAACTTTAAATGATAATACTCTTGCAAGATTGTATCGATGAATGTGTGACATACTATCTAACTGGTTTTAGAATTGAGAAACAAGTAGACGGCTAAAAGTTCTTCAAAATCTTCAAATAAGTAAATTCATTAATGTACTAGTTTATTTTAAAGTCTGACCTGATTAGTGATTGATTACTAACATTATAAAAGAGTATTATTGTTGTAATGAGAACACTCTTTCAAGATTTGAATTATTGCATTACATTACTCGTATCGACGATATAACAAAGTTATTTCTACGTTGAGTTCGTCGTGGAATCATTCACGGTCATTAGATGAATCTGTAATTATTTCTACCTACATGATAATATTTTAATCTGGCTGAACTTTTATCAGTTTGAACTTAGTGGCATGCAGCGAGGCACATAACATTCCATGGCATGGGTTATCAGTTCACTTCATAAACAAGCCATGGAGAAAAACAAGTTACGATAGGGTTGGGCCAGTGAACGGGACAGTTAAAGAAAAAAAAGTGTTAATGAAATAAAAAAAAAACGCCCAACTCTATCGTAGTTCCGTAACAAAACATCGTATATTCACTAATATCGTTAAGTTTAGAAAAGGCAGATTAGGCAGAGAGAATAGGCAATGCCTATTAGGCATGCGCTGGACCCTACTGATTAGCTATCGTTTTCAATCTGGGACAATTTGCTTGATGCCCGGGACACTGGGACAACACTCTTCAAATCGGGACATGTTCCGGCATGGACGTATGGAAACCCTAAGTTAGGAGGGACTCCATTATATAACTAAACTAAAATCTAAAATGCAGCAAGCAACAAACGTCACTCCATGATAAAATTATCTAGAATTCAGCGACCGAATTTACGCAAACATTTTTATGGTATCATTATCAGTTTATAACCAATTGTTGTTCTCAAATTGATTGACATTGTATAAATATAATAAGTAGGTAGTGTAGGAGCATTTAACTTGGATATGGATAACTAAGACCGGATTCGACTCAACTGGATTAAGTATAAGTGACTAAGTGTATTAAGGCCATTGAGGGTACTGATAATATTAAAAAAAATAAATATCGAAAATAATCTTTAAAATGTCAATCTAGTGATGCCATAAAGTTCTTCAATAAAAGAGTGGATTTAATTTCGAATTAAGGTGAAAAAATTTAAAATAAGTTTCATGGATCGATCATAAATGGGATTTCTCACTTTAAAATCTTAACACACGTCGTCAGTAAACGTAACATGCTACCTGTTAAAAATTACATTCTAAATACAGATTTGGTCCGCTCAGTCACGTATTGTTTAGAATTTCTGAAATTGCAAGGCGAGTACGTTATTATGATTACATTAGGGTTGGAATATTTGTAAAATTTGTATTTCTCAAACATGCAATCACCATGCAATGAAATATAGAACTTACGTTCCTTCGAATAGGCTGCGAAGTATCCAGTTTCAGGTGCGGTGAGACGAGAGGATATAGTACATTTCGATGCTAGTGCGGAAAGCATGTCATTACTTCACGAGTGCCGAGAAATCTTGCCACGAGCCGTAGGCGAGTGGTAAGACTCGGGACGAGTGAAGAATGACATTTCCGCACGTGTATCGAACGACGTTTTTTAATACAGTTGCGAAAAAATAAGAAAAACAACAAGTAAGACCTGTATTAAAAAAAAAAAAATTGACCAATTTCTTTATTTTTCAACTGTATTACAATGATGTAACAGAATTAATAATATAAAAATTTCAAATTCCTTACTTGTTGTTTTTCTTATTTTTTTGCAACTGTATTAAAAAACGTCGTTCGATACACGTGGAAAAGTAAAAAGCACTAGTGCGCAAACTACAACTTTGCGCACGATTTGCAGCTACAAAAAGTACCACATTTTGAGCAACTGTATTAAAAATGTTATTTTTACATACAATTGGAGGTCCGCAAAGTAATCATAATCGATTCTTTATTTGCTCTGTTGTGTTTCTTCTTCAATTTTATTGGTGACAACATCATGGCAGCCGGCCATTAAAGATCAAGGTTTTTTTTTAATTTAATTGTATGTTTGAGAAAAGTACTTGTACCTATTATAGGTACATACCTCAGCCCCCATCTGGGATACAACTACGGATTGCTTGCCTCGTGCTATTTATCCGTAATACATCTATATGACACTCGGCAGACAATACCTTATTTCTCGGCATTTATAGTAATGTAGGTAGCATTAAATGTTACGATTAATATCAGCTCCTTTCACGACCCCGAAGAAGTAAGTAGGTATTAGATTTCGCCCACCCACGGGGTTCAAGCGAAGTAAAACGCCAGCGCCATTAAATATTCGCATGCTCTCAGTTATATTTATACTCTTTGCTTTATTTTATTATACTTATCCAACATTGGCACGCAATAAAACAACATTGATATTGATTAATATCATGTTTCTCCAATGGTATTTATATATCTTCTGTTTTTTACTCTTCAGGCTGATATCGCATATGCAGATAGTTTGTTTCATTGGTTTCAATTAGATCATTAATCAAACATACATTATGTAATCTTCTAAAAACTGAACGATAATATTATGGTATCAAGCTTCTCAATACAAGATAGTTTGAGTACCGTAGAAGGATATAGGAAACTCAATGATCATGGATCTGTAAAGCCTAAGTACGTGAAATTGTGAGTAGAATATGGGTATAGAGTAAAAATTTATTATTACTCCAAAAGGCAAAAAAATATGCTTAGTGACGAAAATCCCATTCAGATATATCTCAAAAAATGACGAAGCTACAACCGTTTTAATATTGCTTGTTAGAGAGACATAACGCTCGGGGATCGTGATGTCACGATACCCGAGCGTCATAAGTATATGACAATCGTTTCATATGAAGGTGCGTTTTGCGGAAATAGGACAGAATATATCCCCTCTTAAAACATTGTGACTATGTAATCGCTCAATCTAGCGAATAATATGCTCGCGAGCTCTCTCGATTTTTCTCGCACTATCCGTCCGTCTCTATTAGAAAACTTAGAAAGAGAGGTTTAGTGCGATAAAAATCGAGATAACTCGCGGGCTGTCTTGTGATAGCGGTGCTGCTTTACTTTTTTCTCCATTTGACAATATCTCCTTTTTCGATTAAATTCATCATTATTTGTTATTTTATTTGGTGTCTCCCCCTATTGAGTTGTCAGCGTTATTGTAGATACCTTATCACATTTTATTAGCTATAATATAATATACCTGATGTTACCTTACGGACTGACGTCTTATCATGCATGCATATGAATTGAGGTTTCAATTTTCATATAATATATGTGCGTGCATAAATTGTTGGTCAGGAAGTAATTTTCTGCTTACATTATATAATATGAATAGGTACTTAATATCTGATCCATTCCTAGGGTTATATTTTGTCATTCAGCATAGTATTATGTTGCTTCATAGATACCTAGACACAGAGCTCACGTTGTCGTCAATATTTGTAGTGGAATGTGTATATCAGATGAGCAATGCAAGACCACCTTGAAGCAGACTTGAATACCTCTGTTGATCTTTAATCATAAGGTTAATTTAGTAAATAAACTAATAAACATACCGCTCTACTCAAGTATATAATACTTGGTACCTACCTAGTTCCCACAATCACAATTACCACAACAACAAATTCTCTTTTCAATGGGTTTGCATATTTAAGAATTTAAATTTGTACACAGTACCCAATTCATCAAATCCCACTTCTACATATTCTCAATTGTCTTCCAACATGTTCAATAGGTACCATTTTTTTAAGAATTCCATTTGTACAAATACTCGTCTGCAGATTTTCATTTTAAGTAGGTAAGTAAACTTAATCTAAAAAAGTTTCATCTACGAATAGGGTCCGGTCATAAAGATATTAAAGACACATTTTTCAAGAACCGAAACCTGTACAGTCAAGTGTACAAATATGGGTGCATACAACTTAGATACTCCTAAATATGTCCCATCGCTCTTATTATGTTAGCGGATTAATAGTTCAGTCATTATAGATTTTGACCCGTGAATAATTAGTTCTTGGATTTTTTTTTCGTAGGTCCCTCGGGAGGGTCACTAGGAGTGTAAATTCAAAAAGTAGACTGAATCAGGCTCCTGCGTATATTCCAAAAAAGGTTTTTCTTGAATAACTCGGCCATTTTTAATTTAACAGTAACACCGTGAGGAAACAAATTGTAGGAAATTTGATTCCCTACAAGTTTTGTCCTCACAATTTTTCTTCTAGGATCGATATTTTGGAAATTAAATTTGAAAAAAGCGACAAGTTCGAAATATTTTTATCATCTCGTTTATTTTCAACTTAACGGCATAAATGAAGAGGACTAAACTTGTAGAGAATCAAATTTCCTACAATTTTTTTCCTCACGGTTTTACTGTAAAATCAAAAATGGCCGAGTTATTCAAGAAAAACCGTTTTTCGAATATACGCAGGAGCCTGATTCAGTCTACTTTTTGAGTTTACACTCCCAGTGACCCCCATGAGGGACCCATGAAAAAAAAAATCCAAGAACTAATTATTCACGGGTATATAGGGTCGGTTTTTTGGATATAATGATAAGAGGATTAAATCGATACATATTTTTGCACCTGACTGTAGGTACGAATCGGATTCAAATTATGAATTTGTAAAAAATAGATATTTGTAGATATAGATATGTAAATGTGTACCTACTTTGACGTAATTTATAGACATGGGAATAATTACTTAACATAGGCGTCTTTCTATTTGTTGTTGCCCACCGTGCTCTCACCGAATGGACCCTGCGGAAGACCAGCGCTGGCTGCAAAGCTAGCAATATGCTGAGCAGGGTCCATTTCGTGACAAAATATGTATTATATTATTTCTTTTGTATGTGTAAATTGTGTGTCACGAATAAATATTTGAATTTGAAAATTTGAATTCTATACGTGGCTACTAACGTACTACTGGACTGTATATGTACGTGTGTATTTTGTATGATTCGCTGTCGTGCGTGCGTTTACACCACAGTTTTATTTTATTCCCAAATCATTTTGACCTCGCACATATATGTTGATTGTTAATATGATATAGCGGCGAAAAGCAAGGTTAGGTTAGGTTAGAACTTATGGGCCATCTATACCAACGTAGACAAACTTACGTCCACATCACGTCCTAAACGCGCCGCCGTGTCGAACACGCCTTTATACTGAACGAAGGAACGATGCACATCGCTGGACGTCCATTTTACAACTAACAAGTTCATTCCAATCCCATCTAAATAACAATGCGCATATTTCTAGTGGATTAAGGGCATTCATTGGAAAATTATGAGATTTGTCAAGACGGTGGTTTTTATGAGGGTTTTCAAGCTTGAACTAGGACACAAAATAAATTATCGGATATATTGTATCTTAAATTTATATTTAGTTGTTTATCGGAAGCCAAAACACAGTTCTCACGATTTTGTTTAGTATTAACTATTACTAAGACCCTCAATTTGAGTAGTTTTCTGCCTTATAAGCAATATCAGCATTCCGCTTAAAAGTAACGCTACATTCCTTCAAATTTTATGTATAGAAAAAAAATCTAAGTTCTTCTTAAACATTGTAAACGACATAATCAAGTCTCACAGAAGCAAATATGAAATAAAACTTCACTTTATTTGTCCAAAAACGCCATTCCCGGAGAGTGTTTAATTTCATGTTCTCGGGCGGGGAAGATCAGTAACTCTTACAGGGGTGCATGGATGACGAGAATCGAGGCATTTGCTTACACTTTCAATGCCAGGAACGTGTATTTTTATTGTATTTTATTTGCGACCAAAAACATACAAAGCATTCTGCTCGTAGGCGCTTTCCTCTACAAACGTATGTTATCAGAGGGTAATTCCCAGTGCGTTTCAACCGCCCTCCCTGACTGAGTTTTTAACGAAGTCCCTGCAGATTTTCGTTGCATGTTTGGTTATTTGGTACACTGGGTCCGCTACTGAACAGGTGGAGATCGAGGAGGCATTTATTAAAATTGAGATGGTGTCACGCGAGTTCAACACGTGAGGTGCATTCTTGTTAAAATATAAGAACATGTGAAAACAATTGTCTTACCGAACCTACCTACTTACATCGATTGTTTGTAAATGACTACAAATCCCGATGTTTTATGTCAACGGTTCAAGTATGAATAGGTATGTTGTGTGTGTTGTTTTGTTTTATTACATATCAGTGGCGGCGAGTGAAAATGTTCGATTGGCAAGCCGGAACCAAAAAAGGTATGAAAGAGTCTAGGGAATTTAAGTATAGGCATGCCTATAAATAAATTTTAGGCAAGCCGGTGAGAATCGGCTTGTATGGGCGCTCCGCTGTTACATATGTATTACATGGATCTTTCCAGAATGAAACCGAACGATCTTACATGTGTTCAAGTGTATTTTTTATATAAGATGTACCTACGTTAACTTTTTTTCCAAATTTATTGTATGTATATGAGCTTTTTCAATAACGATACGGCACTTAATTAAATAGTACCTATACTTAATATGCGTAACTTAAGTTTTAATATGCTTAAGTCAGTCAAAAAAGCAAGTTACGAATTTTAAATGTCTTCAAATTGATTCAAAGTAGGCAGATTTAGATTTCTTTATTTCGAGATAAAATTTACAATATAGGTTTGCATACAAAGTCAAAATTATAAGAATCCTTATCACGATCGTCAATAATCAGAAAAAAAGAACAAACAATGTTAATACACAAAGTGGAAATTGTAGCTCCAATTACGGATTGTCATTTAACAACTAATATACACTTACTATTAAACAGAAATAAACAACGTCAATTTATGCATAAGGTACCTACGAAAGTTGAATATACAATATAAATGTTACACAAGAAATAATATCAAATGACAGCAGTCACTGCCACTGTACAATTGAATATAACTTGCATATTTTTTGGAAACTTTTTTGACAACATACTGACTTAAAATTCTTATAAACAAGTTTTCACAGTCAGTATATCATATCAAATGACAGCAGTCACTGCCACTGTACAATTGAATATAACTTGCATATTTTTTGGAAACTTTTTTGACAACGTACTGACTTAAAATTCTTATAAACAAGTTTTCATCGTCAGTACCCTTATTGTGAGATACAATCGTAACCTAACGTTACGTAACTAATACGAGATCGAATAAACGCGCTTCGAATAGATTTCGATCTCGCTACGGTATTCTTCGATTCGACCCGTCAAACTTGTAACTTGTAACTCACACTGCCGTTGGACTACGAAACCAACTGCAAAACGTTAGGCACTTTGCGTTTAGTTTTCGATGCGTAATTTAACGTTCGATTCGTACTACCAATCGGTAGTGTGAGACATTTCGAATCGAAGAATACCGTCGCGACTGTAGTTTACTATTTCACTTGCAAAATGGCCCGTGATATCGTATTATTCCGTCAAGAGTTACCGTAGATCCGATCGAAATTTATCTCAAATTAAAGAACTTATAAAAATAAGGGTTTTGAATTGAAAACATATATCCGCAAAATTCGGATTGTCGCGTATTTTGTATTTAAAAATGCAAATAAATGGCCCCCGCGCCGCCATATTGTATCGACAGTCGACACTGTCGACGTCGCGATGCGCGTATTCTGTAATGTCATAACCGACAAACATTTAAATTAAAACGATAAATGCTAGTGATATAAGGTTGAATATTGGAAAATCGTGAACGAACGTGAAGTCGATCGCGAATTAAGTAATGCATAAGTGCCTCACGTTACAGTTTGGATTTTTAGTTCTATGAGTGACCACCAGGGGCGGTGTATAGACTTTTCATACTAAATCTTGACGATAGGCGGTAGCGTCGATAGTAGACGCGACTCACTTCAATCACACGCTAAGGGTGCAGATCTTTTATTTAGTGTGATGGTTGCCAAAAGTAAAAATAGATGGCTAAATATCCTCAGTTCCATTGTGTAACATTGACTGCAGTTTCGTCAATGTGCTCTATTTTGATAACGCCGCCTCCTTGTTTGGTGCATGGTTTTTTATTCTACTAAAATTTAACTAAAAGTAAAATTTGCATTGGTTTGTACATATGTATAACAAAGAGTATTATTATTTTCCCAGCCAAGGCTTATTCAATAGCGAAATCTCAGAAACGTATTTCCAAAGTTTGTTGGGCCGTCGCGTCGACCGCGGAAAAAGTTAAGTTGTGCTTAACTTTCTGTAACTGACCACTGAAAGGTTTATTATTATCAGTAAAACTGCTTCCTTCCATCGATGTTTAGGCCTGTATCCATATTGTGTGAATCTATCTATAAAAAAAATAGCAGGGGCATTCCACGAGCTGTCCCGTACAAACGCGTGTATATTTCTGTCTATAGATTTATCTTTGCAATTTTAATTGGAGTATTATAATTCTGACCATAATTTGACTCTATTGTCGCAAAAAAGAAACTCCAAGACTTACCAATTTTCTGAAAATTCGTGTAAGCAACGGTGGACTTTTCCGTGGAATGCTCCAGCAGCACTAAATCTCTGTATGCCCCTCCTAAATAACTAAATTAGATTTATATTAGATTAGACTCATTTATTTAATTTTCGAAATGTACAAGTCATTTCATAAAATTAAAATAGCATGGATTCACAAAAAGATCGTCAGAGTGTATAAGAATAAAAAAAACCAGCCAAGTGCGAGTCGGACTCGCGCACGAAGTACCATTATCTATAAAAAAACTTTTTATTCTGTGTTTTAGTATTTGTTGTTATAACGGCAACATAAATACATCATCTGTGAAAATTTTAGCTGGAACTATCACGGTATCAGTGAGATACAGCCTGGTGACATACAGACGGACGGACGGACAGCGGAGTCTTAGTAATAGGGTACCGTTTTACTCTTTGAGTACAGAACCCTAAAAAACAACAATAAATACTAGTCAGTCAAAATCCAATTCAAAATTAAAAAAAACTAAAATACTAACAATAAGATTAATAAGGCAATAAGATCAATTTAAATAATGTTAAAATGTCAATGTCAGAATTTTAATACTTACCTAATAGCTAGGCCATCCTAGATTTAAATTGTCAGAAGTCAAAAAATTATAAGTATGCAATATTCATAATAAAATCATCTTATAATATAAAACATACCTAATTCGATGTCATTCTTTAATACAATTACAATTTAAAGTCTTTGTTCGTTGTATTTCTTTGCGGAATACAGCGATTTTGATAATAAAAGTTCTTTTAGTCGGCGGCGGCGCTCAAATACCTGGTTATGCTCAAATATGTCGTTTGAGGTTTCATTACATTAGGTACTTATAGTCGGCGCCCAAATATGTCGTTTGAGGTCTCATCACTTTTTACTACGCGAATGAAGGCATGTATCTTCTATACTTGGAATGGAAGCCATTTCAAGTCTAGTGTATATTATTATTTTTAATCATAATCCTCGAAATTTCAGTTAAAGTTATCATGTCAGATTAAGATATGTAATCAGGGCAAATATGCGCCACAATTTCCGACCCGATACTGAAGTGATAAGTTATGGAGATTATTCTCCACTTATGTTGCCGAATTAACCTTTAGATAATATCTTGTCTGCCGATAAAATGATTTGACTTATTTCTGATTGAATACCTACGAAGAATTAGGTAGGTATTTTTACAATGTGATACGTTACCAAGGCATATTTAGTAGAGAGATGAGATACACAGTAACAAGTTTGCCTACGAAATTTTGAAGAATTCCCTCGATTTCTTCAGGATCCCATCATCAGATCCTGACCTGGTGGCAATGGGACCACCTGGGAAGGTTACCCTTTCAACCAAAAAATAATTATTTAAATCGATCCAGGCGTCTTCGAGTAATCCCTTTTTGAAACCCTCTTTTTGGTTAAAAAGAAATTGAGGTTAAATAATCTCCAATGAAGCAAAAATATCTTGAGCCAAAGATTATTGAGATAATAATCTTTGCTTGAGCTAAGGTTTTTTTTTCTCTTGGTTCGAGAGGACCATCTTAATTCTAGGTGATTTCTCTTTAATTCAAAGATAATGTCGGTCTTCCTATTGAATTTCTGGAGAAGATATTGTTTGTTGCACCGTTCACAATTTGTTAAGTAGGTACTTAGATATAAGTGAATTTAAATACATAATAATAATGTGTATTGCAATTGCAAGCTATACCTACCTACTTCGTGTAAGGCGTACCTAATATAGAAAAGCCGTGTATTTATAAACCTAGCTTTGGAGCCAATGATCTTAAAAATAGGTCAGAATTTGGATGTCGCGTAAACATCTACTCCTGTGTCAGAAAAAAGGAATATATAGTATCTACTATAACGGGCACAATGTCAATGCTCTGCGAATTTTGACAACTGACCATGACGCTAGCACGCGCCTTACGTGTTTAGTGAAATAACTTATCAGACTTCTTTTAGTAACCAACTGTGTAATTGCGTATTTTTTGAAGCCGACATCATCGATTTAATAGTATTTAAGGCTCGGCAACGTGCATTTAACACCCCTGGAGTTGCATGCGTCCACTGAGGTGCAAGTTGGAACCCGGCCGCAGACTTGTTTTAAGCTTACCTCAACGCTCACCCACAACTATACCTTGACACCGGCGTAGCGAATAACAGCCCCAGGGTGTTATTCGCTACGCGTTAATACGGCTCACCCCGCCGGTCACCCGTTACGAAACTAGACCTCTACCTACGCTTAATTATTACGCATCGCGGTGTCAAGGTAATTGTGGGTGAGCGTTGAGGTGAGCTTAAAATAAGTTACAGAATAGGGGGGCTGCAGCAGACGACGTGTCGCGGCGACACGACAGAAATATTACCACAAACTTCGAATCTCGAACTTCGTATATCTCCGTCTCTATCGCACTTATGGACTCGAGCGACAGAGACGCAGATATACGAAGTTCGAGATTCGAAGTTCGTGGTACCGCCGCTGGTTTCTATGTATGTCTATGAAATACCACGTCGCCGGGCGTCACCGTCATATAAATACATTTAAACCAGTCGTGTCGACACGTCGTCTGCTGCTGCTGTCTGCGGTCGGGTTCCAACTTGTACCTTAAGGCGGCCGTAAGCCTGTTTTCCACCGACGTGGTAATGTTTATGGCGGACGTTAAGTGACATATTCTGTCCATAATCATTCATCTAACGGCAGACTGTCACTAATACCTACTTGTTTAGGTGCCTAATTACTCCGTAAATCTCCAATAGTTACGCTCAGACCAAGAAAAAGAGAAGTCTTTTTTCTTAGTCTTAGTAGTTAGGTTATTATATTAATACTCCAGGCAAAATACGGTTTTGAAAAACATTAATTTATAAGTAATAGCGTTTTTTTCTTTATTTCATTTTCAAACATTATTCTAAGATGCTTTATTCAAGAATCCAACAAACTTTCCATCCGGAAGTATTTATATAGATTTAAAAAAGCATGAATTGTTTTTTTTTTCATTATTTATCTTGATAATTATAGAGCAAATATAAATGAACCAAAATAAAGATAAAACCATCTATTAATATTTTTTCTGACTTTTCAGAAGCTAGTTAAGTTATAATTTTTTTGATGTCTGAAATTTTGTTGGATTTTGTCACTAAGTAACTATTTAATTGATAATATATCCATTACATAGAAAAAATCAGGGGACCGATTTTTGACTTTCGAGCGCTCGAATCTTTTACTTGGAAACAGACAAAAATTACGAAATGCTCTTTTGAAATAGCGATAGAAAATTTAAAAGCGAGTGGTATTGACCACTCGTATTCAATTCTATCGGTAGAACGTTAGTGCCTGCAATTTTGACACTAAAATCGTTTTTACTTTTATTTAATTTTCGAGCGGTCGAAAGTCAAAAATCGGCCCCAGACCTAGAGCTAGAGCTCGAGGTTATTCATACAAACAAATACTAATATTATATATATTGTTCTCAGTGAAAACAGGAGTCTCGAATAACCACACGTGTCCCGAGTTAGGTACTCTCCTTTACCATATTTTCAGTAGATACAAAGTATTATTTCAGTTTCATTGAACATTGTATTGCACGCCAATTTAATGCCCCTTCAGTGGTAGATGGACGCACAGATAGCTATGGTCACGCTTCATAATCGTTACCTCGCGAAAATGGTTACAAGTACATAATCACTATTAAATAAAACGTCTTACATGTTCAAATTTACTGGCCCTGCCCTAGTTTCGGGCTTGTCCTAGAAATGAGCTATTGTCAGTAAAACGATGACAGAGGTTAGGTCACTGAGATACATGTATACTTCAGCATTGGTCGAAAGCTGGAAGCAATTAAGCCATTCGCCGCCACAGAAAAAAATTGAGATGGCACCCCCATGCCACGCAAGTCTTCAGTCTATTGTTTTTAGATTTCGTATGAAGTCGATGGCGACTGGCGGGTGAGTGGCAAGTGTGGCGAACTTGAGTTCAATACAGTGATGGCGAATTGCGGCGGCAACATTATTTTGTCAGAATTTTTTTTTTCCCCTTTCCATCAAGATCTTCGTCCAGTTGGTCATTTGTGTAACGTTTAGCGTGTACGAGTAAGTTAGGTAGATCTAAATATAATTTGTCCTTGTCCTTTGTTACCTTGTTTCATAAAAATGCCCTCCAAATGTTTCTTACTTCATATTACGAGTAGCTGCCCGCGCGGCTTTGCCCGCGTATTACAAATAACGCAACGCAAGTAAACCCGCGGAATAATATCCAGGGCGTCCCAAGACTATGCGACATGAAGGGAAAGTACCTTAAATATCGTAGATAGGATATTTTGTTGTGAGACGACTTTATGTTATTTTTAAAAGTTAGTAATACTGCATACAACGATTTTCTAAAAATTACTTGCTATGTCTGGGAATCGAACTAACTTAAATATGAAAAAAAATTACCCGTATTTTTATGATGCCAATCGAAAGAATGGACAAAAAATAATAATTCTTCTTAAGTAGCATAGTATCTTATTTATTGCCGACGACAACGTTCGAATAATAGCGATATTATCATTACATAGATAGCTTTGATTATTCGCAAATAAGTAACCACTTAATAAATGACTTCCTGGCACAGTTTTCCTTATTATTTATAAGTCCACGTGCAGATAAAATGATAAAACGTAGTATTTGAAGGCAAATTTAAAAGAAAAATAATGTTGTTCTGAAACTTGATCAAAATGATTAATTTTACGTTATATCTTTCTTTTAAGATACTATGTGTTTTTAACTTCGCAGGGGGGCAATGGTTACTCGCGTCCGCAGGAAGATTTACCCTCAGTTTCCCTGCACGTGTCCCCCGGGTGGTGCTAAAGAGTACTTAATCAACTTCTGGCTGCTGCACTGCTTATTCTAATAGCCTCGCAGCTACACAGTTTTAACCCATGATGGTCTTAATATTATACGTTTGTAAAGAACTGCATCCATGCCATACGAATAAATAAAATGTTTAACTCCAAGCTCGGATTATTCCACTCTAACCACTTACTTAATTGAAAAAAAAAGGGATAATAATGTTAATTCAATGATTTGAAAAGAAGTATTTTTTATTATGGCTAAAGCATTAAATAAAGCCATCCTGTTCGGCAAATTCAGCATTAAAACCATCAATTCTATACAAAAAGTAAAATTTTGATTGAATTTACCTTCATTTGATAAAATCTATTGCAATTTATATGTCTTTGAAAAAGCTCAGTGTGGATTTGTGTAATTTGGATGTAACAGACCTGGATTTATCTAGATTTGAAAAAAATACGATTAGAAATTGTCAGATATGTTGAACAAACTTCTTTCGCTGATTGGCTTGGATGGACTTACCTACATTTGAAAAAACCCAGATTTTGATAAAATATTATGATTTTAACTGTATTGTTCTCAAAAACCACATACTTAACCGATAAAATTGGTACAAAACTAGGTTTTTACCCTTTTATTTTATACAAAAATAAAAATAAATTCCAGAATTGGGTTTACCCAAGTTTGAAGTTATTAAGCGCCTCAATTATAATTTTTTGTCCATTCTTTCGATTGGCATCAAAAAATACAGGTGATTTTTTTTTCAGATTTAAGTCGGTTCGATTCCCAGAAAAAGCAAGTAATTTTTTGAAAATCTTTGAATGCAGAATAACTAACTTTTAAAAATAACATATAGTCATCTTTCAGAAAAAAAACCAACCTGCGATATTTAAGGTACTTTCCCTTCATGTCGCATAGTCTTGGGACGTCCTGTATTAGCCTATGCCCGTTCAGAAAGTCCATTTTATACACAGGTGAAGGTGTATTCGGATTAATGGTTCCGGAGTCTACCCCTTCGTTATCAATGGCTTTTAAAAGTCTATTACAGACTATAACATCATTAAAGCAGTGTCAAGAAGAGTCCCTATTAGCATGGTACGTTTTATTGTTATGTTTTACGGGACGTTTCAGGACATTTTCGTCGTAAACGTGCCGATAGAACCTATCGTGCTAGCTGGGCAGGAGAAAACATATTTCATACAAACAATTATAAACTTGCAACCTCTTAGAATGTACCTCTTTAATATAATATATAATATCAGTATAGATTTAAATAGCATTATCCATCTTCATCATCCATACTTAACATCATCCGCAGATGCGACTAGGAAAGTTAGGGGGCAATATTATCACAAACTTACATAGAATATCGTGTTTTACTATTAGAAAGAAAGAAATAAACTTTATGGCCATAACCTCAACTAAACACGTACACAGTATGTACAATCATAATAATATTAAATGACCAGCGCTGATTTCAAATGGTCCCAAAAGAAAAAAATGCTACTAGAACTAGAAACGTCTAAGACATTAAGACCTAGTAGCCTGGTGCATAGGACAATAGGCTTATTGTAATACGTGAGCTTGACCTCACCGGTGGCTTTAACAGTACCTAATAGGTTAATAGTCGTGGCCGAATTTAAAAATCATTAAGTAATGACAGGAGGATTTCCATCGTAATTGAGAGGAATGTCACATAAAGATGTAATGTTCTAAATTAATATTTTTACTAACGTCGCGCGTCGTTAGTGACGTCAAGTTTGTGTTGCATTTTATTTTGTGTGAGTGAAATAAAATGCAACACAAACTACCGTTCCATCCTTAGCCCCCGTGGCAAATGAATAATGATGGAAAGGTAGCTTTTTGCGAAACACTGTTCAGATAGTTATTTTTAAAATAAAATACACTTCAAATTTGAAAATGATCTACAAACAGATTATCCGAATTAACTTAAGCTCGATCTGTAGGTACGAGTATAATAGGGGACGTGATACTTTGGGAAATCAATTTTTCTTACGAAGCAAGAGGTCCTGGGTTCGAATCCCGGTAAGGGCATTTATTTGTGTGATGAGCACGAATATTGGTTCCTGAGTCATGGATGTTTTCTATGCATTTAAGTATTTATTTCTCTATTTAAGTATCTATATCGTCGTCTTGTACCCATAAAATAAATAGTACAAGCTTTGCTTAGTTTGGGACTAGGTTGATTTGTGTAAGATTGTCCGCAAATATTTTATTTTTCTTTATTGATTCTACGAGCGTTCCAACCGCCGTCAGTCCGCTGCTCGCATTATTGTCAAAGTTCTTACAGATTTGAATCCCCTTTCCCAATAAATTGGTAGTAGTCCTGGACTTGTTACAAATACCTGAAGATGCCATGCCAGTTTGCCGGTACATTGACAATAATGCGAGCAGCGGACTGACGGCGGTTGGAACGCTCGTAGAATCACCCAATTTATTATTTTGAATTATTCTACTTTATACCAGTTTATTCTAGGAAAGCGGGAATTTCGCGCAAATGAAAAGCCAATATATAAAAGTTTGTTACATAAGTTTCTTAAAATATCACGCCGTTAGCCTGCGAATGTCAAAAGAAGTTTTGTATGGAAATCGAAGTACCTTCAACTAGAGAACTTGGGTTACGTCGTAGGTCATTCTGAATTTTTAACCGACTTAGAAAAGGAGGAGGTTCTCAATTCGTCGGAATCTTTTATTTTTACAAGCTTTTATTTACTTTCACCTGTCCCGTTGTCTGTCTGTCTGTCTGTAATCAAATCTTGCAAGTTAAATTTGACCCACTTCCCGGTTTCCGATTGAGCTGAAATTTTGCATGCGTTTGTATATCGCATGACAATGCAATATTATGATGACATGGAGCTGATCTGATGCTGGAGCTGGAAGGTGGCCATAGGAACTCCGCAATAAAACGACACAACCCCATCGAGTTTGGGCTCGTTAGAATCGTCTCAATGAGTAGGTAGTTGATGATGGTATGCAGAAAAGTACAGTCGGCAATAAAAGCTTGTACCAATTTTTTGACTGAAACTTGTTTGTGTATGTTCCCCGATTAGTCGAAGACGCCTGAACCGATTTGGAAAATTCTTTTTTGTTTGAAAGGGTACCCTTCCCACTACTTCCCAGGTGGTCGCATAGTCATTAGATCAGGATCTGATGATGGGATCCTTGAAAAATCCCATTGCCAATCCAAAAAGCCATTTGGGTTATTTAAATATAGTGTAGGTGTAGGTAATAAATAGGAAAGTGGCTCGGCGGGATACCAACTGATTTGAAGTCGGTTCAAACTTTAATTTTAAAATCAATCATTGCACAAAAAATTAATATCCGCAGTTATTGCCCCATTTAATTTTGCTAAAAAGGCGAAATTACTTTACTTTATAATTATTCTGTGTTTTTACGTCAAAACACAGAGTACAACAATGATGACGACGGTTCAAACGCCTGCAGAAAACCCTCGTACCTGACGTACCTATGTGCTACGTAGGTACTTACCTAATTATGTAAAAATACGTGTGTGTAAATACCACAGACTTAACAACTTAAAGACTTAACAACAAAGACAGAGGAGCTTAAGTATCTTACGAATTACATGTTTACCTTGCCATTCATCATTTTTGTGGGTAGGGCAGACAATTTTTTTTATATGGCAACTCTTAGTATTAAGAGTAGCCAAGACTCTCGACACAAATCGGCTCTCCATACAAACGTAGTTTGGCTCTCATTCTAAAACGCCGTGCCGTAATAACATGAAACTTTGTATACACAATGGGATCCGCAATAACTAGGTCGGAAACTTTTATCTGGTGCTAGAATATAAAAAAAACCGGTCAAGTGCGAGTGAGACTCGCGCACCGAGGGTTCCGGACCACCCCGTACGATAGAAACAAGTTCACTATAAACTGACACTCACTAAGTATGTATACAAATACTTAGTGCGTGTCAGTTTATACTGGACATAAAAAAAATCAGTGATGTAACTAAAAAATTACGGTTTTCGCAATTTTTCCTTTATCTGTGCTATAAGACGTTGCTTCGTACCAAATTTCAAGATTCTGAGTTCACGGGAAGTACCCTGTAGGTTTTGATTCCCTTGCGAGTTTCAAAAAATTGCGGAAATTTGCGGCATAAACGGCTGTATCTTTTGATTGCGTTGGCTTAGAAGTTTTTATTTTTCACAGCTCCAAGCGACAGTAGACCCGAGTATTTGATATAAATTTCAGCTTGATACCTCCACGCGTTTCTAAGAAAAAGGGTCTTCACAGACGGACGGACGGACGGACAAAGTCGCACCATAACGGTTCCTTTTTTACCTTTTTGGTACGGAACCCTAAAAAGACCATTATAGGGTAAGTGCTACCCTAACTTACCATACCAAGACACTGGATCAGAGGTCCCCAAACTTTTTTGTTTTACAGTAAAAATCTATTCAGCTTTGTTATTACTTAAAGTTGGTAACCCTTTAATTAACCCATAAATAAAGGGTTACCAACTTTAAGTACCGAATAACAATAACATTTAATAAAAATCTTAACTCAGTTACTTTAGTTTGAAAACCTTTGCTTTGGGATGCTTTGAGTGTCAAATGTTAAAGGATGGATTGCAAAAATTTTTTAAATACATAGTGAAGAGCCTTAACTAAAACTTTTTAGGGTGGATTGCGAAAAAAATGTCCATATTTTTTTTATCTTTTATCAATTTCGTGACAGCAATTACCCATTTTTTTATGGGTGATTGCCGTTACGAAATTGATAAAAGTTTAATCGTAGATTAGATCAAGGCTCTTAACTATGGACATTTTTTTCGCAATCCACCCTAAAAAGTTTTAGTTAGGGTAAGTGTATTTTTTTTAAATCAAAACAAAACGATTAATAATTTATGTAGTTCGACATTGACATTTGTGATCTACTTCTTGATCTCGGAGAAAACATGATTAATTCTCATTTCTGTCGACAATACGACATAAATCAAGTCAAGAACGATATCGTACTGGAATGCAATAAATTGTTTTCCGAAGGTTTTGATTACCATTGTATAGAAGTAAGTTACAATACTTATGTTAACTAAATAAAATCCTGTTAAGGGCAAATATTTGTACGATGAGCATGGATATTTTTGTTTCCGAGTCTCGGATGTTTTCTATGTATTTAAATATTTATAACTAAGTATGAAATGTATCGTCGACTAGTACAGTCGCCATCACATACATCGGAGCAAACAAGCAGCTCACAAACATCGGAACACACCCCTATTTTCAAGGCATTAGGGTGTACGCGCCGATATTTTTGAACACCTATAGTGTACCTATGTATGTGATGGCAACTGTACCAGTCAAGGGCACCAATATGTAACACCACAAAGTCTCAAAAATATGTACAAAGACCTTATTTCTGCAAAAATAAGATTGTAAGTACCTAGTATACATATTTATGAAACTTTGAGTGAATACATAGGTATTGTGCGCTTGACTGTACCCATAACACAAGATTGAGCTTACCATGGGGCTTGTGTAAGATTGCCCCCTACTATTTTTTTAGGTATTGGGTCCTTACCTATGAAATTGGCGGTTTTTTCACAGATATTGCAACTTCCAAATTATTTTTTAATTTCATTATTAGACTATGTTACAAAGGTTTTAAATACAAAAAATAGGTTTGAATTTTTTATTTAGTGTTTCAAATTAAAGCTTGAAAACCGCCCTTTTCATGTGCTGCCGGTTAAAGTGTTTCAATTACGTATAGTTTTATGATGCGAACTATTTTTAAGGAATGAAGATATGTGTAAAGTAGCTTAAAAGTTTTCTATATTCCTACCAAAATTTAGTTTGCTTTGAATTTGACATTGCTGAATAATCCGCAAAATTCAATGTATGAAAATCACAGTTTTCATAAAATTCTCCATACACACCGCCAATTTCATAGGTAAGGACCTAATATTTAACTAGAGTGTTAATTAATACAATTATTTCATTGATAAGCATGTGAGGAATCGCCTTTTTACGAATAAGAACGCTTCCTATTTCCCTGTTATTTAACCGCACTGTACAGTCAAGAGCAGAAATATATTATTTATAGATTTATGCCTCTTATAAATATGTACTGAAACCACATAATAAATACTAGTACCTACCTACTACCCGAAATCTTAATCCTCTGACGCAAGAGCGAGAGATGGGACATATTTATGAGTAAGTTGTATACACCCATATTTATGAGTAAGTTGTATACACCCATATTTTTACACTTGACTGTAGGGACTAGGTACCTAATAAAATTTGTGCAGTAAGGTATTTAAAAGTTACTTTATTAAGTATGTACCTATTCTGAATTTATAGTTGGTAATGGGGAATGGATGAAAATTTTAGAAGTGCCTGATTATTTTTTTGGTGGTAGAGGAATAACCTTCCTTATCACCAGAAAAAAGTTGCAGACTTTTCCGCTGCGTCAATTATTTTTGAGAAATATAAACAGTTTCCTCACTTACGTTTTGGGTTTAGGACGGCGAATGTGAAACTTTCCTTGATCCGTTTCATATTGCAAAAAATATTTTAAATATCTGACCCTGGAAATGACAAATATAGCTGCTGCAGCTGTCAATATCATTGCCAGTGTCAGTTTATCACGGATTTTTAAGATATTTTTTTGTAATATGAGACGCAAGAAGCAAATTGTCTCATTCGCCGTCCTAAACCCAAAACTTAAGAGGATTGTGAACCTGTAAATTTTCATACAAAAAGCGATAACGTTTTTCACCCCGTAAACATCGTTTGATTTTTATAATTTTTAGACGTGTTGTAGAAATGGTGAAATACTAGGTCTGTACGTTTTGATTTTTAAGAAATATTGCTTTCGTTAAAAGTTATTAGCATCTAAAAAATCTATATTTTTGACTTAAAAACTTTGTCTATCTTTTTATTTTTTTTTAATTAATCTAAACTGATTTACTAAAAAAGAAAAACGTACAGACATAGATTAATCTGGACCTAATCCAATCATACCAAAACTATTTAATTTCATTAAGGTTTAGGGGGGTAAAAACGTTATCACCCGAAACCATATTTCAACAAGAAAATGTAGGCAATTACCTCCAGGACTTGCAGCTCTCTCTATCCCACGATACGGGTCGGGAGGCAGAGCGGTGTGAGACAGATAGATTTTTTTTAAATACCTACTTGCGCCGCGTATCGACACTTCACAATCCTCTTAAGTGAGGAAACTGTTTATATTTTTCAAAAATAATTGACGCAGCTGATAAGTCTGCAACTTTTTTCTGGTGCTAAGGAAGGTTATTCCTACCACCAAAAAAATAATCAGGCACTTCTAAAATTTTCATCCATTCCCAATTCTTACATTTAAATTCAATATCATAGGTACGGTACCTACCTAGTAATAGTTTCTCTTCAACTAAGTAGGTATATTTTTTTCAACTCCAATTTGCAGTGGTCTGCTGTGATTAAGTTAGGTAAGTACCTAATATGATTATTCATCTAGCCTACGCTTTTAATTATTGCGGACTTAGTTAAACTAACATTAGTAAATTGCATGCGATAAAACGTTAATTGTATGGCATCAAGAGTTTTTTTTTCTCAGAACCCCGCCTAAGTAGGTACGTTTGTTTTGCATTTATTAAATACTAAACAATATACATTTAAACGCACAACAGCGAAAATGATAGTCTTAATTTCACTGACGACGAGACCTTGTATAATTTTCACGGTTACGTAGGAGTAGGAGTAAATCTAAATACCTATAGATAGCTAGCTACGAGACCGTAATGTGACATGGTAATTGAAGAAGCATGTTGTTAATTACCACGTCAGCCTAACCAAACAATATCATCATAGGTATTAATAACATTATTATTGATCTCTTCAATATGATCGCTATGTTTACATGCCCCTAAGATAACGTTATAAACGTTGATGCTCTACGGCGCTTTTCCAGTTTTCCACATTGCAGGAACCTTACGCTACCAAGTTGCGTGGTGCGGCTTATCACCGAGCATCATTCGAGTTAGCGGCTCTCTAACTCGGCCGGGTAGCACCAAGCCGCCCGAAGTGGCCTACGTGACTGGCGGTCCCCCGGCAATGGTGTCGTGGCGCCAAATAAATTGACTATCTATTGATGTTATTTAACCAAATAACACAATTAACTGAATGAAGAATGAACCCCACTCTCCATCGTAACAGGTTTAGGTTCAATATTAACCTTCGTCTATTATATAACACGGAAAAAAACGCACGTGTGATAGTCGCGTTCGCGTATCAGCTGATATTCGGATACTCACCCCATGATTGCACTAGGTTGACAGACAGCGCGATTAGGGCGAAACACAGCGCGTTGCACATTTTGTCTCATAAATTTTGGTACAGACTCATTCAAAAGCACATTTAGATCGGGTGTAAATAGCGAGTTTCAGCAGAATTGCTAATAGAGGGCGGCACGACCGCTCACGCCGCGTGCTCGACCGAAACTGGCAAATCGCGGTCACCGGTGTTGCACTGCACACTGGCTAGAACGACAATAGGTTCATTGAAGATGTAGTTTCGCGCATGCGGCTTGTCTCTTATCGCGAGTAATCTCAGCGTGGGAGGTCGTTCGGTTCGAAAACGCCGATTTCAAACTGGTGATTAGCTTGCAATTACAGGTTTTACCCTAATTAAATTAGACTACCGGAATGACGGTTCCGATTGCTGTTTGATTTGTACACTCTGCCATTGAATGTTTTTTTTGTATACCTAACTTTTTTCTGTTGAGCGTAATTAACACGACTAACAGATCACGGATGCTACCCAGGCATGAATAATAAACTTTCTCAAAACATTAAATATAACGAAAACATTAATTTGGCAGTTCCGGAAAATACTATTGTAATGTTATATTATATACGTTGTTGGCAAAGCAGCGTACGGCCCGCTTGATTGATAATAAGATTTTAACAAAGCCTATGAAACGAACACCTGCAACTCTAGAGGACTCGCATGCGCGTTACGTTACATTACCGACCCTTTAATAGTACATTTCGATGCTAGTGCGGAAAGTAGGTATGTCATTAAGGTCATTACGCAACGAGTACTGAGATATCTTGCCACGAGCCGTAGGCGAGTGGCATTAGTGGCAAGACTCGGGAAGAGTGCAGAATGACATTTCCGCACGTGCATCGAACGACGTTTTTTTAATACAGTTGCGAAAAAATAAGAAAATCAACAAGTACGGAAGACCGTATTAAAAAAAAATTTTTTGAACACCTTCATTATTTTTCAACTGTATTACAATGATGTTACAAAATTAATAATATAAAAGTTTCGAATTCCTTACTTGTTGTTTTTCTTATTTTTCGCATCTGTAGGTATTAAAAAACGTTGTTCGATATATGTGGAAAATTAAAAAGCACTAGTTCGCGAAAACCAACTTTCCGCACGCTAAACAGCTACGTAAAGTAGCATTTTTGAGCAACTGTATTAAAAAAATATGTACAAACCTGTACTTAGTATGGTAAATGGTAATGGCACAGAATAGATTAGTACAAGGTAATGGTAATAATGTTACCCTACACTATGGTAAAAATAACGTTAAAGAATTATTATGACAAAGCATAGGTCGTTTTCGTATGCAGCCTGAGGTGAAGTATAAAGTTTGGTGCCAAAAATGTCCCATCATTCTATTTAGAGTACACATTATTGTATTCATTAACATGCACCATGGCATGGCATGCCTATGAATAAAATCTTCGTGATGGGAACACCTAACTAGTGTAGTCTTATTTACTGGAGGGTTTAGTTATCGATTAACAATTAGTTACTGAAGATTTAAGTACATTCAGCATCGTAAACAAACATGTATACACTTTTGGTGGTCCTAGGACCGTATTGCTTAGAGATAAGTTCCTAGAACCACCAAAAGTGTATACATACATACAGTGTAGGTAGGTACATGTTTATGGGCATGTTCTGTAATTTGTGTACCGTCAAACAGGCCTACTTTGCCCGCTTTTTTTCAGAAAAACACGAATTTCTCAATTTTTTTCCATGGCTGGATTCGGTTTTTTGGCATAAGTGCATCTATTGTAGACACATACATGCGTTCATTAGGAGAATATATTTTTAAACCAATATTTAACCTATTTTTTTAACGATTTTCATCGCGGGCAAAGTTATCTGGACTTTAGCCAACATTGCCCATGTCAATTATTTCCGTAACTATAGCTCTTATGACGTTAAGACAAGGATCAGTGCGAAATCTCGGGTAATTTTGGCGTTTCCATTTAATCATCCTAGTCTTAACTTGAAAAGTCGTGAGAAGTATGGGTGGGCAATGTTACATAGGCATTTTGCTCTTTTCCATACAAGTCGCATCAAGCAGTTTGAAACTGTTAGGGTTGTCACTTTTGGCTTAATCTATGTAGTAGTGGTTTTTGTGCCGTTCTTTCACACGAACACAAAATAAAATAGATTCTTTCAACATAAAACAACTTTTATTCAAAATATTTATTTATGAAAAAAATATTAACAGTGCTTTGGGTTTTTTTTACTCCTCGTAGCCTAACATAATAATTTATTCGTCGTCATTGATATGTGTAACCAGATTCCACGATTTACATGCCCCTACCGGGATTTGAACTCAGGACCTTCAGCTTCCTAGGCAAGTTCACTAAGCTCGTCAAACCATACAACAAAACGTATATGGATACTACTTACTACTAAAACACGACCGAGTAATAGAAATATAATTTACCGTAACTACATCCTACATAAATTAAATACATAACCTTCCTTTACTAGCGCAATCAGGTAAACAGGACGAGGGTGACAACCCTAAGCCTTTTTTGAGGCTGGGCAATGTTTAAACTCTAGGTTGGCAAAATACTAGATAACATTGCCCAGCATCATAACTTTTGTTGTAAGAAGTATATCCAGATTAAATAATAATAAAAATGATATACAGTTCTTATTTTATTACAAGTAGAAGATTCACAAATCTGAGGCTTTCCCATTTTGTAGAAAAAAAATTCAAACTTCCGCAAGAATTGGCCCGCCAAATCACGACCTTATTCGACGAGTTCCGACACGTTACTTAATGGAGTGAGTCGCAAATGTGATGCGTAGTGATACCACAGATATAACCTATTTTCTACTAAAAATAGTGGTGTTGCCATTGCCACAAACCTTTTTTATTTTTCTACATTAATGGATTTGTTTAAAAGTTCCATTTTGGGCAAAGTTTCCCCTGGTGGCAAAGTAGGCCTGTTTGAGGTACCCAATTAGCGTGAGTTGTTAAACCAAAATTTACTTAATGTCAGGTTTGTGACGACGATTAAGTATTCATATTATATAAAAAATAACTTTTTCTTTTCAATTTATAAATGATATGCATATACACGTTATTTAAATGTGAAACAAGTTCATTTTCACATCATTTGTATGCTTAACTTTCGTCACAAAACTGACACTGACTTAATTTTTTTTTAACAACTCATGCTAATTGGGTACACCAATTATTGAAAATGCCCTTATGATGCTGACTGTACAGTAAGTATTTGTTTATAAGGTACCATCGCCAAAGATACCTTAATTTCAAAGCCTTGTAAGTATGATTAATAAAGAATGCCATTCTAGGACTAAATGATGATAATTAACAAACAAAATAAAAATAAAAACTTGAATGTTATTTGCGTTATAACAGAAAAAACACTATTTAAAAAAATGTTGCTAGTGGGCCATCTTAGGCACCCGGTCGCGTAATACCTAAGGCCCGCTATAAATTAATTAAAATTACCGTTTAATCAATGTGCAAACATTACTATCGTCTAGAACTAGTCGTAAAATACACTTATTAATTAAATTGATTTAATAAAATATGTTTCACACCTCTCATTCAGAAAAGTAAGTTTTGGTCCCCGCCGAGAGGGAGCAAAATGCTACTTTTCTGTTCAAGCTACTTTTTTAATTTATTAATTGGCTTGTAGCATTTACGCAATGTGCCAATAGAATCTTAATAAAATAATCGATTGTATTTTCATCGTAATCGACAAACGTGTATTTGTTTTTATTGTTTTTCTATTGTTTTTATTGTTTCTTTTGTGTTTCGTTTTATTTTTCGTTTTTTTTTGTTTTTTTTGTTGTTTTTTTTTCTTTTGTTGTGTTTCTGTTTTGTTTGTTCTTCTTTTGTTGCTTTTCTTGTTTGTTCCTTTTTCATTGCATTTTTTTGTTTTTTTTGGTCTTTGTTCGTTTTTTTGTTCTTTTTTTTATTGTTTGTTTTTGTTTTTTTAATAATTTTGTTGATTTGTTTGTTTTTATTTTGTTGTTTTGTTTGTTTTTATTTTGTTGTTTTTGTTTGTTCTTTTTTTGTTGTTTTTCTTTTGTTTGTTCTTTTTTTGTTGTTTGTTTTTGTTTGTTTTCGTTCTTTTTTTTTTTTTTGCAAATTTTTTCCTCATAGTCGGTGTGAAAAGTTACATGTGTCACTCAGGAGAAAATTTATTTTCGTCTTGGGCGTTAACACTTGAATCCCTCACTACGCTCAGGATCCTTCGTTAGAATCCCGCGCTACGCTCAGGATTCTATTGTAGGATCCCTCGCTACGTTCAGGATTCAATACACCGCCCTCGCCGTAAATAAACTATTTTGCTCCCTCGTGACACAAATAACTAGTACACATATCCCAAAATTATAGCTATTGGGGCCTTCTTAGGAGTAAAATAATTAAATAAATTTAAAATATGAGTATTTATGAATTAGAGTTAAATATTTGTTAAACAGATTAAACACCAAACAATCACTAAAAGTACTGACCAAATTTGCGTATTTTTTTATTTGAGGTTAGAAAATAATAAAACGTGCAGTATTTTAACACGACCCAGCAAATATGTAGTATTTTTTTTCAAAATGACACCGCGCTTACGCTTGAGTAAAAACTGAAATTCACGTTTGTTTGTGACGAAGTGACGATCAACGTATATGCTCACGAAATTTGAAGTAGTTTGGTAAATCATAACTGTGAGTTTTTAATCGTGATCTTAGGAGCCGAGGCCTTCCTTGGTGCACTTACCTTATATTTATTTAATATTTAACTTAACATGACGAGCTCCTTTCAGCTTTTGGAAGCTTCAAGGAGGTTGTATTGCGGAGTTTCATTTCATTTAGTCACATTTTTAAAAACGTGCTCATTTCCATGAAACACGTGAAAAAACAACATCACGTGTTTTTTCTTGAACAATATGAACATTATGAACCTCGTGTTTATTTTTACTTCCAATTTTCTTATACATATATCTTGACCCGCACATAATACTGTGTTTGACCTGCATTATTACGGAACATTGGAAATACAGGGAAATACCAACCTTTTGACGACTGGGTTAGCCTAGTTGTTAGTGCTCCTACCTACCTACGAAGCTAGAGGTCCTAGGTTCAAATCCCGGTAAGGGCTTTTATTTATGTGATGAGTTCCTGAGTTATGGATGTTTTCTATGTATCTAAGTATTTCTTTATCTATATAAGTATGATTATCGTCGTCTATTACCGATATATAGTACAAGTTTTGCTTAGTTTGGGACTATGAAAACAAATGATTCTTCCTATTAATCCGCCTCAGGCGGACCAATATATGCTTAACCTCCAAATGAGCTCAGTAATTTCGAATTTCAGGGCCAAGTAATACTAAGGAAGAGTTGTGAGTTGAAAATCGCATAGTTCGTAGGTTCGAAAATGATCTGAAATGAAAATCGTAGCTCCGTACAAGCTTTCACCCCCCATTTCACCTCCGTAGGCATGATTTCCGGGATAATATATTCTATGGCCTTCCCCGGGATTCAAACTATCTCCATACCAAATTTCATCTCAATCGGTTCAGTGGTTTAAGCGTGAAGAGGTAACATACAGACAGACACACATTCGCATTTATAATATTAGTATGGATTGGATACTATGGATATGGCTATGGATAATACGGATTTATATTTTGTTCGACGATCGTACAAGTAAAGGCAATTAATTTTTCCGTCTTGGTTTATGAACTTTTTTTTGCGTCAGTCCATGCTCAACAGGACAACTGTGTAATCGGTTGTGGAATTAAATTGTACCTAAGCCAAACGGAGTCATTGATATGTGTATATTTTATAGTTATATTAAGTCAATGTTTTCAATACTAACGGGCAGCTTTATAATTTTGCAAACCTACTGTAGATTGCGGAGGCTTATGTCACTGTGCCAATTTACCTCGGTCTCCTCACAGACAAGACAAACTTTGTATAGTATTATAGACAGCATAATCATGTTTCAGATACAGCACGGGGAACGGGAAGTGCGTTCGGAGAGGAAGTATTTATTGTCGTGACCGGAAGCGACAGAGCCTTAACATTCTATTGACAATTTAAATTTCATTACATGTTGACATATTGTGTTAATTTAATTTATTACTTAGTCGTAAAGTAATCGTTACTTTTATTTTGAGGTCATATCACGCTGTAGGGTACGTTTTAGGTTTGGCAACAATTTAAAATCATTCGATTCTACATTTAACTTATGTAATTACTTATATACCTATTTATTACTGTTTTTGGTAGGTAATAAAGGTTACACCCTACAACAATTGGGACTAATTTGTAAATTCGTGTGTAATTTGTATTTTCCCTATTTGTAAACATTGTGACTTAGGTAATGCATTTTCCGTAAAGAGACTAAAGAGTAAGCTTTTCAGGAGTGGAATAAAATAAACCAAACCTAACCTTAAGGAAACCTAAAGTGGATAATGAAATTAAAGATAAAAAATGTAAACAAAGAACTGTCAACGTCAAAGTGACGTCTCAGGGGCAATCAACCAGGTTTTGGTTTTAACTAATGACTATATCGTCACTACTTTTAAAATAATCTTATATTTTCCTTTGATCACTTTAATGTCGTAGGTTGGTATGAATAGGTACTTAGTAGGTGACGATAGTCCGGGTACGATATACAGCAAAAGCCTATTGCCTGCAGCCACTAGAACCACACCAAGCGATCGAAGCAAGACGTGCCATTATTATATGTCTTATTAGGAAGCGGAAAGGAAAACATTCGATCACGACAAACGTCAGAAAACGAATGCGATTCAGATTTCAGAAAATGGCCGCCTCAGCTCGGGGCAAAGATATTAAGGTGGTTCGATTGCCATACAAAGCGTTATTTGACATTCGCAGGCTAACGGCGTGATATTTTAAGAAACTTTCATCAATTGGCTTCCCATTTGCGCCAAATTTCCCCTTTCCTAGAATAAACTTGTATAAACTAGATTAATTTGAGAAAAATAGTCTAGGAAAGGGGAAATTTGGCGCAAATGGGAAGCCATTTTATGAAAGTTTGTTACATAAGTTTCTTAAAATATCACGCCGTTAGCCTACGAATGTCAAATAACGTTTTGTATGGCAATCGAACCACCTTAACCCTTTGCGACCGGAGAAACAAGACCCTGCTAACGTAAAATGAAGTATATTGACATATGTTTTTGATTTGACAATTAAATGTAATCAACCCGCACAATTGTATTGGCCGGGTCTGAAAGGGCTATAGCGGTTTACGCACGATCAGACAAGTCGATTCAGTATAAATGGAACTTGAATAAATTTTTCGGTTTTACTAAAAAAATAAGAATAAGGAATTGGAACATCCAGGTATATTAATTAAATTACGAACCAAAGGTTTACAATTCCTAACCATTGCCAGTGGCGTAAATATAAACTGCACATATTTATGAATATAAAATAATTACGTTTTCATATTGCTTATTTAAATATTTACGAATATTTTCCAGGCATTGTTTTACGTATAAATTAGTCGCATTATTTTTTATCTCGCGTATTTAACGAATTTTTAGTTTCCACTTCTTGGGATTGATTTTATTGCAGTGGCAACACATTTGTTTACATTTTTTATCTTTAATTTCATTATCCACGGTACATAAAATCAACTGATCGTCTGTACTTAAGTATTATGTACTTACCTATTTTGAAATATTAAGCCTGAAGATAAAAATATCTAAGTATCTAATCAAGAATTCCTTTTTTACGAAAGACAAATCTTTTTATCTACGGTGACTCACCGTTAAGTTAACGGTGTAACTACTTACAGGGGTGTTAACCTTTTTTTTAATCTTTCCAAGATAGTTTCTAAATATTATTATATATATATTAGAGGGGATTAGTGAGCCGGACCAGATTGCAGGCCTCTTTAAATCACATTTTAAGGTGGACTCCGCTCTGGGTAGTGGAGATCATGTGTCGGATCTCATAAGGGAGTCGTCGGACGTGTCCCCTGTTGTGTTTACAGCGAAGGAGGTGGCAGCAGTGGTGAAGGGCATGACGCGTGGGAAGTCACCTGGTCATGACTCCTTGAGTATAGAACATCTGCAACATGCAGGAGTGCACATGTCGAGAGTGCTCGCCATGCTCTTTTCTCTGTGTGTTAGCCACTCCTATATGCCGGAAGAAATGATAAAGACTATAGTGGTCCCTATTATTAAGAACCGGACAGGAGACGCCTCTGAACTCAACAACTATAGACCCATCTCATTGGCCACTATTGTAGCAAAAGTGTTGGACAGTATGCTTGACAAACAACTGGACAAGCATCTAAGTCTCAATGACGCCCAATTTGGTTTTAGAGCCGGGCTCTCCACCGAGGCGGCAGTGCTTTCTCTCAAGCATACTGTCCGATATTACACAGACAGGAAAACACCAGTATATGCGTGTTTTCTTGACCTGTCTAAGGCCTTTGATTTGGTGTCATATAATATACTATGGCAAAAACTGTATGAGGACACGACACTACCCACTGAGTTGATAGAAATGTTTAGATTTTGGTACGGCCATCAAGACAATGTTGTGAGATGGGCTGATTCTGTATCAGAAGCATACAGGTTGGAGTGCGGGGTGAGACAGGGGGGGCTCACGTCACCCAAGCTCTTCAGCTTGTATGTTGACCGTCTGATTGGTGAGCTCAGCAATGCTATGGTCGGATGCTCAGTGGGCGGTAAATTTATAAATAATATAAGCTATGCAGACGACATGGTGTTGCTGGGCCCGTCAATCGGTGCTATACAGGATCTAATTAAAATATGTGAGCGGTACGCGAGGACTCATGGCCTAAGGTACAATACCTCGAAGAGTGAGTTACTGGTATTCAAGGCAGGTGCAAAGTGTTACCCACATCTTCCCCAAGTCAAGCTTGATGGCACTCCTCTAAAGGTAGTTGACGAGTTTAAATACCTGGGCCATTGGGTTACCGCGTCACTTAGCGACAAAAAGGATATCGAGAGGGAGCGTAGGGCGCTGGCGGTTAGAAGTAATATGTTGATCCGTAGGTTTGCTCGGTGTACTAAAAACGTAAAAACACTCTGTTTAAGGCCTATTGCCAGTCATTTTACACCTGCAGCCTATGGATCAATTATACTCAAAAAGCTTACAGCGCCCTGCGCGTCCAGTATAACAACGCTTTCAGGATGCTGTTGGGGCTGCCGAAACATTGCAGCGCGTCAGGAATGTTCGCGGAGGCGCGCACGGATGGATTTCACGCAATATTGCGAAAACGTGTTGCATCTCTGCAGAGACGTATCGGCCTTAGCCCCAACAGCCTCCTGGAGACAGTGGCAGAAAGGAACGATGGCCCATTTCTGTATCACTGGAATAAATTGCATGTGATATCCTTGTAGCCAAGCATGCCTTTTAGTTTGTCATATATGTATTAATGTTTAATATAAGTGGATAATTTTGTAAAGTGTACTAACATTACATTTAAGTTATTTATTGTAATTAACCAAATATGGATTTATTCCGAAATAAAATTATTGATTGATTGATTGATTGATTATCCTTTAACTATATGCTACCTGCTACCTAGTTAAGGTACCAATTTTTAACAGAATGATAGGCACTCAAATAATTTATGTCAAAAAATTAGTCTGAAAAATTCAATTTAATGATTTTTTGTTGAGGTCTGTTCATATTATTTTGTAGACTAATTACTAAAAAAATCTTTAATTCTTACTGCGCCAGATTAATGAATACAATCATTAAGCGCATAATTTCATTTAGTTTACATAACATTATCTTATCACGCATCGAATACTCAAAGTCACCCTGAAAACATTTAACGTCACCGGTTGTATGGTGGTGCCATCTATGAAGCGTCGCTAGAACAGTTTCATATTCAGTGTGACTGTCGGTCGACTGACTGTCCGTTCTCTTCATGCCTAAACGGGGAAAATAAGTTTCGAACGCGATGATACATATTAGTACAATTTACCATCGCTAGATGGCGACAATAGTCGTTCATAACAAAACTACCGCATCATCATCGCGACCAGTAAGTAAATAGTAAATATTGGGTGACCGCCTGAACGGTGAACCCTCTAAAATGTAAACAGCTACTACTAGGGCAGGCAACTTAGCTCAAAATTTGTAAACCCAGTAAATTCTCTTTGTCCGTTGGTCCACAGAAATGCTAACTGGCAAATAAATGTTGTCAGCTATAATAGTTTTCCTGTCTGTTCCATTGAAACGAATCCGCTCAATGGTCGACCCTGCCGCTACGTTAGTGTTAGTCCAGTAAACGTAACCTCTACAACTATCCACGGCTATAGCCCTTGGCATTTCATCGTCTAATTGTATGAGACGGTTCCCGTACATATTATTATTGGATCCTGACTCCAGAGAAATCCAGTAGAGGCTTCTTTCATTGAAATCGGTCCAGAAGAGTAGGCTCCGTACAGGATCGAAAGCGATGCCTTGAATATTTTCGTTGGACCTCTTACGTACAAGGGGTTGGTACTTCTTGGTGGCTAGGTTGTAACTGAAGATGGAGGCGTTGTCGTTTTGTCTCTCGACGAAGAGGAGCATGTTGTGGACCGCATCATAGGCCAGGGCAGTGAGGTCTTTAAACCTTCCGCCTTCAGACCTGGTTTTATTTGGGCCGGTGTAAAATTCTAGTTGGCCCCCGGATGTGATGGCGATGTCTGCAACAAAAAAAACTTTGTTTACAATTTCAGTACCTAAATTTCTTTTTATCACCCACCATACATGTATTTTTAATATTAATGAACCTGTTTATAATTTGTTTGTACTTTATGGTGCTTTTTAAACTACTAGTAGTAATGGATCATGAGCAATCTCGAACTAAAATGAAATGGGGTCTTTGACATTCTGTGGCTAATAATTTGGTTATGGTACAAGACGATGCAAGAAAAAAAAATTGTACCTAATATATTGATATTGATAGATAAGGTGAAACATGATTTGCATTTAATGACATGTAAATACATAATATTATCTGCACGTAAACATTTTATTATTATTGCTCCTCAGAGTACTTGACATGAAACATACAATTCATAATTAGTTATTGAAGAGTGTCCAACTTTTTACAAGTGATTAATTAATTGATTATGATTAGTAGTTTCAGATGTCAATGTTAGGGCGTTTTCAGTATATTCACTTGAAATTAGTAATGTTTTAGACATCTAAGCTAAACATCAAATAAATCTTCTTAGAAAGCTGAGAACTCAACATATGCCAACTTTCGTTTTGAATGTCACTATAAAATTGCGATATCGATGTAGCTACGATTAGTTGATTTGATAGTGGTTCTGGATCTGTAGAACTCGCGAGCTTGACTTTTCATCAAAAAAGTTCTTTTTTTTAATTTTGTAAAACTTATTTAACAAAAATATCCTAATAATGTAATAAGTACATATAATAATTATTGAACCTGCCTACGAAATGTCACGAAAATCGGTTAAGAAATGCGAGTGTGATGATGACTGATGAGCACAAATGTTTGTTTCTCAGTCATGGATGTTTTCTATGTATTTAACTATATTATTTATCTATATAAGTATGTACTAGTATATCGTCGTCTAGTGCCCATATTATAAGCTTTGCTTAGTTTGTGACTAGGTCAATTTGTGTGAGATTCTTCCGCAATATTTATTATTTAATTTATCCGGACATACGAAAGAACTTCGTTTGCTTCGATAGCTCGTTCGATTGGGCAATATTATCAAGAAGCCATGACCTCCAAGATCACTGGAAAGTAAATAATTTGTTTGACATGAGATAGCAAACTGCGTAGGTCCTACCCTCAGAGCATAGAATACTAGAGAGAGGACAAGCCGCCGGCGGCCGTGTCGCAGCTGTCTGCTCAATGGGCATACACTGCCATACTGTGCACGCGTGCTGATCGCAGAGAATATTACGTTTTTTCCCAAAATGCCTGATATGATGCGCGTTTATTGTCAAATAAGCGTGTAGGTATACAAGTGTGTGTGTTTTAGATGTGTGCGTGCTTTGTCTTGTCAATTACTTGGGCGTTGTGTGGGTTAATGTACTTGCGACAGGCTCACTCTATACTATACAAATCGGCCGCCATGTCCGATCTCCTTATATTCATACATCTGTGGTCCTACCTATCTTAATATTAATAATTTGTAAGCCTACTCCCAATACGTCTGATGACAACACGATAAAATGCATGGCAGAGGTCGAGAAAGGTGGCCAACTTTGGCACCGTCTTCCAAGTACTTCCGGCCATTTCAGGACTGACAGACTAAGGTTTACTCTCTCTACGATTATAGGGCTAAATGAGCTGAACATGTCTCGTACTTTTGTCACATGACGTAAATATACCTACCCTTACCATTTTGACAGGAATTGAAGGATCTTTCAGACTTTCGGCCAATTTTAGGTGCGATAATCTTCTGATTCTTGCTCAGCACAACTTTTTCGACCTGCTGCCGTGCATTTTAATATCGCGTTGTCATGAGACGTAGGTGTATTGGGAGAGGGCTTACGGGCTACAAGATACGAATACGCGAAACCAAATGAATCACGTTCATAGAACTTGCGTATAATGTTATAACAAAATACGTTAGGTTAGGTATTTATTTACAAATACAAAATTGACAAAGATGCCGCTGGCTAGAGCGACCACTTAGATAAGATTGAGATATTGAACTGAAAAGAATATATTCCTATTCTAATAATTACAAAAAAAGCATACGGCTAACTATACTTAAAAATTTACTGTTTCAATTCTGTAGATTGTTGTTCGATCTACAAGGTCGATTTTTACAGATAAGAAATTTGTTCTAATAAAACAGTCTATTTTTATGGTGGTCATAATGTGCGGTTCTTGAACGCATCATGGAGTGTTTATGATATTTGGATAGATAAACAAAATTATATGTACTGATCAGTTGGTCGTATTATATATCTCTGAATTGTTACATAGCAGGAATGGGCTTGTGACCTTAAATTTGTTTACGATGCCATTCGAACCAGTTTTTGTTGATGACCAATGTTTGTATGGAAGCAACTACATTTAAATGAAATTAATGCCCAAAAAATCGAGTTATAAAAGGGGGCTACGCTGACAGCAGCCGAAACGCTTCATACTGATTGGCTTTAAAGTATGACGTCACACCGTGCAATTTGTACTAACCGTTGCATGGAAAATGAAGTAAATTGCTGTTTCGGTCGCGGAATACTGCGTTTAGGTCCAGGTTAAAGTTTCTATAAAAGCGTAAGGATTCTATTGGTACCTTTAAATTTACTTTGGGACAATAAATAAAAAAACTTTTTGTTCTGAACTTTCAAGGTTCATATATCTTTTTATGATTTGAATTATATTTTGTAATTTATACTTTACTAGCTGTACCCGCGACTTCGTTTGCGTAGGATTAAATGTGTTCCTTCTCTTTGGACCATGGAGGACATAGGTACCTACTTATTGATTATTCATTAGGCCTGCCTAAAATAAGCGCGGCTTGTGGTGGCGGCCAGATGTATAGCTACTATGATAATCAAGGCCGCGTGTGTCTGAAACATTAATTATCATAGTAAACAATTGGCCGCCACCGCAGGTCGCGTTAGCTTGTGACAGGTTTTATAGTATTCCGACAATTCGACCGAAGTTCTGTATAAAATTTATACAGAACTTCGGTCGAATTGTCGGATTATGGCCAGCTCAGCATACAGGACGCAACTATGCGTTCAAGTTTTACTTAAATCCGTTATATCTAATGTCGGTGTAAATTTTAATAAGTCAATATTATTTTTACTTTACTTATTTACAGAAATTGACGGCTTTTAACGGATCTGTATAAAACTGAGTTTAACTATATGTGCCTATAAAAAATAGAACAATTTGTAAAAAAAGGTATAATCATTATAAAAGACATATCTACATCCTTATCTACAAATTATGGGTTTCGCATGCTATGATCTAATTTAAAAGTCGAATCAGCATTTTTAGATTTGAATTGTACAACGTAACAGTTTTTTATTACTTATTAGTATGAAAGACTGTATGTCTTCACATTAGTATTTAATCATGCCATGTACATGCAACCACGTGGTGGGTAGTGACACGTTTGCTTCTACTAAAACAATTAATTAAAAAGTATAAAAATTATATAACATTTAGCAAGTAGGCAGTAGTGTCATCTACATAATGTCTTAGGTACACATATCTATCAATATACAGCCTAAAAATAAACGTGTTACTCTCAAATTTTTTTTTGTTTTAAGACACGGTTAACATATTGCTGTCCGAATATTTATTTACACAGTCATCAATTTCTCGCCGCAACATTGTAAGGAACATAAGTTTGGTTGGGAAACCGTATTATTCGTAGCATTATCAGATAGTTGTTATGAAAATCATCGATATCATGACCAGTAAAGCTTGTCGGTAAGTTACAATTTGATCAGTCCAAGCAACACTTTAAAAAGGCCACTAGTCATAAATATTGACTACACGACGGATTGACGTCTAAATAGACGTGTATTTTTTTTAAACTACCTTTTGTAGTTGTCTCTAAGGGTAAGGCCTCCCGTTTCCGTCATCAGACTAACTTTATATATATATATATATATATATATATATTAGGTATCATTAGTTAAAAAAATACTTCTGTAAGTTGATCATATTTGATGTACACAAATTAACATTATATATTACTTAGGTACTATAGATACCCTACCGTTTAACTCAGACGGCGCGTGGACGCTGCTGATGCTGCAAAGTAGCAGGGGTGACGTCAAAAAGTAAGGACTTGCCGCCCACTAACCGCCCTACACCCTTTGACGTCTCCCCGCTTGTGCCGCGCGCCGATCAGGGACCATCTGAGTTAAACGCTTGGTCTAAAGTGCAAGTTAAATAAAAGCTTGTAAAAATGCAGTCACTTGATGAATGATGAATTACATTGTTAGACATTGTTACGTTTTTTGGGAATAATTTATGCTTTTACTATTGAATGGCAAAACCGAAGCTTGCCACGTTTACCTACCTGACTACACATTTTTATATGGACCATACAGATAGATGATATCATATGTGTATCAGCCTAGCTAGCACACTAGGTTTTATGTCGGCGAAAATGTACTGAAACGTCACGTAAAACGCGACATAAAGCCTAGTGTGCTAGCCCCCCGGATCTACATGTTATTGTAATTACGAACATGATACACGGCCCCTGTGGCGCCATCAACCCCTAATTACCGTGCATTACACACGGGAAGTGTTCCGAAACCACGTTTACCTACCTGACTACACATTTTTATATGGACCATACAGATAGATGATATCACATGTGTATCAGATCTACATGTTATTGTAATTACGAACATGATTCACGGCCCCTGTGGCGCCATCAACCCCTAATTACCGTGCATTTACACACGGGAAGTGTTCCGAAACATATATAATTTACATAATTTGACGGTACACTATTAATGACAATGATGAATCTGAGACGGTATGTTCGCTGAGTTACTTAGTAGGTACGGCATAAATTATTTAGTGCAAAACTTCTTGATAAACTATGTTAGAAGTTTTATTCTCCGGTGTGTAAACACATACATCAGCGGCATCGCTGACTCGAGAGAGAGCAACGTAGAGTTGACCGTGCGAGAAACAGCTGCTAGTGAGATCTATGCCTGCTTTGCGCAATGTCTGGCCCTGGGCCTTGTTGATGGTCATGGCAAAAGCAACACTAACAGGCAGTTGAATCCGTTTAAATTGAAATGGGTAATTATTGGGAATTATTGGAATGCGCGGAATAAAAACACATTCTCCTGCACCGCAACCGGTAAGTATTTCCGCTTCGATTACGTTCCTCTGTAACGCAACTACTTTTAAACGCGTTCCGTTGCATAATTTTGGGGGGCTTAAATTTCGCATTAAAATGATAGGTACGCCTATTTTGAGTTTGAGTTCATGCGCTGGGAGACCAGACGCTGATAATGAGTTTAAAAATTCTACCGGGTACGTTGTAGCCTCTTCTCGATCGATTACTCGGTTTATCGAGGTATAAGTGTGGAACTGCCCTTCAACTTTTTCCATTATGTTTGAGTTGATTGTTGTCGCCTGATCATTCCGAGGCGTAAGAATGGCTCGCTCGCAAAGCCAGCTGTTCTCCTGATTTATTATGTCATGTGGGTCGCCATACACCGACGAAATAAGTTCGTTGAGATTGGATACCAATTTACATATGTCGTTTGTTAAAGTTATTTTGCCTTCTACTACGGGATATCTGCCTTCGCCTATGCTTAGCAACAATTCGGAGAACTGTTGAGCATTTATATTTCCCCCCAGTAGAGCTCGCATATTGGTTGTTAAATTTAATTTGTTAACATATGGCCACAGATCAGATTTTTTAAAGCAAGCATTCACTTCATCCGCTCTCGTTCCACGGGTTACGACTGGTAATGTTTGGCGAAAATCTCCACAGAAGAGTACAGTAAGCCCGCCCATGAGTTGGTTATTTTGGCGTATGTCTTGAAGCGTTCTATTTACTGCTTCAATTGCTTTGCGATGCGCCATTGTGCACTCATCCCATACAATTAGTACACTGTCACGCAATACTTTAGCCTTTTCACAATTGCGCGAAATGTCGCAGACGGGAGTTTCAGTGACATCTAATTGTATGGGAATTTTTAGCATGGAATGTGCAGTTTTTCCTCCGGGCAGTAACGTGGCCGCAATTCCAGATGATGCCACAGCTAAGGCAATTTGACCTTGGATTCGAACTTGTGCAAGAATGAGTTTCGTCAAAAAAGTCTTTCCTGTGCCTCCCGGGGCATCCAAAAAATACAATCCTCCGGATGCATTTGAAACACTTTGGAATATTATATCAAAAACTCCTTTTTGTTCTGTTGTGAGGCTTGAAACCCCTTCAAGAGCAACAGTAAGTTCTGCGAAGTTATAATTAACTTCGGTTGCGTATTCTCTATGAGTGTCGGTTTCATTCAGGTCAGGCTCAGGCAGACCGTAGTGTGGTAACGGGTGGCCGCCAATTGAGATGACAATTTCTTGCAAGTCACACAAACAACAGTTTAATTTGATATTGCGCATGCGGTCATCGAGCTCGTGATGAGTTTCAGGACCTGATGTGCGTAAATAGTCCTCTGCCAAGTAGTTTTGGTATTTTAGCCACAGGTGATTGGCGTCGGAAATCCCGCAAAAAACTAACATCACGGCAAACAACTGTCGTAAACGATGTGGACTATCACCAAGTGATGCTTCTGATAGAGCTTCGTCCCAATGCTGGTCATCGTCCAATAGTCCGCGAGCCCGACAAGCTGCCTGGAAAGTCGGGTACTCGGTGCCATTGAAAATTTTTAAATCTGAAAAAGACGTCGGTCCTCTAACATTGTGCAAAAGCAACCGCACATAAAAACATTCTGCGTTATTGGGGTGCACGGTGTACACCCTTCCAATAACGTGTTCTCTCATGATGGAGGGAAAATTTTCAACAGGCGTTCCACGTCGCCGGCGTGTAAACAATCCGTGTTGTTTGTCATACGTATAGTACGATGGAACTTCGTCATAAAGCAATGTTTTTGCAAAATCGTCTGCCTCGCATAACGAAAAGAATGCCGTTAATGTTGTTTGCCTGGGATTCTCTAACTGTTCTGTTAAATTGTTTGTATTGAAATAAATACGTTGCCCACCTTCTACGTGAACGTTTAGGTGTATCACAGGCGGAAATCGTTCAAAAATCGGAAAACTGAATATCCGCCATGCTGCTTCCGAGGAACTAATGTAACGCCCCGTTTGGAATCTGGTTACTTCGTCACGGTCATTACTTGTAGCAAGCGTAGCCTGATCGGTTCCTTTATTTACATACTTGAAAATGTATTTAATCGATTTTATACTGTTACACAGTTCCACGTTTACATGACCCTGAAACGTTCTCGACAATACAGGTGAGAATGGTACAACCCACCGATTGTCTACTTCCAACAACCGTAGCATTGCAGTAAACCCTCCATGGTCTGGAGCACGTCGCCGGTATTTAGGATAACCATCTTCACCTGTAATTGTCTCTTGTAGTAGGCTTTTCGGAAATTTTTTAACACATCGTCCGTCCTGCATGCAAGGAGAGCTATTGTTTAAAGGGCCACAAGGTCCGTGAATCATGTGTTGCTTCACAATTGCGTGTAAAGCAGGATCTGAAATGGGATTTGGTATTTCTGCGCTTATTACTTTATCTACGTCATGGGGACGTATTTTTTCTTTAAGCCATAAAAGTATATGAGCGTGTGGTAGTCCTCGCTTTTGCCATTCAATGTTATATGTAAAGCACAAAGATGCGCCATACATTTTTTCTTTTGTGAGTAAATTAATTAATAATTTAAGTTTTAAATGAAAAACTCTACTTATTAAGTCGTGTCGGTCATACGGAACTTGACCTGGCAGCAGCTCTTGAGTTATTTCATTCCATTTAGGATTTGTAGTAGCAGTGATAAATAAGTCTGGCTTACCATATTTGCGAACATACGAAAGTGCGTCTTGCACTTGCTCGTGCATGTTACGTGGACTTCCGATGAAGCTTGAAGGTAAAATTACCAAGCGCCCCATGTTCTCGGAATTAGTATCATTTTGCAGTGCATCTTGGAGATCTGCATAATTCTCAGCTCGTAACTGCCTTTGATGAGTGCGGATATAAACTAAACGCTCAGTTTCGATTTTTGCGTACATGTCAACAATGAATTGAGAAAATAGACCGCGAAAACGTTGTAAATACGTAAATCTGTTTAGTCGGACCTGCAAAAGGTAGCAGTAAAATTGTAGCGCCGTGGCTTTTTTGTCGTTTCGTATTGCCCCAGTGGTAGGATCAAGTTGTCGTATTGCAAAGTTATAACCATCTTCACCGCGACAGTAAATAAGCGGATATTGTAATGAATCGTAAGAACGATGGGTTTCACTTATACGTTTCAGACGGTTATCTCGTGCACGTAAGACAATATCACGTTTGTCGCACTGTTGGTCTACCAGAACAACAGCTACTTCGTTGGTAGAAGGAGGGTTGTAGCGACCGCGGTGTTCTGTAGGAGGTCGTTTATCAGCACTTATAACAAATTTGTACTCCTCCTGCTGATCAGGAGGTATAGATTCCAATGCGGCCTTAAAATCGGACAAGTAATGGTTAGACTGATGAAGCATCTCCTGAAGATCAAATATGAGACCGGAGTTTAAATTTGTGAAGTGTTGGTTCCTGATATTAGCCTGCTCTTGGTAATCGGAAACAAAATAAATTTGCAAAAATTTAGGATTTTCTTCGGGCAATAAAGATCCTATTAGGTGATACACTTGTCCTTGCACTTTAAAGGTAGGCATAAATGTCCCGTGTATCACCTGTTTTGCACCAAAAGACGTCATTTGAAAAGCGGCATTATATGTACGAATATTGGCTAGAAATTGTTGTGATAATGGATGTTCTCCATTCAAAAGTGACTTTATAAGTTCAGGCGGATTTGAAAATAAATCAAAACGAACTTTGCCACCTGAACAACAGAATCCCATCGATTCTTTTGCCCACTTCAAAGCTTGACAATTACCGCAAACATTAACCATTCTCCCAACTGAGGCAAATTCTTGGTAATTAATATTAGGTAAGTAGGCAAAACCACTATTTTCTATTTGATCCCATCGAAGTTGTATGAGGTTTTCTTCTTCATTAAAATGTGCGGAGCTTGGTGTAAATGTCTGCGAAGCCCGTGACATGGCATCTTCATCGCCGCTTGCGGAGAAAGGCACCGGGCTCGGTGCAAATGTCTGCGAAACCTGTGACATGGCGACTACACCGCTGCCTGCGGACAAACGCGCCGAACTTGGTATAAATGTTTGCGAAGCTTGTGACATGGCGTCTTCACCGCTGCTTGCGAACAAACGCGCCGAGCTAGGTGTAAACGTTTGTGATATGATGTCTTCGTCTCTGCTTGTAGACAAAGGCGCCGAGCTTGGTGTAAATGTTTGCGAAGCTCGCGCCACAGCGTCTTCACTGCTGCTTATGGAGAAATGCACCGAACTTGGGGTAAATGTTTGCGAAGCTCGTGACGCAGCATCTTCATCTTCACCGTTGCTTGCGGAGAAATGCGCCGAGGTTGGTGTAAATGTTTGCGAAGCCTGCGCCACAGCGTCTTCACTGCTGCTTATGGAGAAATGCACCGAACTTGGGGTAAATGTTTGCGAAGCTCGTGACGCAGCATCTTCATCTTCACCGTTGCTTGCGGAGAAATGCGCCGAGGTTGGTGTAAATGTTTGCGAAGCCTGCGACACAGCGTCTTCACCGTTGCTTGCGAAGAAATGCGCCGAGCTTGGTGTAAATGTTTGCGAAGCTCGCGCCACAGCGTCTTCACTGCTGCTTATGAAGAAATGCACCGAACTTGGGGTAAATGTTTGCGAAGCTCGTGACGCAGCATCTTCATCTTCACCGTTGCTTGCGGAGAAATGCGCCGAGGTTGGTGTAAATGTTTGCGAAGCCTGCGACACAGCGTCTTCACCGTTGCTTGCGAAGAAATGCGCCGAGCTTGGTGTAAATGTTTGCGAAGCTTGTGCAACGGCGTCTTCACTGCTGCTTGCGGACAAACGCGCCAAGCTTGGTGTAAATGCTTGTAACGATTGTGATGTGGCAACTTCACTGCTGCTTGCGGACAAACGCGCCGAGCTTAGTGTGAATGTTTGTGAGGCCCGTGACATGGCGTCTTCACCGCTACTTGCGATCAAACGCGCCGACCTTGGTGTAAATGTTTGTGATGTGACATCTTCGTCTCTGCTTGTAGACAAATGCACCGAGCTTGATGTGAATGTTTGCGAAGCTCGCGCCACAGCGTCTTCACCGCTGCTTGTGGAGAAATGGACCGAGTTTGGTGTAAATGTTTGTGAGGGCCGTGACATGGCGCTTTCGCCGCTGCTTGCGGACAAACGCGCCGAGCTTGGTTTAAATGTTTGTGAAGGCCGTGACATGGCATCTTCACCGCTGCTTGCGGACAAACGCGCCGAATTTGGTGTAAATGTTTGTGAAGCCTGTGATATGACTTCATCGTCTCTGATTGCAGACAAACCTGCAGAATTTGGTATAAATCTCTGTGAAGTCCGTGACATGGCGTCTTCGTTTCCACTTGTAGACAAACCTGCAGAACTTGGTGTAAATGTTTGCGATGTCCGTGGCATGGCGTCTTTTTCTCTGGTAGCAGACAAACGCGCACAATTCGATGTAAATGTCTCTGAAGTCTGGGAGATAGCATCTTGTTCTAAGTCTGAAGTCGCTGAGCTTTGAGTAAGCTCCTCTGATATTCGAGCCTCTGCTTTGCGAACGCTCTCTCGTCTTCTCTTTATAGCGACCCGAGTGCGACGTGAAAGATTTGTCTTTCTGCGAACCATTTTATTCTTTATTGGGTCATGTCTCTAGTATAAGTAGTTACTTTCGAATGCTTTCTTGACTCAAAATCGGGAACCAAAATAAACGTTCTGTTCTTCCTGTAAACAATACAACAGTTAACGGTTTATACACCTATACATATGTATATAAATTATGTTCGATAAACTGCCACTGATAAGGAGTCATTTTTGTAGCTATTGTAACATCTGTGTGAACAGGCTATGTGGGTCGTCGGCCTACCTCAATTGGAATCCATATTCCTGATCAATTTTGCTACAAATATAGTCATACATTCACAGTCGTGAGGAAACATTATTTAGTAGGATTATATGTTTTGTCGCCACAGCACGGCTATCACAAGACGGCGCGCGAGCTCTCTCGATTTTTCTCCCACTATACATCTCTTTCTAAGTTTTCTAATAAGAGAGAGACAGATAGTGCGAGAAAAATCGAGAGAGCTCGCGTGCCGTCTTGTGATAGCCGTGCAGGTCCTAATAGCGCGATAGGTTTTAGTGTCAAGTTTTACGTGACGGTTCAGTACATTTTCGCCATAAAACTTGACGATAAAAGCTATCGTGCTAGCTGGGGCTCTCGGTCGTCGTGGCATGGTATGGCATGTACGTATTATCCATTGCAGTCGGTCATATAGCTACCCACAGGCAGAATTCCGTTGCGAAATTCTGCTTGGCAGGCCACATGTAAAGGTTCCTCTACTTAAATGACGACGAACACAAACTACCATCACGGCGGCAGTACTTATGCGGATGAGATAAAAGTAGGCCCTTTCTCCCTTTAACGCATAGTTGTATCCTGTATGATGGGTCATGAGGTATTGATGGCCCATTATCAAGAGCATGCCTAAGCGGAATGACGGCTACCGCCATGGTACCGCGTATGAAATCGGTGCTAGAGGCGCTAGAGTGTATGGAGCCAATTAACATAAATACTTATGTAATACACGGCCAGATAATGTACCACTTTTTTGGGCCGTGCATTATGAGCCCGAACAAAAGTGGCTTCCAATTATTGCCCCGGACCAAGATTGATGTGATGAATTCAATTCGGCCAGGTCAATAGTAAACTTGACAGCTATTGTCAAATTTACTATTGACTGCCACCGCGGGCCGCGCCAGTAAGGCGTGGCCTGCGGTAACGTCAGTAATAAACTATACGATTATTATTACCCGACTGCCGAAGGAGAGGAGGGTTATATAGTTTACTATTGACTGCCGCGCTAGTCTGTGAGAGGCTTGAAGCCTGAATCACACTGACGCGTCTTGTGTGATTCACTCTGAAAGTAAACTTGAAATTAGCAGTCAAGTTTTATATTGACGGCCACCGCAGGCCACGCTAAGCCATCGCTAATCGCTAAGGGTTAACTTATACCATATAGGTAAGTTATATGTAACTACACCTTAAGGATCAAGGCACGCATGTTTTGTACGAAGTACAACGTACCTAGTACCTACCTACCTATTTCACTCGCGAGGAAAACACATTACATTAGATTATAAGGTACCTACTTACGTTTTCGCTGACCATTCTTTGCAGCATTTAATATTTATATTAACCTACACTACACGAGTTAAGTATGATACCTATGATATGAAATGAATAAATAATGGCGCGAACTTTTTTTTGTACCTATATACCTACTTACTTTGATATTGAAATACCTATGCGCGCGCATGTAAGACAAAAAAGGCTCCAAACAGCCAATATAATATCAATTAATTCATAGTCAGTCAAATATTTTGTGGAAATTATTAAATAATATAATGAAACGTTACGAAGTATGTTTACATTGTATTATTATATTATATATTTCGATATTTTAATCATAGGTTTTAAAAAAGTAGTAAGTACAACTTGATTATTTAAAGGCGTATATAGACGGGCGACCACGGAGGACTCTGGTTTTGCCGGACACCGTGCAGCGTGTAATGGTTCGCGTTCGTTCTTTTGTTCAGTGTGTGCCCACCATAAGAGCTGTTAGGCCTGAATTACACTGGTGCGTGCTACGGTGGCGGACCATAGTAAATTTGACAGCATTAGACAACTCTTCTATTGTCCGCCGCGGTCAGGCCGCGCCAGTGTGTGACAGGGCTTAAGCCTGCACCACACTGGCGCGGCCTGCGGTGGCGGACAATAGTAAACTTGTCATTAGCTGTTAAATTTACTATTGACCGCCACCGCAGGCCACACCAGTGTGTGAGAGGCCTAAAGGAAACGCTACACCTACGAATTTTCCGGACGGCCAAGCAACGTCACAGAAAATCTAGTATGGAGTGACCTTGATTTGGCCGGCCGCCGTGCTTCCGACACGTATCCACACGGACTGAATCACGCGTCGGCTGGTGTGCAGTCCGGCCGATATCGGCCCGTGTAGCGTCTCCTTAAACGGTCTTGCATTGTTTCGACCATGGCGGCCATTACACAGTGAGTATTATCAGGCGACCCACTCATTTTACAATCCCAATCACAGGCATATTGACGTGTATTACAGGATTGAGATAATAGAGCAGAAAATCCGGATAATTTTAAAATCCACCCAAAGATAAGAAATAATCTATCAGCGACTAAAGCCACACCACACGATTCTGTTTGATGGATGGCGCCCATACACGGTGAAGTATTATCACGCGATCCATGCGCATTCTCTTTCTCAATTACTTGATTGACACTTGAGTATTTTAGCAATATTTTTATTATAATCATATTGTGATACTCGAAATTGTACGGTGATATATTTCTAGCTTCTCTATCTTTAATAGGTTATGACAGACAGCTAGAAAAATATCACGATGATAAAAGTGGGCGCACGTTATGGCGTTCTATATTATTTGTCGCACCAACTTGCTTTAGTAAGAGCCATGAAGTCTCTCACAGACTGGCGCGGCCTGGCCGCGGCGGTCAATAGTAAACTTGTCATTAGCTATCAAATTTACTATTAACCGCCACCGCAGGCCGGGCCAGTGTGACTCAGGCCTTACACGCCTAGCAAATTGACACAACCACTTACTATAGTTGGAATGGCGGCCAATACACGGTGATTAAATACTGATGATCCACCATAGCTGTCTCTTTCTACAAAATGCAATAGAAAGAGACAACTATGGTGGATCATCAGTATTTAATCATCGTGTATGGCCGTCTATGAGGAAACCGTATATATCTTTCATTCCAAGGCCTGAATCACACTGCCTGCGGTGGCGGTCAAAACTTGCCAAAACGGACCCGGGGCTACTTTAGGGCACAACCAGGAATAACGCTAGGAGGATGATGATTTTAAGGAGTTCTATACATCTAATGCCTAGTTTACACTATGCCGAAGTGAGCAGGGAAGTGTAGGCAGAATGGGCGTAAAATGCGGTATTACGCCCGTTCTGCCCACTTCCCTTCCAACTTCCCTGCTGACTTCGGCTTTGTAAACGTAGTATAACATTTTGTCACAACAACCGCCTTCAAACTGACTTTACAGCTGCGTCGGTAGATTGCTGTGACAAATTGCTAGTTGTATAATAGCCTTAACTACATCAAGTTGGTTTGACAAATTGCATATATTTGTGCTATATATCAAAAAATAAAATAATTTATTTCAGTAACTTAAATACATATACAAGTATCTGTGCTGGTGCCTCTTTTTAAGTATATAATATACTTGTGCTAAGAAGATCACCGCTCTTCCACATGTTGTGATTTAGGTGTAGGCATAAGTAACTTAAAATATAAATTAGAAAGTAAACATTTTATATTATACTATGTGGTAAGTGTGTGTGTGTGTGTTTGTGTGTGTGTGTGTTTGTGTGTGTGTATCACATTTAACATACATTACATTATACATTGTACTCATATTATTGGGCCGTGTATTATCACCCTGAGGAAACTCGGTACGGGGGGATGCCACATTAAAATTTGTCCGGGCTGATAATGCACGATCCAATCATTCACGTACATTGGACGCGAATTATTGGGCTGTACATTATCATGGCCGTGCATTATCATGGCCGTACATAACCGGCACCTACTCTACAAAGAGAATATAAACACTACGTTATACTCTACTCCGTGATTCCCGAATAAATTATAACCAACAATAAGGATACAATAGCGAAAACGCTGGACGTGGTGTTTGTGAAGTGAAGATCATTGATTTGTAAAGGCATTTACCAAAACCGAATCGTATTCTCAATCCTACAATCGAGTGGTTACAAAACAAACGCTGATGCCTCTCATAGGACAGCTTAACCTGTCCTACCCCACGACTCGCGCACTCATTAATGAGCATAAAACTAATAATAAGATTTGGTAAGTTATGATACTAATATGCTTTATTGATTTGGAGATTCGTTGCATTGACAGTGAGAGACTTACGTAGATTCCTCACAGTGGGTGACCTTACTAACCATCACAAACACAACACTGTCTTCTGGAAGGTAGAGGTTGTTCTCCAGTTGGGCTGCTCCAAATATGAGTGAGAAGACATACTGTGCTAGGGCACAGTATGTCTCAAGCTAGGGCTTGAGCTATAAGACAAACTCACTCTTTTGTGTACCTATTTAATGTAATACTACAGTTATAAACTTTTTTGTTGTAAAAACCTAATCTATATAATAATTTATTTTAGGTATGGATTTTCATGGGCCATGGATTTTCTCAACCAAGGAACATAATAATTATAATATGATGTGTAAAGACAAACCAAAAAAAATGGAATTGTGTTCAGTTGAGTATGCAGAATAAGAAAAGGAAGAAAAACCACTCAGCAATTGGAAAGCCAAAAATAATGAACGATTTACTAAGTTTCAATTATTGTGCTTATTAAAATTGATGTTTGTTTTGTATCTAATTTTATTTTTCACTGGGCACATTATCATATTTGGCAGATGATTATTGCCGAATTATCTATCATCATCATCATCAGTCCTTCCCCCAATGCTGAGGATGGTGACTTCATGTCCTATTGTTGTTGACCAGATTACCCCATGGGCTCCTAACACCCACTTTATGCGTGGCCTCATGCAGATGTAGTTGCAAGGGTTCAGTGATTTGTATGCTCGATTTAGCAGGTGCTCTGCCGGTGTGCTGCATCATAATAATCCTCTCCAGGTTATCTGAAGAACATTGTCTATACTAATATTACAAAGAGGAAAACTTGAGATTGTAACTTTGTATGTAATGGTTGCCAAAGTAATGGGTAATCTCTGGAACCACCAAACCGATTTTAAAATTTCCTTTACCTGAGAAGAGTGACTCTAAGATAAAAGTTGATGGAGAAAGTTTAGAAATTCACAGTGCTGTCTTTGAATTGTTGTATAATATGTACTTGTAATATATGAAATTAAAAACTGCCAATACATCAGATAATTTAAGATTAACATCCTATACTAACCTTTCCTTTCATCACATTGACAGTTGTTATGTGGCAATGACAATTTGTTGTACATTGAGAGCTCTATATGTAAAGAAGATTGCCATAGAACAGCATCATTACTTATTATCTTGGCAATATTATGTCAATTTAAGGTTGTGAAATATCTCCTATCATCATCATCATATCAACGGAAAGACACCCACTGCTGGACATAGGCCTCTCCCAAAGCGTGCCACAATGGCCGGTCCTGCGCCACCCACATCCAGCAGACTCCCGCATCCTTTACCAAGTCCACCTTGTCTATCTCCTATAAAATATCTATTTGCCCAGACATAAGTGGTGAACCTTTTCTTCAGACTGAACATTGCATTGCAAAGGATAGACCTACTGGGTGAAAGATATCATACACTTTGGTTAAATAATCTATATGTTTACTATATGTTTATTTTAAAGAAAATATTCACACAATTAAAATATATTAAATTTTACTAAAAGAAGATTGTAGCTTTACAATTTTGCATGTACCTACTTAATGGGTACCTACATAATATCCAGAACCACTTATTCATTTCACCTGCATGTTGAATGCAAAGGTTATAGGCTATATTTTATCCCGCGAGTTTGCCTGCATTCTTTGCAATACACGGGTAGCTAGTAGGTATACATCGTGTAAAATCAAATGATAGGGAAGTACAAGTAATACATTTTGATAATACAACCAAAATCAATGTTGAGAGTACATAGCTGTCCAGCAAATAACTAAATTACCTATACAAGTAATACTTGTCTCGGTGTTTCTTCATAATTCTTTTTACAATTAGGTACGTCCCAGTTATAAGTTAAAATTCTTGTTAGTTTTCAATGCTTAGATTGACTCAATTCCGTCTTTACGGATTTGTTATGTTGGCCGTCTCTCTTATCTGCAAGAACAGTATCACGCCTGTTTCTCATCTCGAATATTTAATTAAGTAGCATTAACATCAGAATCTCGATTCACTGTATTTTCACCTATACTTACTCAATTTTTCACCTATATTCAATTTTGACTGATATTTCCCATGGGCCTTTTAAATATAATTTCATGATGATCATAATCTTTTGAAACTTGTATAAAATTGCCGAGATATTTTTGGTTGACAAATTTTATAGTACACATCAAATATCAGTTATATCATTCATATCATAACCCGCCATGAATATTTTGACTTCGCAGTTCGCTGACAGCTCACCTGTCAGTGTCACCTGACAGTTGTAGCAGCGTTTGATTTCAATAAAAATAAATTAAAAATTAAATGAAGTCGTATATTACGGAAAATAAATTAATTGTCGCAGTCGGATAAAAACTATCCTAAGTTGCAGCTGGAATAATAATGTACCTATATAAAATGTTTCATATTTTTCCGTTCATGGGATGCTGAGAACATTCGAACCGCGCAAAGCTTAGTTTCAAACTGGCTGATTCTTTTTTTAATTTAGAGATTTATTATAAGTGGAGATTACAATCATATGATGGTTCACTATCCATTTAGCAACACGACGTTATCAATTTTAACACCACGCAACAAGCCTATTATAATTAATTACTTATGTGGGGACAATTCTAACACTAATCGACGTAGTCTTGAAAACAAAAGCAGATGCTCTAGTATAAGTTTTATTGATACAATACGTTTTCGAACGCGTTTGCGTTTATAATCAATTTGTATGGCAACGCGAACAGCGTCTCTGGTGGTAACTATTAGGAACTACGAGTTGCCATAAAATTTGAAAATACTTAAACGCAAACGCGTTCAAAAACGTATACCTATGTACCTATAGATAAAACTTATACTATTTAGAGCTATTTAGGTACTGTACTATGTGTATTAGACGACGATATGTGTGTTTCTTTGGCACATTAATTACATTACTATCTTAATGAGTTTACATAATAAAAACCGGCCAAGTGCGTGTCGAACTACGCAGAACAAAGGGTTCCGCGCCTATTAAAAAGGTCGTATCGTCACAGAAATCTTACGGTAAGTGCCGTCCTTTTCTATAGGGAAGGTAGTTTTTCAGCAATATCTCGAAAACTTTAAAACTATTTTGTACAAAATCATTTTTGGTGAAAGAATTTAAAAAACACTATATCCATGTTTTTGTTTAAATATACCGTTTGAAAATTAGAGGGCAACACACAATTTTTATGATTATTTCCGACTATATTCACTTTAAAAAAATGCTAATATTTATTTTACCCTTATATTTATTTTGAAAGGCCTATCGATTGATTGCCACACCTGAACTTACAATGATTTTTTTTTTGACTTGTGTGGAGTAAACCCCTAAAAAATATTTTTTTACTCATTTCATTATAGAACTATGTAGCGTAGCGGCTAACAAAATACACCAATCCTCCAAATTTTATTCAAATACACCTTATAGTTTTCGAGTAAAATGCCTGTGTGTGACATATGGACAGACAGACGGACAGACGGACATGACATTACGCGAAATATAAGGGAACCCTAAAAACTAAATCTTTACATTGGAATTCGCCCCTCCCCCATATTATTATGACCTGACCTGACTTATCAATCCGAAGTAACTAGGTATCTGTCTTGATAATATGGTAAGTCGACTTGAGTCGAGCGTGCCGGGGACTCTTAAAAGCCAAATAAATGAGGAGCATAATCCTTTCAAAAACCCTAAGGGATATTGATGTTATTTAACCAAAATAACATATTTAACTAAATGAATAACAAACGTCACTCTCCATCTTAATGCTTTTAGGTTCAATTAAATCTTCGTCTATTATATTATTTTATATGTATGACACAGAAATAGTTATTTGTTATACAAGGGGGGAAAGTTGTATTTTACCTGCGAGTGTTCATTTGAAACACAAGCTAGTGAAAGGATTCTATGATTGACCACGAGCGAAGCGAGTGGTTCAAAAATAGAATCCTGAGCGTAGCGAGTGTTTCAACACACGAGACGTAAAATAACTTTTCACCCGTGTATAACACAAATCTTTTCACCTCACTACAGCAAGGAAAATAAGAAAAAGGGTAAAAAATAACAAAACAAAACAAAAATAAGTGAAATAAAGTTTAAAATAAGTTTTAAAAAAAGTAAAAAAAGTTGAAAACAAAAAAAAAAGTAAAAAAAAAATAAAAAACGAAAAAAAAAAGTTTAAAAAGTTAAAAATAAAAGTTAAAATATGTCATAAAATATACCTACAAAAAACAAAAATAAACATTTAACGTTCTACGACATAGTACTTTTAACGTTCTACGTCTACTTTCTTCACGTGTGGATAAATAGCGATTTTCTCAATAGTTAACAAACAAACAAAAAGGCCTTTCCGAGCGAGTGAGGTGAAAAAAACATACACGTGTGATACTCGCGTATCAGCTGATTTTAAGTACTCACCCCATGATTGCACTAGGTTGACAGACAGCGCGATTAGGGCGAAACACAGCGCGTTGCACATTTTGGCTTATAAATTTTGGTACAGACTCATTCAAAAGCACATTTCGATCGGGTGTAAATAGCGAGTTTCAGCAGAATTGCTAATAGAGGGCGGCACACGACCGCTCACGCCGCGTGCTCGAACGAAATAAAACTTTTTTAAATGAAGCCAGCAGCCGGGTGTAGCGGTATTTTATCTTAATTTGCTTAAAATATGGTACACATTTTTGGCCTTTTAAAATTGTCTTATCTCAATTAATGTATTACATTTGTAATTTAAAGTATCTTACGTCTATTTTGTATACAATGTTTCAGCTTTGTGTGTTACAATATTTTAATGTTAATTCTAAACGTCCTGTATATGGGTGCAAGAATGTTTACTCTTTGTTTCGCTCGCTCAGCTTTCGAATGTTAACAATACGAGATTGTTTATCTTTAGTGAATAATTTGATATGAGTTAGAGCTTGGTAGATGATATGATCCATACTTGGATTGCGATGTCTCCTATTTTAAACGTCACTGATGTCTTCGTGGAAATTGTGTTGTCGCTCTCGCTCTTAAAGTTATTCGTTTATGTAGATTACTTTTGGTCTGCGAGCTAGTCGGTTTAACTGTTTAAACTGATATCGTGTTTTATTTTCTGGACAGTAATTATTAAAATTTAAAGGTTGTTGATGTCCAAGCAAGTTTACTAAGGAACGTGGGTGGCGTTGAGGTATACCTTGCGGCGTTTGAGGCGCCTCCTGGGCACCCCCTGATGTGCCCAATCTACCGGCGCCCCACATGGAGACGACTCTCCACCAGGAGTTGCTTGTGGTGGATCACTTGGCCGCTTTTTTTATATTTAGTTAGTTAAATAAATTATTAGCAGTGCTATGATTGGCTTATCAATCTTAATCAGGACCAAATTAAAATGGATGTATTAGCCTCCCATCGCTCAAAGGCTGATTTTAAGTCATTCTGGAAGCACACTAAATCCATGAATGTAAGACCTAGCCTACCGGTGAGTGTAAATGGATCTAGTGAGCCAGCGGAAATAGCTAATTTATTTAAAGATAAATTCAAAGTCGAGTCACCGCTGGGTACCACAATACAGTCATGTAATGCTGAGCTCGGTGCTGAGTTCACCGTGTTCACGTGTAAGGAAGTGTGTGATGTGATCCGTCACATGACGCGAGGAAAGTCACCGGGACACGATGGACTCAGTATCGAGCATTTGCAAGCTGCTGGAGTACACTTACCCAGAGTGTTAACTATGCTGTTTTCGTTGTGTATTGGTCATGCCTATTTGCCAGATGAAATGTTGAGGACAATTGTCGTACCAATAGTTAAAAATAAAACCGGGGATGTGTCGGACGCAGGTAACTATAGGCCCATTTCATTGGCTACAATAATAGCTAAAGTACGTGACGGTGTGCTTGACGTGCGACTTGGTAGATATCTAAAGTTACATGATGCGCAGTTCGGTTTTAGAGCAGGATTATCTACTGAGACCGCCATTGCTAAGCTTAGCAAATAATCTCAAAAAATTGAGATTGCGTTAAGCAATTAGTAGACATACTTGTAACAATTAAATGAATGCAATAAACAGTTAAAATTTAAAAAAAATTTTTTTTTTTTAATTTTAAGTCTAAAACACACCGTCAAGTATTACACAGATAATCTTTGACAGATAGGAGCACACCTATATATGCGTGCTTCCTCGACCTGTCTAAAGCCTTTGACATGGTGTCCTATGGTGTCATGTGGGATAAACTATCATTGAGTAAAGTCCCGCGTGAAATTATAGATATTTTTTAATACTGGTACGGCAACCAGACCAATACGGTTAGGTGGGGGGCAGCACAGTCGGAGGCGTACAGGTTGGATTGCGGGGTGAGGCAGGGGGGTTTAACCTCACCGAAGCTCTTTTCAACTTGTATGTTAACGGGCTGATAGAGGAGCTCAGCAGAATGCCGGTCGGGTGTTATGTCGACGGTGTTAGCGTGAACAACATAAGCTACGCCGACGATATGGTGCTGCTGTGCCCCTCTGTCAGTGCACTCAGGAAAATGCTGAGTGTCTGTGAGGCCTACGCAGAAACTCACGGTCTAGTATACAACTCCAAAAAGAGCAAAGTCCTAGTCTTCAAGTCAAACAAAATGAACCCTAAGCATGTGCCCTCTATAGTTTTGAACGGTATGTACCTACAGAGGGTTTCACAGTTTAAATACCTTGGGCACTATTTGACAGAGGACCTCAAGGACGAACTCGATTTGGAGAGGGAACGGAGAGCGTTAGCGGTCAGAAGCAATATGTTGGCCCGTAGGTTTGCCCGTTGTTCAAAACAAGTTAAAATCACCCTTTTTAAGGCCTTCTGTCAAGTATTCTACACGGGTAGCCTATGGGTCAGCTACACGCTGAAGGACTATAATGCTCTTCGGATCCAGTATAATGATGCCTTCAGAATCCTGTTGAGGTTGCCATGGTTCTGTAGCGCGTCGGGGATGTTTGCCGAGGCGCGTACCGACGACTTTTATGCGATAAGGCGAAAGCGGGTTGCATCTATCCTATAGACAACAGGATACTGAAGGTCATCGCTGATAGATCAGACGGTTACATCCTGAGTACCTGGGTTAAAATTATTAATTAAGATACCTACCTAGACATTCTCTTGACATTTTCACATATTATGTACCTATTGCTCTGTTGACGTTTTTCTTGAAATCAGTAGTTAATTAAGAAACCTTGACATTTTCACATCTGCACTTCTGTTGACATTTTTATAATTATTTAATATGAATTAAAGTAGCACTGTTTTAGATAAATAATCTGAATGTACCTATATTGTATTGTATGGAATGGAATGTTCTGAAATAAAGATATTTTATTTATCTTTATTAATCATACTGTAATTATTTTACAAGGCTTTGAAAATAAGGTCAAGTTATAAGTCAAGATCATCCTGAAAACTTTTAACGCCACCGTTTGTATGGTAGCGCCATCTATGAAGGGTCGCGACAACAGTTTCATATTCTGTATGACTGTCTCCGTTCGCTCCATGTCTAAACTAGGAAAGAAAATATGTCTTAAACGCGACGGTACATACTAGTACAATTGACCATCGCTAGATGGCGACAATTGTCGTTCATTGGCTGTGTTTTGAAACACTATCGCATCATTTCTCAATAGGTCGCGTTTACCACCTAAGTGATTTTTTTTTGGATTTTAGATCAAATAATAATAGGACCCCAAATTTTTTAAATTATTTTTAAGTTCATTAAGTAGTTATCTACTTATGTCTGCCTACTGGTAGCTGTGTAGCTGCTAATAAGTTGAAGTGAAAATATTTACTTAAAAGAAAAAAAAACACTTTTATTAACCATCTGACCTTCTCACGCGTACAGAAGTACCTACGGTGGCTACGGATGCAGGATACAGTATGCGCTGCGCATAAAGACTCAGAGGAATTTGGTACAAAAGACAAACTTGTTTAATAAATCCCCGAAATCCCGCGGGGGGCCCCATGAATCGAAATCAGGTGCATGATCCGAGCGACGTATGCCCGCTACGTTTCCCGCATACAGCCCCGAACGAAACTCTGCCAACTCAAAAAGTAATTTTTCCCATAGCTGTTTCATAGAAAAAATCTGACTTTTCGACAAGGGTGCATCATAGGGCAAAACTACGTAACTAGTTACACCCTGAAAGTCATAATGACCGAAGTGTTCTTATTTTGCACGCGATTATGATGCTAATTGGGTGTTACGTATATCCTAGAATGGCGTGAACATATAAATGGATTTGGTTAGTTTTGGCCCTGGTTATATACAGTGGAATCCGTTTGTAATGACATTGAACTTGCAACCATGAAATTCACGACTCGACTGTTTATACAGTTTGCTATACTCGTAAAACAAATGGCTACAGTGATGACGCGAATGAGCGCGTTCCAACCTATACATTTTTTTTAAATATCAATTACCTACACATTTACATTTGTTTTAAATTTTTACATACATTATTAAACACACTATACATATTATAATACTCAATTTTAAGTTGCATAATTTATGATGGGTCGTTGATTTAGAATAGTTTGGGTTTGGGATGTTTAACAGTGATATTATCTTGTATGGTCATACCTTGGTCCCACGTCGACTGTCAAGTTAATGTGCTCAGTCGATATGATACCATGTTGTGACACCCTGTCTAAATTAATCACTGTTAAATTTCGCAAAGTAGATGTAAGGTAATCTTATTGTACACTATTTTATGCAAATAAATTACTTACTTACTTACGTCCGAGTGCTCGACGTTGTCTGTAAGTAGTAGAGGTAATTAGTATATGGCATGGTCACTCTATGTCAAAGTGACATGGCTTAAATTCGAATGAAGAAAAGTCGTCTTAGTTCGAATTTAACCCATATTGATTTGACATAAAGTACCCATACATTATTTATACAGGGGTAAACAAGTAACTTTTCAAATGAGCGTTAGGACAACTCAATTGTCATTTTACAAGCTTTCTATTAACTTGCAATGTATGCTTGTACTTAACTAACTATGTAAGCTTGTGGTGTGTTTATTTTACTAACTACTTTTTAAATATGTTTGTTCGGGTGGAAACTTGCAACTCAATTTTGAAGCAGATATCTTCAACCGAATTGAAATTTTGGGTAAAGGTATATAGTTTGGATGAAAATTCTATATTATGGTACCATTGAGCTGATCTGATGATGGAGACAGAAGGTGGCCATGAGAATTCAGTACTTAACCGAGGTACCGGTAGACTGGGGTTACTTTAGGAAAAAATGGGCTACTTTGATCATTTAGAATGTAGTATAAAAGCAAAACTATTTGAAATGAAGAAGATTTAATCGAGTATACAGCAAGATAGATAACTAATATATTCACTGCCACAGTTCACCCACAAGTAAAAACAATGATTTCGGAGAATAACCTACTTGATCAAAGTCGCCCCGCGAATCAAAGTAACCCCAGTTGACGGTAACGATAACGTTGAGTTTGGGCTCGTTAGAATCTTCTCAATGGGTAGTTGATGACGGTATACAGAAAAGTACAGTCGGCAATAAAATAAAAGCTTGTACCAAACATTGAAACTTATTTCCATACAAAAAGTGTCATTTACTTAGACCTGGTAGGTACGCGCGTACAATGTGTTACGTAATCAACCTAGATCCACGATCCATCCATACTAATATTATAAATGCGTAACTTAAACCGCTTTGGTATAGATAGAGATAGTTTGACTACCGGGGAAGGACATAGGATAGTTTTTATCCGGGAAAACATCCCCTAAAGGCCTCCACACACCGGTCGTTGTAAAACATTGAAACTTATATACACCCGCGGCGGGCCCGCGTTCGATGTGTGTTTGAAGTGTAGTTTCAATTTTTAGAACTTGCGCGGGCCCGCGCCCGACGCGCGCCCGACCCGCGCCCGCGACCGGTGTGTGGAGGCCTTCAGGGGATGAAATGGGGGGTGAAACTTTGTATGGAGCTACGAACGAGTTCCTCGAGGACGGAGTTGTGGGTAGAAGAACGAATAGAACTAAGTTATAACGAACTAACTGTTTCATTGTCTGTGGCATCGTAGCCCCCAAACCGATGAAACGATTTGAGTGCGGCTTTTTTTATCGAAAGTCATGTGTGTTGAGATGGTCCTTACCTATAGGATTTTTATGTGTCGGGGGAGTTTAATTTATGTAAGGTCCTAGTCCTTGACGTTTCACTAGTGTATGACATGGGCACTTTATGTCAGTGACATGGCTAAAATTCGAATGAAGAAAATTCCTTTTAGGTCGAATTTAGTGCCCACGTCATACGCAACGTCGAGGACCAGGCAGTTGGCATTAGTTATTCATTTATCAATCATATACGACGTTAATGTTCACTCACTTGGTCGTTTAGCACACTGTGAGTTGTTGTCAAATGATAAGAATTCAAAACCCACTAATTCCTTATTCTTCATCCAACAGCCAGCACCATCCATAACAATCAAAAAGTACCACATTGATATTTAATTAGGCGAATATATAACATTTCCTAACTACATATTAAAATATAGTGAACCGTACTAGCTACATAGTTACGCCACGTTATCAGTGTATAACATAATTATTACCGCTCAGTTCAATATTATAATAAGGGAATAGGATCAATCTCGGCTGCGGTGTAAATAATCCTACAGGCGGTCGTTGCCCGGGAAATTAAATTTTACAGTACACATGGTGCTACTTTTCCGCACGTGTCGGAAAAGAGCACTTTCCGTGCATATGTCGAAACTTTAAAGAGCCATATGTACTGTAAAACGTTGTACGATACACGTGGAAATAGGTAATTCGCAACTCGTGTCGATTTAAAACAATCCCTTCGGTCGAATCGTGTTTTAGTTTATCACCACTCGGTGCGAATTTCCAATTTTTTGCACTTGTATCGTAAATAACTATTGCAGTGTTTGCGGTCCAAGTTATTTGTACATTGCATTCATGTTGGATTCCTTATCATCTGAAATTTGTTTTTATTGTAAACGAGTATGGCTTTAATACTACTTTTCGATCTTATCGGGTATAGATAGACTGTGCAGTCTGCTTGGACTTTAGAATGCACATACTAAAGTCCATTTAACACTGTGGTGTCACACCTGTCAAATCTGAAGAGTTCTGCATCGCACTATCGAAGTTTCTTAAATCAGTTGCGTAAATAGTATAACATCCAAACAACTCTCATTGGACTTCGGTCCCTGATAGCTCATGAAAACTAGATTCAAATGTATGGAAAATTTGGCAAAATTAATGGAGAACTTTTATCTATCAGGATATGTAGGTTATAGAGCAAAGTTAAATTTTATCTACTCTCCCCTCCTCCCGGGGCGAGCTTCACACCCCCGCGCCCATGAAAGTGTCCCGGAGCGCGGTATTTTCCATTTTAAAACAAAACGGTACACGATAAATAAAAAATGTGTAAAAACGAAATAATCCTTAGTAAATTTACTATAAACCTTTCATACATACAAAAGCGATATCACTTATAGTTTCAGCGCAATCTGCCAAACCCTGGCTCCTGTCAAATCTGACGAGTTCTGCATCGCACTATCGAAGTTTCTTAAATCAGTTGCATACATATACGTAAATACGTATAACATCCAAACAACTCTCATTGGACTTCGGTCCCTGAGAGATCTCTCTATTGCCGTATCTTCTACAACGCATTGGTGAAAGAGTTTTTTAAAACGGATGTGTACCTAGTTTTCTTTCGAAGATTGTCTGTATAATCTAGGTACATCCAAACTCAAAATTATAGAAAACTATAGGTATGCCGTTTTAAAACCTCGTCCATTTTAAAGGTGGGACGGAAATGTGCAGCATTTCTTAAAAACCGGGGCTTGCCAGTCTCCTGAAGCTAGGGCGCAATTCAACTCGTTTTGATAACAGCTCATGACAGTCATGAATAAGTCATGATTACTCGTGACCACTATACGACATTGAGATTTCACTGGCTATAACTCAGTGAGAGGGATAACGGCGCCAGGGAAACGGAAACTAGATTGAACTCTAATTTCACACAAACACACTCCTCCCGTACAACACAATTCGTATGACTTAGTGATACAACAGCCATGTTACAAGATTTGCTATGTATCATCAATGGTCTTTAAGTTTATTACAGACTATACAAGCAGTGTCAAGAGCAGTGCACGGGTAAGATCTTAATGGAAATGTACAAATGGCTCAGAAGAGACCTTCATCTAGTGTTCATAGACCTCCAAAAGGCGTTCGACCGTGTCCCAAGAGAGCTTATATGGCAATCGTGACGTGCACAACTAGTTCCCGAATACTACATCGAAATCCTTAAGGACATGTATCACAACGTCAAGACTAGAGTTCGTAGCCCGGCGGGTATCAAGCCTAGAATTCGAAGTTAAAGTCGGAGACCACCAGGGTTCTTCTCTTAGCCCGTTACTGTTCAACATAGTTATGAACCATGTCACCGAACACATTCAGAAATCAGCTCCATGGACACTTGTATATGCTGACGACATAGTTCTTATAGCGGAAACATTATAGAAGAGCCCCAAACCGATCTAACAACATGGTGCTTAATGTTGGAGTTGGAACGTACCGGACTGAGAGTGAGTTAAACCAAGACAGAGTATTTGCACTGCCACTTCTCAGAAACAGACATAACTGACATCATGGAACAGCAATTAAAATTTGGGAACAACCCTTTAAGAAAGTCAACCATTTTAAGTATCTGGGATCTGTTATGTCATCTTCGGCCTCCACGGATAAAGACATCGAAAATCGCAAAAAAGCTGCTCGGTTGAAGTGGCGATCACTAACAGGAGATCTGTGACGCGAAGATGCCCATACAGGTTAAAGGAAACATATATAAAAGAGCAATTAGACCCGCTTTGATGTATGGATCCGAATGCTGGGCTATGCGGAAGTCAGACGAATTACAAATTCACGTTACGGAGATGAAGATGCTGAGATGGAGCGGAGGTGTAACCCTTAGAGATAAAATACGAATACATAAGGGGCACATTTAAAGTTGCAAATATAACAGACAAGCTGAGAGAGAATCTTCTACGTTGGTACGGCCATATCATGAGGGGCCCCTCATTGCATATGACAAGAACCGTAATGAATATACAGCAACCAAAAAGGCGCCCTCCAAAGACCTGAAGGATGTAAATCCAGAAATAACAAAAAATCGCGCCAAATGGCGTAAACGGACTAGGAGAACCGACCCCAAAAGATATGGGATATAGGCTCGGGAGATGATGACAAACAGTGTCAAGAGGAGAGGAGAAGAGAGGCAGACAAGCCTGGCAGGTGTAATTAGCCCGAGGCGAACAGGTGCCACGTTGATGCCGCTTGGCTCGCTTATCTGCGAGTGTTTTAAACCACGCTTCATCGTGGACTTTACGACCATCGAACACCAGCTTGCGCCATCTCTTCCTGTCCACGGCAACTGTAAAGTGCTATCTAATGAGCTATCGAAATACAGAATCGAATGCTGTCACCGTTTCGCAAGACGTCACATTTTCCGTCTCGTCTCGAGGAAATATTTCGTTAAAATGTTCCCGAGAAGTAATCGTGCGGGCGAATTTTCTGGAGACTTGCTGGGGAAATTGGATCCGCAGTCAAATGGGGGTAAGTAACACGAGAACATAAAGGAACTTAAACCCGTTTTTCGACGTCAAAACTCTAAATCTTGGTAACTTGCAGGTCTCTGCTGGTTACTGTCATATTACTGGAATACGCAAACACGTGTGTATCTATTAGATAGGTTACTACGGTCCATGTTCCCCCGTGCTACTCTTTTTTAAATGACAGTTTAATGGTAAAACATTTTGTTGGGTTTCCCATATTATGATATACGTCAATACGTCAGACTTGGCAGTACAATAATCGTACAAATACTGTTACGCACGCCTCAGTAAAAGAAAACAACTCGGAAAACGTTTTTATGAGATGAACCCACGATGCACCTCATTCCAGAGAACATTAGAAATTTTAACGAACAAATTAGTTTAAACATTTCTACCGCATCAAAATCCGTTGCGTAGTTTTACAGATCTAAGCATACATAGGGACAGACAGGCAGCAGGACGCGACTTTGTTTTATACTTAATATGTAATGATGATATCAAAGGGAAATAACCATTACGGTACTATTAAACGACGTTTTTATTAGAAACAAATAATCCCACAAAAATGTCCTTAAACCCCTGACGTATAAATTAGTCGCAGGAGGCCATTAAATAATGTGCCAGGAATTATTGTGGGAACCATTGTGTAGAACCCCTGCCCCAGGATGCCGTGCTAAGGAAAAATGACTTATCTTTGTATAGGTTTCGTATTGACTTAAGACTTTTTGATTTAGGAATGCTGCAGTTGTCGACCCAGGATTTGTTAAGTTACAGAGGGTCCAGTTACGATCACAATGTGAGAACTGGGCGCATTGAATTTGCGAGCGTTTTTCAAAAAAAGTGTACAAAACAACTTTTTTTTCAAAATTCATTTTTTTTTTGTTTTTCTTACTCAGAATCTTTGATACTATCGATCCTCGTACAAGAAAAAAAGTGTCCTAAATATTCCATTCCAGATCGTCACATTTTTGTATGCAGTCTTTTTTTATTTATATGATCGTGACGCACTGGAAGAAAAAAAATTACAAAGTAAAATCTGGGACACTTTTTTTCTTGTATGAGGATCGATAATATCAACGATTCTGAGTAAGAAAAACCAAAAAAAAAGCTTTGTACACTTTTTTTGAAAAACGCCCTTGCATAATTCGCTATAATCAATATTTGAATTCGTAATATGCTGTATAATTTCACTGGCTTTAAAGTTTTTTTTCCATGATATTTAGTCTCGTAGGCATTTTTTCATAATGTAAGTACAAACATTTTAGGGTGTTTTGAATGATGACCGCACAAAACCGTGATGACGATGATAAATTACTTAGACACAATATTTTCTTATTCAATATTCTCTTAGGAAATAGACGCCGATGGTGGCCATATAATCACCATATAAGTACATGTTTCTGAAGGAATTATTTTTGAGTCTACCTATTCTAATGTATATAATTATTATAAACCTTAAGGGGCTCCAAGCGCTAATTGACTAGTTTTGATAAGTTTTGAGTTGATATTCCTCCGTCATAACAATAACAATAGATATATTTTATGGCACAAACGTTAATGGGCTGTTCAATTCTTTTCAACACACCTGCTCGTAAAGTAGGTCTTATTACAGCGTATTTACACTGATAATGCAGAATATTACCCATGCCGTGCCTTTTACATTACATTATCGCACTAGTGCCTTTTCATTACATATCTTTTTAAATATTAGCAAAATAATGCAGAATATTACCCATGCCGTGACTTTTACATTACATTATCGCACTAGTGCCTTTTCATTACATATCTTTTAACATTTTTATTTATTTTTTATTTTTTTTCCTCGCAAATGTGTTGAAAAACGTCGTATGAAACACGTGAGCATGGTCATTACACTTCTCGTCTCCATTAAGCCTTCGCCTTCGGCTCAGGCTTAAAAACCGACTCGAGTGTAATGACCAACTTAGCACACTTGTATCATAATGTACTATTATCTACTTTTGCACGAGAGATTTTTAGAAAACAAAATTATGTAATCATGGTTCAAAAAGCTCTGTTTTCGATAGTAGTATGTAGTTTATGCACTTTTACATATGACATTTACATGTTACTGTTCCTTATTGACGTCTCTAACAACCCACGAGAGATTTTTATTTTTAACTCATTTTCACAAAATTTACGTCCAAAAAACTGGTATTTTTGGCCTAAAACTGCTAAAGTGTGGTGCCATATATCTCGAAAACGGTGAGTTTTTAAGTAAATATGGGATACTATTTCGGTAAACCTTGTTGTTGTTTAATACTAAGCCATAAAAAACCCGAAAAAACGGAAAGTAACAAATCGAAGGACATTGGGAGCTGTGAGCCCCTTAAATTGTACTTATAATTATGATTAATATTAGGTATCGCATGTACTAATTATCATACGTACCTTACCTATGACCTGTAACGGTAACTATGTTATAAATAGATTATTTCATTTCTTTTCACCGAATGGAATAAATAATTAAACAAACTCCGAACTAACACCGAATATTCGAGTTTCGAACACTTCCAGAGGTCTTCTTCAACATGACCAAAATGTACATGAAAGTATAAATTCAATCATCCAATAGTCGTCACTTTTTTGGCCCATGGATAATTTAAAATGCCAAAAAGTGTTAATTTACTCTTTTCAGGGCATGCGGTGCCAGCTGCTGAACATCAATTTGACAAAGTGGACTTTCTGTGTTAATATTAGTTCAAGCTTTAACCCCACCATTGTCGAGTATGACTAGGGCTCGGAAAAAACGCATGTGTTCAAATCCATTCATCCCGGATGGCGAGGGTTAATTTACGCTGCACTTGTTGGCAAATCCCCAAGGACGGACGGCGTGATTCAATTATGGGCCGTTTGGGGGAGAAAAATACACTCCATATTTTGTGGAGGCTATCGGGACCATATCGCGAGATACTAAGAGGTCCTTAAGAGCGATAGATACGTCGTCGATGTTTACCAGTATTTTGGAGTGAAGAAAGTAAAGTAAATACATACAGTGTACATACCTACTTAATTATTAATTTTATCTGGACGCTCAGATACCTTATACCACAGAATAAGTAATAGTACTACGTACAGAAGGTTCTCTGTTAACAAATTCCCTGTTTAGGTACGCCAAACGTGCCTTAATGTATAGTAATATTGTTTTCATTTAGTGACATTTCGTTCTGTTAACCCTTTTTCAGGCAGAGGCGTTATATTGACCACATACAGACTGTGAAACGCGTATCTTAATATCAATGAATAAGACTGACATTTGATTGTCATTTTTAAATTGCCGGCCTGGAAAAGGGTTAAACTGCAACTTCCAAATAATGGTTGTTGTAAGATTATGTATTTTTTCATTGTAAATTATTGTAAGTGCCTTTGTGGGTTATTTGCAGAATAAATGTTTGATTTTGATTTTGATTGAGTAGGTAGAAAGAGTATTGCGAATTCGAGGATATTTTAAATATCACGCCGATGGCTAATAAGCGTACAGCCCAGTTGATGGTCGTAATCGGTTACCGTAGCCTATGGATGATTGCAACTCCGGGGCTGTCACACTCACATTGTGGCGTCACTCCTGTCAAATCTGACGAGTTCTGCATCGCACTAAATATCGAAGTTTCTTAAATAAGTTGCATAAATATTACATCCAAACAACTCTCATTGGACTTCGGTCCCTGGGAGATCTATTGCCGTATCTTCTACATTGGTGACCCCGACAATGGACATAAGCGCAACTCTGAAGATGCTATCTATGACCCCTCCGTCTCAAAGGGGGGCTGATGTGGCGTGACTCCTGTCAAATCTGACGAGTTCTGCATCGCACTATCGAAGTTTCTTAAATCAGTTGCATAAATATAACATTCAAACAACTCTCATTGGACTTCGGTCCCTGAGAGATCTCTCTATTGCCGTATCTTTTACAACATGTTCGTTAGCCGTTGCCGACCCTAATGCCTTGATCACACACACGTACCGAGCAAACGGGCGAGACAGTGGTCTCGGCCGAGTACTCGGTGCGTATAACATAGCGAGTGACTGTTTATACGCACCGAGTACTCGGCCGAGACCACTGTCTCTGTGTGCGTCCCATGACACGGGCAGGGGCAGCATCCGCTCGGTGTACTCCTTGCATTTCATTAAATTGTCAAAAGGGCCTCTACGTGTTGGCTCAGTTGGTACTTTGTAGGTACCTAGCCCCACGCACGCCTCCCAAAGGTGCGGGACATCATTGTCCCGTGAGCGGGAAATCCAGTAACCTTGTCGCCTGAAAGTACGGGGTAGTTTGATTTTTGCAAACTTGTTTATGATGTTGGCCTAATGAATAATCCAAGTTTGTGACCCCGAGCGCAGAAAGCAACTTTGTTAAAAATTTAGAATACACCACACCATAACTTTGTCATAGTAACAAGAGCTAAAAAGGTACGTGTTTCAATTTCCTGTACATTGTGCACATAAAATAAAGGTACGATGCGCGATAAGTCTACCATAATATATGTATCAGTTCATTAAGTATGTGACCTGGAAATAGTTCTTTTAAATACGTACCTAATTCTTAAAAGCTGTGAAAACTCTTTACGATGTTGTGCAATGTCTTACTCAGTAGGTATCCCAAATTGAATAACTACATTAACTACCCACTTATTTATGTCCTTAGACAAGTGAATCCAGTCCAAACGTAAAATAAATAAGGAAATCTTCAATGTTCGGGCCCGCGGGATTTTATGCGCAAAGTTTACATTGAACGACAGAAGTTCCGTGCTTCTCGTAGTTCGCTGAAAAATAACTCAGAGTTGCATACTGATATATTATCAGGTAGCAGTCCTCTTTGGTTTTTACTAACCCTACGTTAGTGATGAAACGACTATAAAACCCCACATGTCACTCTTCGCCTATCCCCCTTCGGCCGCCTACGAAACCAAAGCTACGTAGGGTCATTTCGCCGGTTGGCGACCACCTAATTTCATGTGCCGGTTAGCGACCACTTAGCTGACTTGGTGAACTGAAAGCATATTTTCTCGTTTTTTTTGTAAATTCCTATTCCATAACTACAAACAATAAGGCATACGGCTGACTGTTTCAATAGGCTCTGTAGAATTGATGTTATCTTCAATTGAAAAAACCATGTTCTTCAAGTGGTCGCTAACCGAAGGTGGTCGCGTAACCGGCGAAATGACCCTAATCGTACCTAAACAGTTACGTGTGAAGAATTATTTTTCTTGCTACAAAACTAGTTACTATTTTTTTTTCGTATCTGAACATTTTGAACAGTTTCGACGGCTCCTATTTCTGGTCTGTTTCTTCGGTCGGGCATCTGAAGCTACCTAATAACGAAGCTAACCTAACCTACCTAGTGTTTTGCGATCGTAACAGGTTTCCAACTTTCCAATAAGGAAGAAGAAATATTTGTACGTAACTACTTTCGTAGCAAAAAAAAATATTCTTCACACGTAACTGATTACGTAGCCTTGATTTCGTAGGCGGCCGAAGGGGCCTATCTTACTAAATAATAAGTTTGTAGCGTAGGTGTGTAATAACTATAGCACTCAGCAAACAGTTCTTGCAAAACGAGTAGACGGCAAACTTCGTGCGCAAATGAGGGGAAGTGGGGGGGCAGCTCGCACGTACAATTCGCCTTTGCGCAGGCAAGGTCATTTGCGCACGAAATTTGCCGTCTACTATACCCTATAAGTACGATTTCTATGAACTTTAGAATACGTGGGTTTAGAGGGGCGAAATATCGATCTATGTAACTACTTGGTAAAATTAGTTTTCTCCATATTTTCTCTATTTTCACCAAAGCCAAAGTACTAAAAGTAGGTAATTTATTTATTTATTTATTTTTATTTAATTTGTTTATTTCGAACCACATATAGTTCATATACAATCATTAAAATAAAGTACACATTAAAAATAAAATAAGACATTAAAATAAGACAATACAATTATTAGCTACAACATGTAAGGAGTTCCAGTGCTCCACCATTCCAGCCTATCAACAATGGTGTTCAGGAGGCTGTTGTCGCTGCCTCGCACACGGCGCATCAGAGAGGCAACTCGTTTTCGAATTATAGCATGAAAACTATCAACTCTAGCCTCTGCAAACATTCCTGATGCGCTGCAAAAGCGAGGCAGCCCCAACAACATCCTGAAACCATTATTGTACTGGACGCGTAAGGCATTGAGAGCTCTCTGCGTGCACTTGGTCCACAAGCTACACGTGTAGAAAGTCTGACAAAATGCCTTAAAAAGGGTTATTTTGACATCCCTCGTACAACGTGCGAACCTGCGGACCAACATGTTGCTCCTCACTGCCAATGCCCTACGCTCCCGCTCCACATCGAGATCATCTGAGAGGTCCTCGGTGACCCAGTGCCCCAGATACTTGAACTTTGTGACTTTAGTCAACTCCGTTCCTCCAAGTTTAAGCGGTGGCACAGATTTCGGTTTTTTGTTTCCTGCCTTGAATACAAGTAGCTCGCTTTTCTTAGAGTTATATCTGAGACCCTGGGCCTCCACGTACCTCTCACAAATGCCAATCAAAATCTCGAGAGCCCCAATCGATGGGGCCAGCAGCGCCATATCGTCAGCGTAGCTAACGTTGTTCATAATTTGGCCACCAACTGAGCACCCAACCCTGGCACTGCTGAGCTCATCGATCAAGTTATTTATGTACAGGTTGAAAAGCCGTGGAGACGTCAACCCCCCTTGTCTCACACCGCATTCCAACCTGTACTCCTCCGAGTAAGCGCCTGCCCATCTCACACTGTTCATTTGGTTATGGTACCAATATCTTAAAATAAAAACCAGCTCTTTGGGTGTAGCTGTCTCCCTCAAGAGCTTTTCCCACAGTAAATTGTACGACACAAGATCGAAGGCTTTCGATAGGTCCAAAAAGCAGGTGTATACCGGAGTGTTACGCGAAGTATAGTAATGAACCGTATGCTTGAGTCGTAAAATCGCTGTTTCGGTAGAAAGCCCTGGCCTGAAACCGAACTGCGCCTCATTGAGCAATATATGATGAGAAAGATTACGATCAAGCAGACGGTCCAAAACCTTCGCCTAATTGACATGTGCAATGATGTGAGTATACCTACCTAGAAATACCATTAGTTAAGAGGCTTATTTATATAAATATATTGTTTGCTCTTAACAAAATGGTAGGTGATAAGCGATAAGTTACGTTTAGCCTTCGTGTAGCAGTTTAGTGCTACCTAGGGACCTGGATGTTTATTAAACAGATTGTTTACTAACCTCCAAGAAAGGGAAAACCTTTGTTAAGACAAAGTCGTAACTTCCCATAGCAAGCAGATTCAGATAAGCCTTTGTTTGTCTAAGGATTCAAAGTGCCTGGGTTTTTGTGGAAGTAGCGGCAAAGAGAAATGTGGCGGATATTTTTATGTACTTCATTTGCGGTCTTAGGAAAAAATAATAAGTATGCCGAATTATCTTAGGCACTGCGCAGACGATTTGTATCAATGTTACGACGTGATTAGTACCCTGAAATGTAGTTGGAACATTGGTAAATGTAAAAAAAATGCCTTAAAAAGAATCTGAGAAGTGATCTTGACACCACTCGCTGACCCGGTATTCCATTCTTGATATATTTATGGCAGAAAGGGTCATATCCTCAATTTTATTTAAGCAGGTACCTTGTGAATACAGCAAACTAGTTTTTATGTTGCTGGATTCGTTGATCTATGAACTCAAAAGAAAAACGGCCGTTTTAAGTTTGGACGCATTGAGGAATCCAGCAACTAAAAAACTATTATGATGTATTCATAAGATACTTAAACACAAAATGCAGTAGATAATGGGCTCCTTTTTACAAGCTTTTATTTTTTAATATCACTCGTTAAATTTAACTAATCACAATTATTTACCAGTGGCGCTAGTGAGCACGTCAATGGGCGCTTTATGTTGCGAGGTCTATAGCAACGTCTAGGTATAAAAGGGTTATCAACTAGAGTGTTACCTAATAAAGTGGTGATATGTCAAATACCGCGGATGAAAATTGGCTTTAGCCACAATCTAAGATATCAGTCATTTGTAAGTAAGGAGTACAACTACATAACTACTTCTTCTCTTTTTTTTTTGGCGTTCTGGCCAACTGTGTCGGCTCAATTTTGTACAGAAGTGTCAAGCCATCACACCCCGGGGCAAGCAAGATCGACTAACATGGCGGACATGACGAGCATGTCACGCCGCGGACGATTGACGACGTGACGTGTGACGCGCGCTGCACGCTGGCGTGACGATGTTGACTCTAATTTCGGCTGCATTTCTTTAAAGATGGGGGCAAAATTCAACACTGTTTTTTGACAGCTCTTAACATCGCAGTCATAAAGTGTAACCTTATCTGTGAAGTAAAATTTTCGTCTAATAGCAATATTTGACAATGGGCATTTTCAAAAATGTGTGTACCCAATTAGCGTGAGCAGTTAAACAAACATTAGAAATAGAAAAAACTTTATTGACTCGGTGTCAGTTTAGTGACGAGAATGAAGTACACAAACTAAGTGAAAATGAACATGCTTCTCATTTAAGTAATAAGGTGTTTATGCATAATCAATATCACTACATAGTATAGAACAGCTGCAGCTGGTGGTGACAGCGACCACTCCGTATGCTGGCGAGTACGCTCCCCCCCACTACCTGTAGGTACACAACTGCACAGTATAAAACCAAGTCGCTTCCCGCTGTCTGTTTCTCCCTATGTATGCTTAGATCTATAAAACTACGCAACTGAATTTGATGTGGTTTTTAGGATTCCGTAGCCAAATGGCAAAAAACGGAACCCTTATAGATTCGTCATGTCCGTCCGTCTGTCTGTCTGTCTGTCTGTCCGTCCGTATGTCACAGCCACTTTTTTCCGAAACTATAAGAGCTATACTGTTGAAACTTGGTAAGTAGATGTATTATGTGAACCGCATTAAGATTTTCACACAAAAATCGAAAAAAAACATTAATTTTTAGGGGTCCCCATACTCAGAACTGAAACTCAAAAATTTTTTTTTCATCAAACCCATACGTGTGGGGAATCTATGGATAGGTCTTCAAAAATGATATTGAGGTTTCTAACATAATTTTTTTCTAAACTGAATAGTTTGCGCGAGAGACTTCCAAAGTGGTAAAATGTGTGTCCCCCCCTGTAACTTCTAAAATAAGAGAATGATAAAACTAAAAAAAATATATGATGTACATTACCATGTAAACTTCCACCGAAAATTCGTTTGAACGAGATCTAATAAGTAGTTTTTTTTTAATACGTCATAAATCGTAAACCGCAATTTATGTCACGGAACCATTCATGTGCGAGTCCGACTCGCACTTGGCCGCTTTTTTTTAATAGATAGAGTGATTCAAGAGGAAGGTTTATATGTATAATACATGCATGTTTTATACATATAAACCCGTGCGAAGCCGGGGCGGGTCGCTAGTCATTTATAAATTGAAAAGAAAAAGTTATTTTTTATACAAACTGAATACTTAATTGTCGTCACAAAATTGACACTCAGTAAATTTTTGTTTAGCCACTCTCGCTAATTGGGAACACACATTTTTGAAAACGCCCCAAGGCTAGATTGTTTGTTTCTACATAAATCTAATCACATACTTTGTTATAATGTAACTTTAATGTAGGTCTTGGATATTCAATTATTGTATAGGCCTTTTGTTTTTCAAAGTGTCGAGACGGTATATACTTTTTCTGAATCTAATATATAAAGTAAATTATGAAATAAGATAATATCTTCTGAACGTTTTGTTATCTATGCGTAGTAGTATTCATAAAAACAGACTAGACAAGACGATAGATTTATATACCCTTCAGGAACATAAAGTTGAATTCCTAAAATCGTGATAAGGATTCTTATAATTTTGACATTGTATGCAAACCTATACTGTAATGTTGTAATGTAAGTTATATTAGGACAAAAACTGTGTTGGAGAATAAGCGTTATACACACACACATGCACACACGCACACACGCACACACGCACGCACGCACGCACGCACGCACGCACGCGTTACATCAACTACGTATTAAAGCCGCATCACTCTGGCAATATTATATGTGTATAATTGTATTTTTTGGTTAATAAATATATTTTGTTTTTTTTTTTTTTTTTGACGTATTGTGTCTTAATTGTTCTTCTTCTTCTGGTTTTACTTGTGCTATTATTATCACATTAAATGATTTGAATTTATACACTGTCTTTGTTGTTACACTTGTTACTGATACCCTTCGTCTCCCAGCCCAACCCCGCGAAATTTAAAAATCCGCTCAACTATAGCCATTTTACACCAATGTATGCGTAATAACGAGTATTACGTGCGTGTACGTGCGTCCTTGGGTACTAGGCTATTGACTCCTTGGACTACGTGAACTTGGATGGGGCCCAACTCGTAGAAAACACCAAAAGAAAAAAAAATATGCTGACCTACTAATGGGTCGGTGGGAGATGACTACTCGGATTTCGAATTTCGAGTAGATTGAAGAGTTAAGACGCATGTGTAGATATTTTTGAAATCTTGTCTGTATAGATATTTTGAGATCTTGACTGCACAAAGAGTGTATTTAACATTCGATAGGGCTAGGAAACCTTGTGCCCTAAACTTAAACATCAGGCATTAAAATCATATATGATCTCGCTGGGCAACTGCATCGAAATTGTACAAAAACGGTTTAAATTACAATTCAATTCTTTGCAATGTTACATTACAACGAGGTACAAGTAGGTATCAATGTTTAAATGTGATTGGGATTCAAAACGACGGACCAACATAGACTTCCAGGCTACGACTCACCTGGCTCCTAGTTTTATCACATAATTCAGAAGCACTATGCGTCCCGAGGATCTAATAAATCCAAATAGGATGCCAGCAAACTCACGCCTGTTCAAACGGGTTATCGTTCAGGTGGAGATTTAGAAACACTATTGATTCTTGGTGAAACTAGAAACAAAAGATCGACAGTCAGTATATACTATACTAGTAGATAATTTGAATACAGTAGAACTAGAAGGATATAGGATGCGTGTTTATTACTGGATTAGGAATTAAAATCAAACCTCCTCATTCAATTCCCACATGATTTCGATAATAAAGAGCATCTCACATCGTTATCCTGGATTCAACTAATCTATAAATAATACAAAAATACAAGATGATTTACCGTCGAAAAAATACACGAAATGTAACGCTGATGTGGGTACTTACATACCTATATAAAACAATACAAAACAGAAAATAAATTAGTGCGAAAATACTAAATAGGCTCAACCGCACTGGCTATACCGTACAGTTAAAACCGATTTAAAGACCTCTCGGGCCCACTGATGTCGATCATTAATGAAATCGGACCATAAACAAAACACTTCAAAATGGCGACCACTTTTGTATCCTGACTGTAGCTGTTACGCGGCTGGCTGCGAAACTGCTTACGACTACAGGTTGTAATTCTTTATTCTGTTGTAATAGGTATGGATTTATTTCATTGACATTAATTATTTAGGAACCTACTTATCTGACTGAAAAACGGGATACAGCTACAAAGAGTTACTCGTATATTGTACTCCCTAAGGAACCACTGAAACCTTGACTAAATATTATAAGATTGCCTACGCGGTTGATTCAGCTTGGTTGTCATCCCAGCGGATACGCCGCCGTCTAGGTCAAATCATAATGAAAAATACCTATGCATTGTTAACTCTGTGGTAGTACTCCGCGACCAAAGATGCTTAGCTTATGGACAATTTTTTCATTTGTGAATAATAATGGTTATTGCCGACTCTTATATTTGGTGAACATTTTGCGTCACAGCAAATACCTAGTGACGTTTATAATATGATCGTTAAGAATATTTTACGGCAAAAAAAAGAACATAAAATATTTTTATACCTGACCAACGGGATCCTGTTTGTCAGGTACGAAAAGTTAAATCTTATCAAAGTTACAACTTTAAAAGTCTAAATACTGAGGTGCTTGACGACTGGCCATTTGACCTATGTTATGAACTTATGAAGCTAAGTGTCTTCAAATAATCATTTCTTTCTGTTACCAATCAACTTACAAAGTTTCAACCGCATGCAGTGAACAGCGTGAAGAGGTAGATATACCCATTAGGCAGCGCATTTAGCGTAGGGAAAACAACCGTCAATTTACGCATGTTTCTAAACGCGAGTCTAATATTTCGTATATCTTTCTTTTCGATATACGCGTTTGATATGCTACTAGCTCCGAAGGTGTCATAACTAACCGCCGTCTCCAGAATTTAAACGAGCCACGTTGGCTATGGGTGATTCAATTTCCCCGACGTTCTACGTTTACCCAAATTTTATGCTGCGTGTGTCACTTTATCAAGGCTTTTGTTTTCGCGACGGCGAACGATTGTGAGTTTCTGAGAAATGCCGATTGATCTCTATATACGGCTTTATCTTGTCTCTGGATTACTGTATATCTTTTGTATTCGTCGTCAATACGGTTACGTAAGAAGTAGCATTTAGGTATCGTCTGAAATCCTGCTGATTCGCCGGGGAAAGACTAATATTTGGGATATTCCGCTATTCTTTCAAGAAAATTTTCAAAACGGTCCTAAGTGTGTAATGGTCGTAATGACTAATTGACTATAGACCAGTTAGCACTATAGGTTTGTGGTCAGGTTTTAGGGCCTAAATGTACTAAAACGTCATGTAAAGTAAAATATGACATTAAAATAAAACCTATCACACACAGCTCTCTTACACAGCTTTGTTATTTATTTATCGTATGGCTTTTTTGAATGGCTTTGTTAAAAGTGACAGATGCTTTATCTGGTCGTTTCTCACGTTCAGAGCATAGGATACTAGAGAGAGGACAAGCCGCCGGCGGCCGCGTCGCAGTTGTTAGCTCAATGGGCATACTCTGCCATACTGTGCACGCGTGCTGATCGCAGAGAATATTACGTTTCTTCCAAAATCCCTGATACAATGCACGTGTATTGTCCAATAAGAGCGTAGGTATACAAGTGTGTGTGTTTTAGATGTGTGCGTGCTTTGTCTTGTCAATTAATTGGGCTTTGTGTGGGTTAATGTACTTGCGACAGGCGTACTCAATATAAATCGGCCGGCATGTCCGATCTCCTTATATTCGTACATCTGTGGTTAAAACATAAGACCTTGTGTGGGTCTTGGAATCATTAACTGGTCTATTAGCCAGTCGATGTGACATTCACGTTATAACAAAGTTATATCAAATTGTAAAAGGCTTGGGGACACTAGATGCGTGTGCAGCACGTGCACCACTGCGTTGTAAAGTGTAAATCCCCATAAGACATGCCACACGTAACGCGGTGTGACATGTCTTATTAGGATTCATACTTTACAACGCAGTGGTGGCGTGCACGTGTTGCCCCTAGGAGGAAGATCCCACTGGGTCGAAGTGCATCCGAAAGGCCCCTCACCTAGATAAGATAAGATAAGATAAGAGCGTTGAGGTGAGCTTAAAACAAGTTACAGAACCTATTCTGTAACTTGTTTTAAGCTCACCTCAACGCTCTTATCTTATCTTATCTTATCTAGGTGAGGGCCCTTTCGGATGCACTTCGACCCAGTGGGATCTTTTGTGCATTTGCCCTCTCCTTTATTCCTGCTCGCAGGCTTGCTCCATCATTTCCACAAAGCGGATGATGCAGTTCGCCGGGAGCACCTTGAATTCCTTTAGTTGCGGGTAACCGTTACCAAAGTAGTTCATTCTTTGTCTGGCAAGGGCATGACATTCACACAATAAGTGTTCCATAGTCTCATCCTCCTCGCCACACATTCTACAGTCTAAACTATCCGATAGACATCTTGGCCAAGAGATCCTTGACCCCGAAATGACCTGTGAACACGCTCACCCACAATTATACCTTGACACCGCGATGCGTAATAATTAGGCGTAGGTAGAGGTCTAGTTTCGTAACGGGTGACCGGCGGGGTGAGCCGCATTAACAATGGTAAACCCCAACATAAATGGTGTAAGTACGCAATAGCATAATTTCCCTACTTGGTTTTTTTTTTGTTGGTACTATTCGGAGGGAGCTAGAGTGCGCTTTGAATTGATGCCCCATTTTGAATTGAAGTGTAAACCACGTAAAAACGGTTCAGACGGGCTCGTCTCATTAACGGGTCGGCCGTGAAAAGTTAAAATATTTACGCTTACGAAACGTGGTTATTTTTGAGCATCGGATTTGCTCGGAGCTCGTCTTCTGTTTTGTCCCAAATGACTCACCCTGTTTTCTTTTCGGACGCCAGTATATTCTTACTCTAGGGGGGTTGCGCCATGAAAAAGGTTGAACAACACTGCTCTAATGGACGTTATTAGATTTTAGTTTTTTTTGTCATAGATTCAGCACGCAATGGTCGGTAACAAGTTGTCAACTCATATTGTTGACAATTCATTGTCTCTCAGAAGGGTTAAGTTCTATGCTACAATATTAAATAGTTAAATACATACATTGTTATTCGAGAAATCTTTAAAAATCATTCGATCTCTTCGGCAATTGTCTTTTTTTTGATAAAGCAGTTATCAACACTTTAATCTAACGATTGTTAAAATTACGTAAGGTTCACATGGAAGGCACGCGTTTTATTTTTAGAATTTTTTTGGGTCCGTGACTCTATATTTACTAGGAATTAAATATAACCCTGTTCGAATCCAGCTGGAAGCAATGATTTTATAACATTTCCCTTTAATTTTGAAATGTACAATTTCGTTAGTAAGTAGTCTCTACTGATAAAAAACTTATCAGGTTATCAAGTTATCAGTTGTTTCCATGTATGTAACCGTGTCAAAGTAAAAGATTTAACACACCTTTATTCAGGTTTTTGTGCTTATGTGAAAAGAAAACGAAACACAGGATTATGTGTTAAATTACGTGAGGAAAATTAATGTTTTCTGTCGCTTGGCAAAGTGGAATAAATCGTTGTGCTCGGGATATTGCCGATTATTTTCATAACCTCGTATCTTGTAAAAAATGTCATCGTAAAATTGACCTAAATGTTTATACGCAAAGGTTTGTTTTGCAAAACATTGGTTAATGCAGGTAGGAAGTCGAGACAGTTATTATGGTGGATGTGACCTCGGTTATTTGGTATATTTTCGCGCCATACAGGTGAGAGAAGTTTACCAAAGAAAGATAGCGTTTTAGAACCCTTTAAATAACAGTTGATACAAGGTTATGGTGGAAATACAAAATAAGTAAGTAGTAAAATAAAAACGTGTTTGTATAAATGAAACACATAAAAACGGCTTCTTTGAACAACTGTCATCCAATGTACAACTATAGACGATCTGTGAGATGTATAAGTCGCGAGCCCGTAAATTTAAAAACAATAAAAATAATAATTTGAAATAATGGTTTTGACAAAAAAAACCTTAGAACAATAACGCCTAGAATAAGTAGAAGGATAGTTTCATACGGCCGACGTGCCAAGCGTGAGGCATAAAATGGATTCATGTAGTTGTGATCAACTCGTATTCTTCACACGCGCCAATACGCACACAAACGCACCAATTTTGTTCCACCGAGCGGCTTTTGGTGGCCTCACCGTTGCGCGTGAACTGCGTTTCTATGCGTTATTATTCTAAGAAAAAAAACCTATATAATTAACGAGAACCTGCTCAATAAATTTCACGAAAATCGGTTGAGTAATGCGACCTGTAGAGGAGAACAGCAGCCGGACAGCGTGTGTACACACCGGACATACCTACGCACGATTTTCTGCCCAAGCTGAAGCATAGAATTCGCTTCGCTCGCTGGTTTGATAAGTTACCCAGTAGGCTCCCATCATGTTCTAATAGTAATATAAATAATATGCAATCTTAGCAGTGTGTACTACCCTTAGTTACAGTAAGATTATTGAATATGCGTACCTATAGTTTGTACAATCGAAATTGACAGCTGTAGGGAGTCAATTTCAATAGGGAACATTACGCAAAACTCTTCGTAGGTGGCGACACTAGCAGCGTTGACATTGTATCTCGTTCCCACTTGCGGTATTGTCTATGCAAGCATCCTTGTCACTCATTTGACAATCAATTGTGCATGTGTGTGTGAATCCCTATATTTCTATACTGATTTACTATTAGTGGTATTGCAAACCTTGTTATGCGATTTAATAAATATAATCCCTTTGGAACGCGCCGGCGTCTATGCGCTTATAGTGGAGCTCCAAATAAATAAGTGGGAAACAAAAAAAACCGGCCAAGTGCGAGTCGGACTCGCGCACGAAGGGTTCCGTACCGTTATCTATAAAAAACCGGCCAAGTGCGAGTCGGACTCGCGCACGAAGGGTTCCGTACCATTATCTATAAAAACGGCAAAAAAATCACGTTTGTTGAATGGGAGCCTCCTGTAACCTAGTTGGTGGTGACCCTGCCTACGAAGCCGGAGGTCCCGGATCCGAATCCTGGTAAGGGCATTTATTTGTGTGATGAGCACAAATATTTGTTCCTATCCGTAAGTAATTTCCTATCCGCTGAAATTTTGTCAAATGATCGTTAGCTGACTGTAAAGTGGTGGAAAGTCCGTCAGCTGGTCATACGAACATGTAAAAAAATATATATTTTCAGTCATTTCCTCTCAGCTGAAATATTGTTTTTTTCGTCATAGTATTGGATTAACTATCATTTTACAATAAAATTAATCGGTATGAAATGACACTTTTTTGATTTTTTAGGTTATGTTTTGTTTAGCTCGCGGGCTGTTATATTTGTATGTATTTTCTGCTGACCGGATAACGGTGTCCCGAACCTTTGGGAGGCGTTCACTGAGGAAAACACTGTACTGCAGGCCCTTTCGACAATTAATTAATTAGAATTGCTGTTATTTTTTATGTTTTTTGTCACACGTACTTTAGTAATAAGAATATTTATGAATAATATTCTGGCCCTTTGAACCGGATCGAGATTGAACAGCTGATCATTAAAAGGGTTGGCTAGATTCATTGCCTATTTGCATTTAATGAATAGAAGAATAACCCCATTTTTCTAAAGACGTCGGCGCCATTTATTATTAAATGTTTATAAAAGGTGTTAAGTTATAAATATATGACTTAAATAATAGGATAAATAACAAGGACAATTATAAAATACCTACAAATGTGACATTTGTCCATTGTTAGCTTATGATAGATATATTTAAGTGTATTTAAGTTTTTACTAGTAACCATTTAAAGTAGGTAAGTAGACCAATTAATTGACAACATACTATTGTGACTAAAGGTTAAGTAAATGGTAAATGCTTCGTGTCTTGGAATATTGTCACTTACATGTATATGACTTATTACCCTTATTCATAAACCTCCATCTAAGTTAATTAAAATGCCGTTAAAATTCGTTAGCCTCTCTATCTGTCACATTGACATTTCTTCACGTCAGAAAGGGACATAGTGGAGACATCGACCCCTGCAGCACAGCAAGATCATCAGCTGAATGAACAGGTGTTGCTATTAGAAAAGATGGCTTCATGCCGAAAGTTCTACTTTGTAGTGTACCAACTAGGTTTATTTAATATTAATAGCATGGTAGGAAACTGTCTTCGTGGGACTCGGATTCAAAATACCACACAGAAATCATTTTGCTACTTTTCAAATAAGCCATATACGATTATTTTTGAAAAACTCCCAATATTTTTAAAAAGCTGTCATTAAAAAAATATTTTGCACACGCACATGCATAATGGGTACAAAGGGTTTTAAAAACTCACAAAAGTATTAGAATTGCCAGTTAGCACTGGGAAATATACCAAAATTTACTTTCAGCCTATCATCAAAACATTGTCTATTATTTACGACATCATAGTCTTTTCGTTAGGTACAATTAGAAATATCACATATTTTGTTTCGTGGTCTCCCAACACCTCGGAACCTCACCAGAGCTCCCGGAAACCGCGAGCGCATCCAAACTTTTAACCATAAACAATAAATCCCGTTTATAATTAATTGAGGCACGCGGATCTTTCAAAATAACCGGCCAGTTTGATAGCGATCAGTAATCTCCCAAAATACACCCAGTTCTAACAGCGACAGGGTCGCAACCGCAATGTAAACTACTCCGATTCCCACCTGGCCTAATAGTTCTATTCTAAACTTACATAGAACCCTGTCGCGTTCATCAGCAAGTGCAATGAATGCAGCTCCGCAAACGGAGCTTGATTGTGTATATCTATCTCTCTTTGCCGCATAGGTTGTAAATGGTCGACGCACTCTGCCAGAGTGCGTATCATAATCGTGATTCAGTTCAGTTAGTGTGCTATCACAGCGCGGAGTGGACGCGACGTGACGGCTTTTGTTTCACAAAAACGTATTGACAAACTTTATCGTGCATGTTTTCATAACGGAACGTGGATACTGGAACATACATGAAACACCTAGACGTGAAAACAATTTATTGGATTGTTTAATAAGTTGTTCCAATTGTTTTGTTTTAATTTGAGTGTGGTGCAACTATGTTTGTTGATTGACGTGTGGAGTGATGTAAGCCGCTGGTATTGGCTTGTCCCGAGGATGTAACCGGTGCTGAGAGGGATACGATGCACACGTCTATGATGATGGTAAGTTAAATTAACAAATATAATTAAATTATATAATTATGCAGCTGGAATCCATTATAATTATATAGGCACCTAGTGTAGTATTCGGCGGCAGGCTAACTGAAGAGAGATAGGATAGGACTCATAGGACCCCATTGAGGTAGTTTTGATTAGGTACATTTTAAGGAATAGCGGGAAAAAACGTTGTTTTGAGCCGGATTGTTACCAGCGTCCTTTCGGCAGACCCGGTCGATCGCTTTACCAATGTACCTATATTAGGTTTTGTTAAAATTATTGCTTATTAGAATACCATACCAAATACCGTAAACATTACCTACACACTAGAACTAGAACCTATTTAGTATTTACCGAGCTAGCTATAAGGAAAAATTGAAGCGCTCAGGATGGGTCAAATAATAATAATAAATATTACGGGACAATCTTACACAAATCAACCTAGGCCCACGGTAAGCTCAGTAAGGCTTGTGTTGTGGGTACTAGGCGATGATATATATAATAGATACATACCTATAGATACTTATATACATATACATCCATAACTCAGGAACAAATATTCGTGATAAATACACAAATAAATGCCCTGACCGGGATTCGAACCCGGGACCTCCAGCTTCGTATCAAATGGATAATAATAATAATAAAAGGTTTCGTATGTCGTATTCTATTAAATTTGGCTATTTGATATATATTATGTACAGTCATAAGTGCAAAAATATGTATCGATTTAATCTTTTCATAAATATACATATACCAAATCCTTAATCCGCTGGCATACGAGCGATGGGACCTACCTATTTATTAGTACAATTAACTACTTAACTCAAGAATAATTTATCAATATTAAAAAAAAGAAACATGAAAAATAATAATAACTAAAGGTAAAAAAATTGCCCCAGATCGCTGCCAGCCTTCTGGTCACGTGAAGCCTCGACCTAGCGTTTGCACAAACCATTGAAGATTCTGCGGCGCTACCACGAACTTCGAATCTCGAACTTCGTATATCTCCGTTTCGATCGCTCGAGTACCATAAACCATAAGTGCGATAGAGGCGGAGATATACGAAGTTCGAGATTCGAAGTTCGTGGTAGCGCCGCTGTGCGCGCCTGGTCCCCACGGTCCGAGGGTCTCCGTCTCTACGCCGAACGGCTCAAATATGAAGCCACTGTCGATGGCTCCGTACTTGCGCCGTTTGAGACCCTCGGTTGAGTCAGCAAGGATATTTTTACACTTGACTGTACCTAGGTTTATAGTGGTCTCAGATGATGCTAACTTTCCCGTTTTAAAGTGCTCTATTAGCTAAAGTTAACTAGTTATTTACTACACTTGACATGTTCTACGTTCGCAATATGCGCCTCTCCTATGCAATTTAGTGCTAATTGCTTGTCTTATTAGAGAAACTTTCATAATTATATTTCTTAAGCGGCTTAGGTTACGCGATAGGTATATGTATTATGCTATGTATCTACTGGTATGTATCATGCTAGGTATCTACTGGTCGCAACTTCCAAGAAAGTTGACGACCGGTGTAGGAATTAGAAATATGAGTAAATAACTACGTATGTTTGTGTATGTGCCTATGTAGTATGGACTTAGGTACCTGACTTGTTCTACAGAAACTGCACAAATAGGTACTAGCTGTATATACCTAAGTGTATTTTTCCTGTTTATGTTTGCCCCCCGACGCACAGAGGGGTGTTATAAGTTTGACGTGTCTGTGTGTCTGTCTGTGGCATCCTAGCTTCTAAACGAATACCGATTTTAATGCGGTTTTTATCCGAAAGCTGTCGTCAGTCGTGTCGTTTCAACAAAATCGGTTCAGCCGGTTTTGAGATATAGAACTTTGAAATGAAAATGTCGGGATTTTTCAACAGTTTTTCTAAATTATTAGTTAAAAAGTAGGTATTGAAGATTGACAATAAAATCTGTATGTTTAGGATATCCTTTCAAAACGAACATTTTCCAGGTTCAACGAAGTCCAATACTATGAAAATGTATTTAATTTATATTATCATCTAAGGCGATAGTCCACAATGATGTAACTAAGGGGCCCAAGTGCCCAAATCTAACTTTAGCGGCGTCAAGCCCCCCCCCCCCCCCCCCCCCCCCCCCCCCCAACGGCGTCGAGCCCCCCAAACCAAAATCCCGGATCCCCCATTGTTACTTACTTACAGAAACTAGTGGTAGAATTCTATATACTTAATTATTGAACCTGCTTACGAATTTTGACGAGAATCGGTTGTGGAATGCGACCTGTAGAGGAAGACAGCCGGACATCCGTAGATTCGGACATACGAAAGAATATAGTGTTAAATAATCAAGGCAAGATTGTAAATTCACTTCCACGTTAAATAGTTGTAATACTTCAAAGAACTGTTAAGTAAGTATGTATTACAAAGTTATATAACACAACCGGTGGCTCGGTAAGTAGTGTGTAATTGTTTGAATTAACACCACTCAGGTGCAAGGTCGTTCTCGTTCCCATGCGGCAAACGACACTGCTTAATACGGCTTATACCCATGGGTTATCTACCTAAAGCCTTTATTTTGCGGCAACAATTTCATTTAAATCCTGTCTGAGTATTAGAACGTCACGCTCAAAAACACTAGAGTACCTAATTACCTAGTCGCTAGCTAGAGCGCACGAATATCGGTGCAAACTGCAAATCACAATTGTCATCCAAATTTTTATCATTAAAACTTTAAAGGGCTATTGAACGCTGTGGTTGATAATTATAATAATAATAATAGTTGGATGGCTACACAGCAAAAGCGATTAAACAGAATTACATATGATTTACTAATTTAATTAGAAATATTCAGGGTGAGAAGTAACTGCGGACGTTCTAAATATAAGGAGTCCGCTTTTTATTCGCCCATTTTAACAGGTCAGGTCACCGACTGCCGGGTCGAATCGGCTAAAAATTTAACGACACACGTGTAAAATATGGCAGCACAAATTCATTTTTACGACGTCACGGTTAGTCAACGAACTTATTGTGCCTACATGTTATCGTCATGGCAAGACATGTGCAGGTTCTCAGAAAAACACAGATTGTGGCAATAAGAGTGTATATTTGGTTTGTCAACATTGTTTCATTTCAACAACGGAGGCCGAAAATATTTAAACGGGCGAAAAAACGATTTATTACTCAGTTGCTCACTGGTCACAAATGTTCTTACACAATACTCCCAAACAAAACATTCTTATCGGCTTCACTGAATTTTTGTAAAAAAGAACTCATGAAGTTAATCAACTAAAACTACTTTCATATATATTTTTCCTAGTGCTTTATGTGCGTGTTAGTTAAGTATTAATTAATGCTTACGTGCTAATTTGTTCCTGAGTCTTGGATGTTTTCTATGTATTTAAGTATTTAATTATCTATTTAAGTATGTTTATCTTCGTCTAGTATCCATAGTACAAGCTTTGCTTAGTTTGGGACTTGGTCGATTTGTGTAAGATTGTCCGCAAATATTTATTATTTATTTATTTATTTTATTTAATCTTTGTACTTCAAGAACTAATACATATTCATTTATGTCGTTACATAATCAATATTAAACGAACGTTAATCCCTAATTAACGTTCAGTTATGTATTTCATAGGTTATTCAACCAGAAACCTTTATTTCGCTCCTACAAAGGAACACTGTACAAAAATATTACCAAATTAGCAATATAAGTGTCATTGGATATTAGACATAATATGTATTAGCTTTAAGATTTACTAAACTAATAAAAAACACGTGTGGTCAAGTACTGTACACCTTCGTTTGTCGCATGCAAATTTGAAGCTTAGCACGTGAAACATAAAGTTTAAACTAAAAGGTTCACTTCCGTGTCAGGGCCTCACTCTATAAAAGTAATGAGTATTTCTAAGCAAACCTTGTGTCGCTACTAACAATAGTTGTTTTTTGTTCGTCGTAACGTCTCAAGGTTCGTAGCGTAGGACTGACGATCGAGATTTTTTGTTAGCGTTACTTTTTACTGGCATTCCGATCGTATTTGCTTCTATTCGGATTTTTTTAATAAAATTTATTTGTTTATGTTACACTATTTAATCCTAGCTTTTCAAACAAAAAATGTTATGTTTATAAAATTTTAGGATATTATGTATACTAAGTAAGTAGTTACGTCCTTTTGTGATACAGACAACCTACAAAAAACTCTTTTATCTATCCAAATATCATAAACCCTCCATGATGCGTTCAAGAACCGCACATTATGATCACCATAAAAATAGACTGTTTTGTTAGAACAAATTTCTTATCTGTGTAAATGTTACTATTGCTAAATAATAACATCGATTTCGATAATATTATTTCATTCAAATTTCGAACGTCTCAAAAACAAAGAAATTTGATTTAACCTCTATTCTAATATCAGTCGAGATGACGTTTAGTTCGAAATGAATTGTCAATTTGCATACAAATTTGACAAATGTCGCACGTAAGTAAGATATCGAACGATATGACAGTTGGATCCAAGTTTGTCTCTGAATTAAAAAAGAACTATGACAGCTGCCAGAAAACAATGCCGCGATGCCGGTCATAATATGCGGCTCCTGAATGCATCATGGAGGCTTATATTATGTGGATAGATAAAGTAGTGTATGTAACTATACATAATTAGGCATTAAGATACTCGTGTGGTGTTATTATGAAACTCGCCTTCGGCTCGTTTCATAAACCCACACTCGTGTTTAATGCCCTTCATTATGTACAGTCACATAAACTACTATTAAAGTATGTGCGTCACTTAAAATGTGTTTGGAATGGAACTTTTTTTGCCGATTAACTACAGAGTTTAGCGAGGGACTTTTAACATCATTTTCAAATCACTCTCCGATATTCGCAAGCAATCACCCTGTATCTAATTGAGAATAAGTTTACTCATAGGCAAATTACTTTCAAGTTACTGCTAGCAGTTGATTTTAATCTCAAAGCATAAATAAGGTCCGACTTCCGATAATCACAGTCCTTACAAATCTCAAAGTCGAGTTACACACTAGGCCAGGGCACATAATAAGTAGTAGTACAAGGGGGTCGGCAAACCGCGGCTCGCGAGCCGCATGCGGCTCATTTGAAGGCTCATTTGCGGCTCATTGAGGACCCCTCATAAAGATAGGTTCAAGAAAATGTGAGATCGAGCATGGCGTAAATAGTATAGGTACTGAGTACCATCAAGTACTGACCAACTGCGCTCTCGCGGCAAATACGCATACTTAATAAAAACGTCCGAGTGCTCGACGCTGTTCTAGTATATGGCATGGGCACTCTATGTCAAAGTGACATGGCTTAAATTTAACCCATATTGTACAACAATTTATGTCCAGTCCACCAGGGGTTGAAACTCGCTGGTTTCCGAGATATTCGAGTTTTTAGTTTGTATGAAAAAAATTCTCCTTGCAGCCTTAAGCTGGTGATTGTGACAAAAGTACTTCCATTTGGATGGTAAAAAAACATTTTTGTCACAATCAGCACTTTAAGGCTGCAAGGCGATTTTTTTTCAAACAAACTAAAAACTCGAAAAATTAAAAAAAATCGTGTTTTGACCCCTGGTTGACTGGACATAAATTGTTGCAAATTAGCTCTAGTATAACCCTTTTAAGGAATAGGTCGAATTACCAGTCACCCTGTATACTAGTACATCGTCGAGCACTCGGACGTTTACCTTAACTGTCTGTTATGTTTTACAGTAATACAATATGCTTATTTATGTGTTCATTGGATAATTACTCCATCACATAGTAAGCCTGCGCTCATCTCACAAGTACCTATGTGCCTTAAACGGTACACAACTACATTCCTATTTCAAAGTTATCTACCGAAGCGAACTCAAACCAATTGAATTAACAAAACACACTCAAAAGGGATTCGAACCCGTGTAACGGAACGCAAATGTATTTATAATTCAGCCTCAAGCGCTCCCAGTGCAGAAACGCGCATCTCGGAATGAAATTGATATAACCCGGTAATACCCGGCAGGGTGATAAAAATGCCGTTAAGGTGGAGTCGAACTCACGGAATAAACATACGTTTATTAAAAAGTGCATTTGTTGTGGCAAAATAAATGCAAAAAAACCGGCCAATTGCGAGTTGGACTCGCGCACGAAGGGTTCCGTACCATTATCTATAAAAACGGCATAAAAATCACGTTTGTTGTATGGGAGCCCCCCTTAAAAATATATTTTATTTTGTTTTTAGTATTTGTTGTTATAGCGGCAACAGAAGTACATAATCTGTGAAAATTTCAACTCTCTAGCTATCACGGTTCTTGAGATACAGCCTGGTGACAGATTATCTATAAAAATGGCAAAAAAACACGTTTTTTGTATGGGAGCCCCCCTTAAAGAAAATATTTTATTTTGTTTTTAGTATTTGTTGTTATAGCGGCAGCAGAAATACATAATCTGTGAAAATTTCAACTCTCTAGCTATCACGGTTCTTGAGATACAGCCTGGTGACAGACAGACGGACAGACGGACGGACGGACAGCGAAGTCTTAGTAATAGGGTCCCGTTTTACTCTTTGAGTACGGAACCCTAAAACATAAAGGTTATATTTGTTTACTTTCTCGTACATATTTTGTTTCTTTCCTTTTTTTCTGGTGTGCAATAAATAGTATTTATATTGTATTTCTTTCCCGCTCACGGGACAATGATGTCCCGGACCTTTGGGAGGCGTGCGTGGGGCTAGGTACCTACAAAGTACCAACTGAGCCAACACGTAGAGGCCCTTTTGACAATTTAATGAAATGCAAGGAGTACACCGAGCGGATGCTGTCCCTGCCCGTGTCATGGGACTAGGGTTTGCAAGATCCGTTAATATTTCGGATCCGGATATTTCGGATATTTGAATTCAACAGATCCGGATATCCGGATCTTTCGGATAATACGGATCCACAAGCTTTTTTTGGTATAATGTAGGAATAGTAAGGTTAAACTAGGAAAAAACGGCTATACCACCGTATACCTGAAAGATTTTAAATAGGTACGCATTCCCGAGGTCATAAAGGGTTTAAAACTTTTTTTTTCTTTTTACTTACAACTACAAACTAACTCGCATAGTGAGAGTTTCGTCACTGAAAGCTGTCACTTGAATAACTAACACAGGGGTGGGTCATTGTCAGATTTAGGTTCGCGTCTTTTCGGTGGACATTGCCAAAGTTAAGGGCTATAAAGCCTAATTTTTGATTGAACTCTGAATCCGCATAAACGGCGTTGCCCCTTCTATAATTCTATGTGATAAAAACATATTATATGTGAGCGTAAAGCCCTTAACTATTGACCACCGGAAAGATGATTTTTGTTTTTGTGACTGACAATGACCCGGGTGATCAACGTAACGTTCCGAACGCGCGCTAGGACAATCCAACTGTCATTTTTCCATTTAAAATTTGACATTTAGATCTACCCAACGTGCGCACAATGCGTTACGTGATCAACCAGCAGGTCGATTTAACTCCGTACCTGGTGCTCGTACAGAAATTTCAATGAGCTCTAGGTACGTAGTTAATTCAATAGGGTTGTAACTAGGTATCAAGCCTAGGAGGAGAAATTGACCATGTGAGCGGGACGAGGGAAAAGGCATTTCTCTAGCAGGGGATGAGGGGACATTCATTTAGGCAAGACTGTACAATATGGCAAAAGCGTACCATGCTTATTATATTGCATGATCATATTATAAGTTAAGAATATCATACTAAAAATTTGAAAAACCGGCCAAGTGCGAGTCGGACTCGCGCACGAAGGTTTCCGTACCATTATCTATAAATATTTATTCAATTCTGTTTTTTAGTATTTGTTGTTATAGCGGCAACAGAAATACATCACCTGTGAAAATTTCAACTGTGTTTTCTGTCATGGTTCATGAGATACAGCCTGGTGACAGACAGACAGACAGACAGACAGACAGACAGCGGAGTCTTAATAATAGGGTCCCGTTTTACTCTTTGAGTACGGAACCCTAAAAAATATTACAATTATAAAACGTAGGTATTGTTGCTGCATTTACTTTTTACTTTATGTGTCAAATATACTTCTTAAATATTTCTTAAGGTTTATTTAAACTAATTTCCTTATTCATAAAACTTAAAATGCCACTGGTAAATAAAATGTGCTTTGTACCTTTCTTACGAACACAAATGTCAAAGTGACAGATAAGGACAAACGAATTTTAACGCCATTTTAGTTAAAATATGCTTGTAGAACATTTATGAATACGGGCGCAAGTCTCTAGTAGGTAAGGTAGCTATAATAGTACCTACCTATAGGTAATATTGTATTTATATAATAGTGTCTCTGCCTACGGTGAATTAGTGCATTTAAACCAACGCCAACTTTCGCCATCAAATTGCGGCAATTTTACTAGATTGTAGTAGGTATGTAGGTTTAATTGGTTTTTGTGACTAATAAATTAAAAACAAAAATAATCTGGTCTGGGATGATGAAGTGGCGAATAAAGACAGCTCAATCTCTGTTCTTCTGTTGTTATCTATCATTTGGTTTTCAGCGTGGACTCGGTAAAAACATCATTTTGTAGCCGTATTTTCGATTTTCATTGTTGTATTTTAAAGATCCGTAATATCCGAAAAATCCGGATCCAAGAGCCTGTCAGATCCGGATCCGAAATTTGGCGGATATCCGGATATTTCGGATATCCGGATATCCGGATATCCGGATTGCAAACCCTACATGGGACGCACACAGAGACAGCACCCGCTGGGGTGTATAGGGACTATTGCTGGTTGATGGAATCTAAAGAAAACGGGTTATTGGGTGAAAATGATGGACTAGTGGCTGGGCTATTGGGTGAAACATCGGACGCCTGCCTAATAAACTGTCTCATTTTTTATCTCTGGCAGACGGTGACTCGCCAACTGCTAGATGGGCCCCTATTAATAGCGACATTAAAAAATGGCCTAAGGGCAACACTTATATTGTAATTATTTTTATTATCTATACTCGACGAAAAGCCGGTGTCTAAAATATGTGTACAAGAATAGTGTTTGCAATAGGTACCACTTCATTGATCCGAGGACTATATGTGTCCATAAAAAAAAACAAAAAAGCGGCCAAGTGCGAGTCGGACTCGCACATGAAGGGTTCCGTGAAATAAATTGCGGTTTACGATTTATGACGTATTAAAAAAAACTACTTATTAGATCTCGTTCAAACCAATTTTCGGTGGAAGTTTACATGGTAATGTACATCATATATTTTTTTTAGTTTTATCATTCTCTTATTTTAGAAGTTACAGGGGGGGGGGACACATTTTACCACTTTGGAAGTGTCTCTCGCGCAAACCATTCAGTTTAAAAAAAAATGATGTTAGAAACCTCAATATAATTTTTGAAGACCTATCCATAGATGATTACACATATGTGTTTGATGAAAAATTTTTTTTTGAGTTTTAGTTCTGACTATGGGGACCCCTAAAACTTAATGTTTTTTTTCGATTTTTGTATAAATTCTTAATGCGGTTCACAGAATACATCTACTTACCAAGTTTCAACAGTATAGCTCTTATAGTTTCGGAAAAAAGTGGCTGTGACATACGGACGGACATCAGACAGACAGACAGACGGACGGACATGACGAATCTATAAGGGTTCCGTTTTTTGCCATTTGGCTACGGAACCCCTTAAAATAAGATTTATTGTTGCAAAAAAACAAAAAACACATAATAACAAAAACGCTGAACTGATAAACTGTTGTTAGTATCTACCTGCCAATACATTGTTTTTATTCGTACTGGCTCGTGTTAAAATTTATCTTTCGTTGCATTACACACACGTCTTTCCCGTGTGGTGTCGGGTTAGAATAGCACCACTCCCTTTCTTCCCGTGGGTGTCGTAAGAGTCGACTAAAGGAACAGGGTTGAAGTATGTTGTGGGCGGTTGGCTAGCAACCTATCACTTCGATATCACATTTTGTCGATCTTTTATAAAAAGTGGCACTTGAACACAAGTTTCATGTGCTCTGCCTACCCCTTTTAGGGATAAAGGCGTGATTGTATGTATGTATGTATTACACACTGTATACATAGGTAACATTAGGTACCCTACACACTGTATAATAAGAGTTCGTAAAAAATATTCACGAACAAGCGTTCTCTACGAGTAAATCAAATATTTAATATCGTACCTTTTGTAAGGGTTCCTTATTAAGACGAGGGACCCAAATAATATGCAATATGTAAGGACCACGGAAGGTTCAGTTCTCCCCTTGGACAGGAATATTAACTGCCCAGTTTACTGTCTTTGACAGAGACATTTGGGACGAGTGGCGTGTTTTCCTGTAGTAACTTGACACTTGACATAATATATATTTTTGGTAAAAAGATGAATATGGTCATAACCATTTACTCTTAGTGAGACATATTGTTATGGAACTTATGAATTTGGATTGATGCTATAACTTAAGGCCTCCACACACCGGTCGCGGGCGCGGGTCGGGCGCGCGCCCGCGTTCGATGTGTGTTTGAAGTGTAGTTTCAATGTTTTACAACTTGCGCGGGCCCGCGCCCGACCCGCGCACGACCCGCGCCCGCGACCGGTGTGTGGAGGCCTTAAATAGCTGATGATGTGATGATATATATATATATATATATATGACGGATGATAGAACTAAATAACTGCCCGCGCGGTTCAGGCCGGATTTTACGAAGACCGCACGCAGGCGGACTCGCGGGATTAAATTTAGGCCTTGTCCATTCCGAACGTATGTTCTAAATTATAACTAGGTAAGTACTGTAGAAAGAATTTTTGAAATCGGATGAATGATTCCGGAGAAACCCTTACTCATTACTCACAAAGGGCATTGGGCAACTTTGTATGTCAAAATCGTCGACTTTTAGGGTTCCGTACCTACTCAAAGAGTAAAACGGTTTTTTTTTATAATCGTTTAGAGGACCTCTTATTACGCATATATATATATATAAAATTAAACGCAATAAACAATATCGGATATGACCTGTGGAAATTTATATTGCAAATATCTCGGCTCCGATTCATTTTAGAGTATTAAATTTAATAACAAAATATGCTTGTTTGAATAATAATACATCTATCATTTAAAAATTTTATACTCTACGACAATTACTTGAAGCCGCTCACCAAAAGAAAATGACAACATTTTTACCCGAACCCCTTACAAATTTTACCTCTTTGCAATATTTGAACCAGCGAGCGAAGCGAACGAATTTCTCCGTGGGCCAAAATTCTTTCGTAGTCCGGATGTTCCGCTGTCCTGTTATTCTAACCCGACTATACTTATAGGTCGCATTTCTCAACCTATTCTCGTGAAATTTAAATTTAACGGCCTCCGTAGCCCAGTGGGTAGTGACTCTGCCTACGAAGCTAGAGGTCCCGGGTTCGAATCCCGGTCAGGGCATTTATTTGTGTATTTATCACGAATATTTGTTCCTGAGTTATGGATGTTATATATGTATATAAGTATCTATATGTATTTATCTATTATATATATCATCGCCTAGTACCCACAACACAAGCCTTATTGAGCTTACCGTGGGCCTAGGTTGATTTGTTTAAGATTGTCCCGTAATATTTATTTATTATTTATTATTATTGGGTGAGCAGGTTCAATAATTGAATATTAATATTTCTTGTCGACTCCGCTTAAGGTTTTTTTTTTAAAGTATCGCTAGTTCTACGCCTCACAGCCTCTATTAGTAGGTAGGTAAAGGTACCAATAGATAAATTGAAATTAAATTTTAAAATTGGAAAACATTAATTTATAATAGCGTTTGTTTTGTTTATTTCATTTTAAAACGTCCAACAAACTTTCCATCCGGGAGTAATTAATATAGATTTAAATAAAGCATGAATTGTTTTTTTTTATCTTGAATATAATAGAGCAAATGTAAATGAACCAAAATAAAGATAAAACCATGTGTTAATATTTTTTTTGACTTTTCAGAAGCTAAGTTATCATTTTTTTGATGTCTGATTTTTTTTTGGATTTTGTCGCTAGGTAACTATTTAATTGATAATCTATCCATTACGGGAGTTCGCTGGATGCGGGTGGCGCAGGACCGGTCATTTTGGCACTCTATGGGGGATGCCTATGTCCAGCAGTGGACGTCTTTCGGCTGATATGATGATGATGATGATATATATTACATAGAGAAACACAGCTATTATAAATTATTTCCAAATTTGTCATTTTTTTCATATATCATCATACAAGAGTTTTGTTAGCGTTAAGAAGAAATTTCTGTGTAACATATTTATGTTCCTTATACGGAGGGAGTTCACGATACCATATCAAGTAATGTAAATCGCGGCCAGGGTCGGCGGTTGGTAATACGTTCGTTTGTGGTAAAGTAATCGATTAGTGTTTCTTATGTTCATAGTGAACTAGTATTTGCCCACGACTCCGTCCGCGTGATCTCCGTATTGAATCAACTTTCATCCCTTGTTTCATCTTATATTTTGGGCCTTGATTCGGAATCAAAAGTATCCTATGTTTAAATCCAGGTTATATTATAATATAATCTCTAATATCTCTATGTCAAATTTTATCTAAATCCGTTAAGCTGTTTTAGCGTGATTGATTAACTAACATCCAAACATTCATATTTATTATAGTAGCAGGAAAGTAGGATTTGACATTGAAACAAGAGTAGGTATAATATTCGAGTAACGGAAATGGCCATCAAAATATGCAAAATAAGACAACTTCATTTTATAGATTCTTCTTTTCGCGTATCTTCGGTGAATTATGTTTTTCCATAAATTTTATGTCACCGCTTATTATCTTGTACTATTCATATTTATATACGTCCTTGAAACACAAATCAAGTTGTTTCTCCCAAATAAAAAATCTGGCTTCTATGTTAACCGTGATATAGAATTCATTCAACTAGGTAGTCCAAGATCGGAGCTGTAACAATGACCCACAGGTTTTTTAAAGGTGCCCAATAATGTTAACATTGATGATGGTGATTTCATCATTAGTTCACGTATTCATTTTCTTTGAATAATGAACTAAGTACACTCAAGAGCAAATGTTTCGGTCACCCTAAATTAAATAACCGCAATAGGTTTTTTTAAATATTTTACACTAGTCTTTTTTACATAATATACTATTCTTCGTAATACCCAAATGTATTAGCAATTTCCGGGATCCTATCATAAAAATATCGACATCCAAATATGACGATTTTTGCGATATCCGTTAACGTTGTTTTTTTCATGGGTTTTTACGAGTCCGATTTAAACCTGGTAACGTGTTTTTTTTTACTATTTTTTTATATTTCTGCAGTTTAGATGTAAAATTTAATAAAGATCATGACAGGATTAAAAAACTGTACAACCTTGCACTATTTTAGGAAATATGACGGTATTTCACTGACCCGAAACTTTTGCTCTTGAGTGTATGTCGAAAATCACGTCACTAATTCTAGAAACCCACATTATCTTATTTATTTTTATTTATTTATTCTCAAAAAAAAAACAACAATGGTAAGTACATCCCTTCCTGCTTCGCCAAACTGAGAACATTGTTGTGTTTACCTACTTACTAAATTACCTACTTAATTTACTAACACTAAACTTAGTGTACCATCGACGACACACTCAGCCGACCATTTGTGATCCTTATTTCAACAAAATAAAGTCCACCAATAGTTCGCCGAGTGCGTCGACGCGTCGTTAGTGCGTGACTGCGGCGCTACCACGAACTTCGAATCTCGAACTCGAGCGACCGAAACGGAGATATACGAAGTTCGAGATTCGAAGTTCGTGGTAGCGCCGCGCCGCTGGTGCAATTACGAAATAATGTTTATATATCTACTGTATCTACTTCTAAATTTATTTTATCTAAAACTAATGTTTTCAGCCTCTGTTTAAATAACTGTTTGCTAGTACTTTGTTCCACAGCTAGGCTTAATTGGTTAAAAATCTTAGGTATCATGTATTTACGAGTGCTTTGGCCGAAGTAGTTACGAGTGCTTTGGCCGAAGTAGTTATTAGTTTTATAATACTCTAAATATCTTCTCTAGTAGTAGTAGAAGAGTACGTGATTCTGAAGCGTGAACCTTATCAATACCCAAACTATTGCACAATTTTATTCTCACCTATAAATATTTGATGAAAATAAAATGATTGGAATGAATATAAAGTGGCACCTTATCCAATAGAAGTAAGTCTGAAATATGGCGGCGCGGCAATATCATGAATCAGGGAAATCACCTTCCATTTATTTACATGAAATTCTATCCATATTTTAGTGTTAGCATTTGAAAGTTACGTCGAAGAGTTCGATTATCTATAAAATATTATTCATTGGAAAAGTTAAGGATTGGCTCTAAAGTCCAAGATTCTAGAAGTCTAGACTTGATTCGAGCAGATTACGCATTAATAAATCTTAAGCTGTATCTGCACTCAATCGTAACTACGGGAAATGTTTTTTTATACTACTACCTACTGCAAACAAACATTCGGTTTGCAGAACCAACACCGACCTGAGCAGACACCGTCGCCTATAGACGCTTACCACTCCAGCCCCCCCATTCTGTAACTTGTTTTAAGCTCACCTCAACGCTCACCCACAATTATACCTTGACACCGCGATGCGTAGTAATTATGCGTAGGTAGAGGTCTAGTTTCATAACGGGTAGCGAATAACATCCCAGAAGAATGAGAAGCACGTTGCATTTATTCACTTAAGGACTCGTTGTTGAGCAGCTAGAAGTTTGCTCACCCTCTGTTGCGGGAGCTCTGGGGTGTTATTCGCTACGCGTTAATGCGGCTCACCCCGCCGGTCACCCGTTACGAAACTAGGCCTCTACCTTCGCTTAATTACTACGTATCGCTGTGTCAAGGTATAATTGTGGGTGAGCGTTGAGGTGAGCTTTAAACAAGTTACATAATATGGGGGGGGGCTGATGACCTTACGACGACGTTGCGTTAAAGAGGTTTACGTACGTCATTAGTTGGTACTACTTCTATCAAAGTTTGGAAGAAGACTAAGGAAGGTTTCTTTAGAACGTTATTCCGCTCCAAGAAGCATTTTTAGAGTACCGTACTCAAAGAGTAAAACGGGACCCTAGTACTAAGACTCCGCTGTCCGTCCGTCCGTCCGTCCGTCTGTCTGTCACCAGGCTGTATCTCACTGATACCGTGATAGTTCCAGTTGAAATTTTGTCAGATGATGTAATTATGTTGCCGCTATAACAACAAATACTAAAAACAAAATAAAATAAATATTTTTATTGATAATGGTACGGAACACTTCGTGGGCGAGTTCGACTTGCACTTGGCCGGTTTTTTTTAATACGCAGATCATTGTCCATCGAGTGTTGAGCAAAAAAGTTAGAAATAACTCGAGCGTCATAATAATAGCTGAAAAAAAAGAGTGAATAGATTAGGTAGGCAAACATAACTTAAGTAGTTAAGGATAACGGTAAATAACTAGCCTGCAACAACAATCGCTACACTTCAAGTCTTATCCTTCGCCGCAGTAAGACTTTTTTGCAAAATTCCTTCGCAAATACTAATTACTCACTGAATAGCTGAGCCTAATTGGCATTTTTGTCAACGAATGCCTTCTTATCTGGCCATTAGATACTCCTACCTTTTGTGGAACGTGGCAGTTTATCTTCTATGTTATCTAAACAGTATGCCCGAGCCTTATCAAGAGCTCGGCTGACAATACACTCCCTTGGGCAGACAAGGTCCCAAATGACTTAGGACACTATTGGTACTTGCGACTTTGTTTTAGCAAAGGTTTACAATAGTCTCACGTGGCGGCTCGGAATCCGATCCAGACAATGGAATGTGCTATTGTAAGGCAAGGCAGACCTTTGTTTGGATTCTGAAGTGTATAACGTGCCAAAATGCCTTGATGGTTTTAGCTGATGAAATCAAAAAATCAAAATCAATTATTTATTCTGCAAATAGGCCACAAGGGCACTTTTACATGTCAAATGGTATTCTACAATATAATATTAATAATCTTACACAATAATCATTTTAAAATTGCAGATTTTAACCAATTAGTACCTAAATGGTTAACAAACTAAATGTCACTAAATGAAAACTAAAAAAATCCTAAATTGTAAAATATTATCAAATACATATCATTTTAAAACGAGTAGCTAGTTTGCTCTGAAACTTTGTACTTAGAATAAATTAAGTACCATCGAGCTCTGTAATAAGTTTATGTAGCTTTAGATACCATAGTAAAAAAATATAGCAAATTTTAGTTTTTCATACAAAACTTGTTTTTCCTGTAGGTATTTCGTTTGTTTTATAAACTGGAGCCATATTAACAAATTACAGACCTAGATATACCTCATGTCATTGTATATGCAAAGTTTCGTTACAATCCAACACGTAGTTTTAAAATGAGAACGAAACTCCGTTTGTATGGGAAGGTGAAATTCGGCCGAGCTTACTGCGGACTCTTAAAGAACTGAAATGCAATAGTTTCGACATTTTGTTAACTTAAGATATCATTTGAAAGATTTCTTAAGCCATTATCCTTAAGATAATGCACTTTATAAGGCGTTGCACCAGTTTACTGTTTACCTATAATTCTTTATCGATATCGATAAGAGTAGGTTTAACTTTAAACTAATCGTTTAGTGTCGCGTTGACGTGGCCTTGACGCGGCCTAATATTTGTCGACACTTATCTGATAGGTACACTTCACTAAGTCAACAGTTTGACTGAGCATTGTCAAACACTGATAAATATATAATAATCTTGATTTCAAAAATATTAGGTACCGATTTGCCGGTTGGTTGTAACGTTTTAATGTCCGATTTAAAAAAAACCGGCCATGTGCGAGTTGGACTCGCGCACGAAGGGTTCCGTACCATTATCTAATAAAAACAGCAAAAAGCACGTTTGTTGTATGGGAGCCCCCCAAAAAAAAATATTTTATTTTGTTTTTAGTATTTGTTGTTATAGCGGCAACAGAAATACATAATCTGTGAAAATTTCAACTCTCTAGCTGTCACGGTTCTTGAGATACAGCCTGGTGACAGACAAATGGACGGATGGACGGACAGACGGACAGCGAAGTCTTAGTAGGGTCCCGTTTTACTCTTTGAGTACGGAACCCTAAAAAGGAACAAGTTTTTGTTCGTTTTGTATTATCTTTTTACGAAAGTTTACCGAAATTGTATAAATATTATGATTTATTAAACAAAATCATTTCTGTGATGAAAATAATATAACTATTATGTACTTATTTTAAGATTTTTAAGGGTTGAGAATGTTGAGATCGTTCGCCTGAACCCCGGAAGTCTAATAATTCCTGTTATTATTTTTAAAATCAAATTCTCTTTCACATAAGAATGTATGTATGTATGTATTGTGGAACTTACTAACTTATTTTATTTTATATATCATGTTCGAACTCATTTAAAAATAAGTGTGGTATAATGAGTGTTCGTCAATACCGTACCTATACCTACACATGCGCTGACTCTTTCATCACAATGAGATTATTTGTAATCTGGCGCATCTATTTTTGCTGTGGCCCAATTAAAATTGCAGCCAGAATTGTTAGGCTATCGATTAAATGTAATAACCATAACATAACATAGAACATTGATCTAATGTAGTAAGACTGCACCTTTTAAACCATAAATGGGGTCAAGAGGTTTCAAAAATTACTGTTCTTTTGTAGTATCTGCAATATCACTTCAATAACTGTGCAAAGATAACCAATTGAAGTAATAATGTAAATTTTAAGGCCGTGTCGGACAGCAGGGAACGTCGCCCACAAATGGTTTCGCCGGAAGATCAGCGCTGGCTTATGAGCCAGCATTACGCTGAGGCGAGACCATTTCGTGACAAACTGCTTAGTATATTATAGTTAAGTAATACAGTATTTTAAGTTTCTTTTCACGAATAAATTATTTCATAAAAAAAAAAAAAAAAAAAAAAAAAAAAATTAAACTCATAAACTGAACTTCAAAGGGTTACTTGCGTTAGTGGGACATGGGTCTTGTTTATGAACATAGTTTACGCGTGCTGTCAGGAGACTATGAAACTATATATACCTGTAATATACACACTTAAGCGAGTCCATGTTATGTCTGGGTGGCTTCCGACTCCGGCGCACGCTCCGCCTGTCTATAAACGCAGCCTTAGACAGATCAATCCAGTCTCCAATCCCTAACAGGCTTGCACTGCACTATGGTTACTTAAAAGATGACGACATTTGTCTTTTTTAGACTTTCTCTGTATTGTATGTAAACTCATATACTTAAGGCGCTGTCAACACCAAAAACGCGCACACTGTCTATTTGTATCGGAGTAAGCGAGAGCGAGTGTTACTTGAGCGGCCAGGTTTTAGACGAAAATAACGAATAAATATTGAAATAAAAAAAATGTGGAGTATTTGTGAAATATGGCTCGTCTACGGTTTAGGTATGAATATGTGGACTTCGTGTTTTTAATTGCAGACCCATACGTCAAAAACATAAGGACATAGAACCGTTTAAGATGATTTTAAGACCAATCTTTGCGATTATTTTCCATCGAGCCGATTTCATCCAATTATGTTTCGAGTCCGTCTACGGTCTTGGAAATATGATGAATATTAACTTATATTTTTTTTGATGTGCTAGAACAAATAGTTTTTCTTATACAACTGCTCAAATAATATCAATTTCAACAAATTTGGTCTTGTCAGCCTCTTAAGTAAAAATACCTACAAACTACCAAATCATTCAGGAATCAATATTCGTGCACAATTTTTTCCCTTGCCGGGATTTGAACCCAGCATCACTATATTAAACTTAGAGGCAGCACCACATCTTTAACTATGTTACCATGCCGTACACATAAAACAATACAAACCAAAAATGAAAATGTAGTAGCGACTAGCGATGAATCACTTTCATTACCATTTTAAACCATGATTGTATCAAAATCGGTCATCCGACTTCCTGCAAGTTATCTCCCAAAACATCAATCCGTGTGAAGAGCGGGCTGCGCGGGCGCAAGCTAAAATTAACACGTCACGTCGAACGGACTACGTAAACAGTTTACATTGGGATTAGCGGATGCTTGAGACATGGTTTCCGTAAGGGTAACTTGACCTTTTTAGGCAGGAAGATTAGACGTAGAGTCAAAATAGACGAGGACTTTGGGCGACATTTCTTTTGTTAATTATTTCGTTTACAAATATTGTCAGCTGTGCCGGATTCATAATAATAATAATTTTTATTTTGTTTATTCAGTTAATTTTGATCCATCGGTTAGTAATGAATTACCTACAATATCTTACAAAACTATTGTTAAAATATCATTATAAACTAAACTAAACACTAAAACTACTACCTAAATTTAACTTAATAAGAAAACAAAAAAGGATGGATGTGTGTTGTGACGAAAATGGACAGAATAAGAAATGAGTATATTAGAGGAAGCCTGAAAGTAGCCCCTATCATCGAAAAATTGAGATCCCATCGCCTTGCGTGGTATGGGCATATTATGCGGAGGGATGACAGTCATGTGACCAAAAGAGTGTTAGGTATGAACGTGGAGGGATGGAAGAAACGAGGTAGGCCAAGGAAAAGGTGGATGGACTGTGTGAGAGAGGATATGAAGAGGAAGGAAGTAAGTGACGAGTGACAGGAAGGTATGGAAGAAAAGGACATGCTGCGCCGACCCCAAATAAATGGGATAAGGGCAAGAAAATGATGAAGAAAACAAAAAAGGAGGAGGTTTTCAATTCGTATGTATGTTTTTTTTTTCATTTTTAGGGTTCCGTAGCCAAATGGCAAAAAATGGAACCCTTATAAATATAAAATGTCTGTCTGTCTGTCTGTCTGTCCGTCCGTATGTCACAGCCACTTTTTTCCGAAATTATAAGAGCTATACTGTTGAAACTTGGTAAGTAGATGTTTTCTGTGAACCGCATTAAGATTTTCACACAAAAATAGAAAAAAAACATCAAATTTTGGGGTTCCCCATACTAAGAACTGAAACTCAAATTTTTTTTTTCATCAAACCCATACATGTGGGGTATCTATGGATAGGTCTTTAAAAATGATATTGAGATTGATGATTTTTCTAAACTGAAGAGTTTGCGCGAGACACACTTCCAAAGTGGTAAAATGTGTGTCCCCCCCCCTGTAACTTCTAAAATAAGGGAATGATAAAACTAAAAAAAATATATAATGTACATTACCATGCAAACTTCCAACGAAAATTGGTTTGAACGAGATCTAGTACCTAAGTAGTTTTTTTTTAATACATCATAAATCGTAGAAAGCAATTTATTTAACGGAACCACACTTGGCCGCTTTTTCTTATGTGTGTTTGTGACGAGATAAGATAACTCGGTAATTTATGAACCGATTTGAATTTTATTCTTTGTTTGAAAGCATATACTTCCAGATTGGTCCCATTGTCACCAAAATCCAGTTCTGATGATGGGATCCTGGAGAAATCGAGGGAACTCTTCAAATTTTATAGGCAAACTTGAAACAATTTGGCTACTAATTTGAAGTCGGTTAAAACTTTGTTTTTAAAGTAAATTATTTCAAATACACAATCTCTGTCAACAACTTAATGATTGCCAACCAGTTTTCGATTGGCAATCATCCAAAGACTACTTGACAATCCCGGCCTGTGGGCCCCCTTAGCCATAAAGAAAGAAAGAAAGAAAACATTTATTCGTGGACAAAACAATGGGTCTAAAAAACAAAACACAGAACGTAAAAATAGCAGGGTCCACGAAAAGGCCCCGACTCAGCATGGTGCTAACCTAGAAGTAAACTAGTAGTGTTGTGCTTTTACGGGTGCCCCGCAAGACGTGATGCCCTTAGCAATTGCTTAAATTGCTTATGATGCTCAACATGAGGATGAGATGAGATGATGAGAAGTACGGAAATATTAGGGACCAAGATGCTATGTCAGGTGGCGGAATATTCGCATCTCTCTGTCTTCGGCTATTCCCGAGACGGGGTGGAGGGGGAGAAAAGTTGCTCGTGAGTGTTTCAGATTATTTATTATAGCTCGTTTTTAGGGTTCCGTACTCAAAGAGTAAAACGGGACCCTATTACTAAGACTCCGCTGTCCATCCGTCCGTCCGTCTGTCTGTCACCAGGCTGTATCTCACTGATACCGTGATAGTTCTAGCTGAAATTTTCACAGATGATGTATTTCTGTTGCCGCTATAACAACAAATACTAAAAACACAGAATAAAATAGTTTTTTTATAGATAATGGTACGGAACCCTTCGTGCGCGAATCCGACTCGCACCTGGCCGGTTTTTTTAAGCTGAATAACTCATATTTTGTGATTAAAAAAACGAACAACCTGTGACTTCGACCTTTGGGCTGCTAATTTCACGCGGTTTCTGTCAGTCCGTTGAGGTCTACAAAAAACAACAAAAGTTCACAACGTCAGTACGCTATGCAACGATCCAAGCACAGACAAGCCGCAGTACGCCGCAAGGTAGAACATAGAGGACTCTCAACCTAATTTAAGATCTACAATGTATACATACCTATGTTTCACAAAATAAATTACTTACTTACTTACTTACAATGATGTGCCCTTGTGTGGCCCTTGTACTTCACCACTGCGCTGCCAATTCAATTATCGAATGCGCACTAACTTCTCAACTTCACGGTAATGATCAGGGTTACTAATTGACCGAGTTTACTAAAACAGGTGTGTATTTTAGGTGCCCCCACAGCCCACAGAATCACGTTCATCGCTGCAGCACTGACAGAATAAATGAAACGCACTGACAGCGGTGGCGCGGTACTGGTTGTAATGTTCGAGCTAATATCGATACCTGCAGACTCAAACGGCATAACAGCCTGTTGTTGTAATGGCTGTTACGCCCTTTGAGTCTGCAGGTATCGATATGAAAGAACGGCGGGGCGCGGCGCGGTATTCTGTGCGGTGCGGACCCTTTCGTATTAGTTCGACGTTCGAACATTACAACGGGTACCGCCTCCGCGCCGCTCCACCATCGCTGTCAGTGTGTTTCGGCATTAAAAGGTTTTAAGTAATTTTTAACCCGCTTTCAAAAAAGGTAGTTTAGGCATGTTGTAAATGTTACCTATTTAACTGTGAGTTTATATTCGTCAACTTACTTCTTGTAGGTCGTTGGTGTTATTCTGTCCCGGTACCTAAGCCAGGAGACAATTAAGTAGGTACCTAACAGAGTTTCTAAGAAATAATACTATATATTGGACTCCTAGCATGCCAATGACAAAAACATGTGTTTAGTAGATTTAAACACTATAAAATCATAGTTTTAAAGAGTGACCCAGGAGACGTAACCATGGCAACGAAGCAACAAAAAATAGTTGATTGGCCCAACAAATACCAATTCTTCTTCTGGCTTAACAAATATTTATAACAACCACAACGTTGCCCACGGCTATTCAAGGATTTCAAGGTTTAAATTAACTCGAAACAAGATTCATACTTTCCTGTTTAGTTTTCTGAGAAACGGCTGAAGGTTTTTGTATTTAAATATGTTTTAACACAAAACATCATTAAATTCGTGTTAGTACAGGTAAACAACATATACCCGACCCGAGTGACGATGTAGGTAAGTAAATTGTAAGAATGTATACAATTTTACATTCATGCGGTCTATTTATCTATACGTAGGTATACTAGGTATGTATACCTACTTATCAACAGCCAAGAATGCCTTTATGCTAAGACGCAAGCTGACTTAGACAACACACAAAAATCTTTTTTCAAAATGACAGGGTTCTATTTTCATGTGTTATGCAAAAAGTAAGTTTTTAATCAAAATATTTCTTTTCCTATTACCAAAATCGCCGCACCTAAAAGCGCCATATGGAAATTCCGTCAGCAGAGATTTCAAATATCCAATATATCGTCCCATGTCGTTTCAGGCTTCGCATATGCTCGCATGCATTTGGTATGCACTCGCATGCATCGCACGAAGCGCATGCTGGATGCATTTCACATGCTCTCAGTTTCACCGCATTCAGAACTCTGGTACGGGGTGATTTAAAATCTGTATCTACTCACCTTTCCAATCGTTCCTAGTATATCTTGACTTCCAAAATCGTAATAACTATGAGAGATCGGGGGATAGACTTACACTGATTCGTCTGAGGCGAATTGTTGGTAATTGTTGTGAATAGGTAGGTACCAAGTTACCAACCAACCTTGGGGTATTCTCGATGCTTTCCCAGCGCGCGGTTATATTCTAACCAGTTTGAATCTGACTTTCTCCTACGCCTAGTTGGTACGAGTTTAGGTTCAAACTATACTAGTCACGAGCATAGTCAAGTATATCTGTTAATGTGAATAGATAGGCTGATAGTTCCACGATTAGCCCATTACCTTGGACATACGTCGTCAAATACGTGTATGCCACAGAAATAGGCTGCCTTAGTTAATGTTAAGTGGAATAATTTATGTGTAATAATTATGGTAAAACGTATGTCTTAACTTTCATCATCATCATCATTGTGTCAGCCTTTTTTGGGCCTACCCCAAAAAGTGCCATAATGACTGGTCCTGCCTGCGCTTCCCGCGCAACGAGCGGACTCCCGCGACCTTTTACCAGATCATCAGTCTACTTGTGGGGGGTCTTAAGTTAAGTTTAAGTTAAGACTCTTAACTTCACAAGTAGATATTATACTAATGATTGTCATACTAGATTTGCCTTTTCGATTAACACTTTTGTTGTGTCTTTTAGCGTTCCTCACTAAAATTGGTAACAACGGAACACTTATGGATTCATCTAAGTGCGTTTCCGTATGTATGTTTTATTCTGACGTACAAATGTATGCCTGTACCATTTCAGTAAAAGTAAAGCAATACTGAATGATTACCAAACAAAGTAAACCATATCTTAAGCGACACATTTATAGTACGGTGCACAAATATGTCTCACCAAGAACTTAATTATCATGAATCGTTCTCCAAATAATTATACCGTTAAAGCCCGGTAAATTTATGTCAGACGGCGTCGCATGAATGGAGTCATTATCATTACACGCAAGCGAAAGTGGTTGCAGTACTTGCAGTCTTAGCTTCTATGCGATTCAGACTATCTCGACACGCCTCACTGCACGCCTACATTAACTTGCACCAGAGAATCGTAACCAATATGCGTAAACGTGGGTCGGGCTTACACTGGTTTCCTGAGCCGAGGGTGAGAACGGTGAGTAACAGCTGCACTTGGATCGCAGGGAGAACAATCCGACTCATAATGAGCAGTAGACGTGACTTGAGCTACTTGACCTAGTCAATAGTCATGGTTGATTTGGAATGCCCAATGAAAATGAGTCTTATCTGCTGAAATGGCGGATATTATTTTGAATTGTTAACAAAATAATATCCGTATAACAATACATGTAAGCGCTCATGGGCGTAACGCATAATTAAGGCATGATAATGATTGTATTCTCAATAAGTGAAATGTATATTTCTTTGAGAATAATAAATAATCATCACGTACACACACGCCCATGCACAAATAGTAATTTTTAATACAGTTGCTCAAAAAGTGGTACTTTTTGTGGCTGCGTAGCGTACGAGAAGCTCAATTTCTCGAACTAGTGCTTTTTACTTTTTAGTTCCAAACTATACTTTCGAAACGCAGTAATTTTATAAAATTGAGCTTCTCGTACGCTACGCAGCCACAAAAAGTACCACTTTTTGAGCAACTGTATTAAAAATTTATTTAAAGAATTCATTAATATATAAATGACGAATATTAATTTATTATTTTTTCGCAATTGTATTAAAAAACGTCGTTTACAACACGTGTGAAATGTCTTTTACCACTCGTACAGAGTCTTGCCACTCGCTTTCAGCTCGTGGCAAGATACCTCGGTACTGGTGGTAAAAAGACATTCTTTTCACACTAGTTGTAAAATGTACTATTTAAATTGTAATATTAATGTTAATCTTATCTCAATGTATACTTTTAATGAAACAGGAATTAGAGTTTTGTACTGCAAAATGGTAATATTTTAAGTAGTTCGTGTTAATCGCACTCGCAGGCGGCCAAGATACAGGCTCAGCCTAGTTTGGCGTCTGACTGATATAACGTTTATAATTTAAGTGTGTTTTTTGTTAAATAAATAATTTATTTTTATTTTTATTTTATAATTTTTTTAGATATGCCCATACACTTAGTAAGCGACAACCGACAACCCACCCCGCTCCTTAAAGTATTAAAAATAATTTACAATGTATTGATAAGATTTTGGGATCTCACAATTAATATGAAGCTATTAGGCTCAAGCATGATTGAGCCTAATAGCTTCATTTTTCATTCAGGCGGTCCACGTGACGAAGAAACTGCAACCTGAATTATTGAGGTCAATCAAGATCCGCAGCCATGAGGGAACAATAACTACCTAATAGATAATAAGAACATTAAAAAAAATCCCCGCCTGACAAAATAAACATCACTAAGAACCATCTCGACATTCTCGACAGACTAGACTTCTGATTAAAAAGAAGCGGGTTATGTCGGAGATACCACCGTTAATTAAGTTTAAGTGGATACTTCTTTGTTGGCTGTACCCGTAAAATATATATCTGAATTAATTCACTAAAATCTGTATACGTAGGTACAGATTAAATCGGTATATATGGCAACATTGACTGACGTAGGTCATTTGACTCGCGATGCATTGGAAATTTTGTGATTAACAACTAATGGCAAATAAAGCAGGATTAAAACATGTAACAAACAATTATTTGAAATCAGATTAGGCTTCTCTACAAAAAGTTATTCCGGAAGTCACGTGATACATTTTGAACTGTACCCCTGTACAAGAACGCGAGCAAATAAGTATCCTCTTCAAAAAAACATGAGGTTCATTCGCTTAGGAGCTATGATGCCACAGACAGACACACAGATAAACACACATATCGTTTGCGTCGTAACAAGAATTAACAAACAATGGTTTCCAGACTTCGCAACACATGCGCAATCACGGAATTTCACTTAGGTATATATCGGCCTGTATGATTGTTTGCTTGCTTCATCATCATCATCATCATCATATCAGCCGAAAGACGTCCACTGCTGGACATAGGCCTCCCCCAAATAGTTCCAAAGTGAGTGCTTGCTTCATCATGACATTATTTAAAGACAATAAACGTCACATCATTGAATAGAATGTGAATCAATATGCCTGTAAAACAGGCTTCCGAGTGACGATCGCATTGACACAAATTCATCGGAGGATCTTATCGCGAATGGGTCACGAGTAGTCACGACTGGCGAGTTAATTATGCGACTCGAGAACACCTGTTGTTTTTTAGGGTTCCGTACTCAAAGAGTAAAACGGGACCCTGTTACTAAGACTCCGCTGTCCGTCCGTCCAGGCTGTATCTCACTGATACCGTGATAGTTCCCGCTGAAAATTTCACAGATGATGTATTTCTGTTGCCGCTATAACAACAAATACTAAAAACACAGAATAAAATAGCTTTTTATAGATAATGGTACGGAACCCTTCGTGTGCGAGTCCGACTCGCACTTGGCCGGTTTTTTTTAATTTTTGTACGAATTATAACTGATCACTATGTACCTAAGCTAATCATAGTGGTCGTGCTTGATAATAATAGAAATATTAGGCAATTTGTACGTGTTGATAAGTTGACAGCCCATGTTTTTGTGATTTGATCATTTGAATTTGAAATTATTGAGTCATTTGTACCTGTCCCAAATATATGTATGTACAGTCAGTTGTAAAGAAACGTGGCCGTCCCTCTATGCAGGGGGTCACTTTTAGTTACATGTTACATACATATTTGGGCATGTTTATCAATGCGTTTCGCTCTTACTCGCGCGTATTTTTTGTATGAACGCCACTACCCTATTTGCGCTGTAGCATGGTGCGGGTGACAGCTGACATCTCAGTACAATTTATAACCTTAAAACGTAAAATTGTACTGAGATGACAGCTGTCACCCGCACCATGCTACAGCGCAAATAGAGTAATGAATACTTATATTAAATACACTCGCGGTCAATGAATACGGGTCGGTAAAATACTGTTATATTTCCTAAAATATTGCAGGGTTGTGCAGTTTTTTTAATCCTGTCAAGATCTTTATTTAATTACTAGCTGTTGCCCGCGACTTCGTCCGCGTATAACATGTTATCGTCTAAAAGTTTGTTTAAGGAATGAATTAAAAAAAAACATTGAAATTAGTTTTGTGCCTAGTCTTTCGTAAACAGTCTAAAACGAAGTTACAAATTTCTTACTTTCAAAATGGCTTGCTCTCTATACACACTTAGAACCCCCTTTGAACCCTCATAGTACACAGGCTAATACCGTAGTTGCAAATTTCTTACTTTAAAAATGTCTTGCTCTATATTATACAAACTTCGAACCCCGTTTTAACCTACTTAGGCGATGAATTACAAAAGACGCTGAAATAAGTTTTGTTGTATTTTAGCATGTTTGTTTAGTCTAAAACCGAAGTTACAAATCCCTTACTTTAAAAAATGTCTTGCTCTCCATACATACCCAACATTGCACCCCTTTTTCATCCCTTTAGGGGTGGAATTTTCCAAAACGCTAAAAATACTTTATTTGTATCGTAATAAGTAATCTTTCTAAAAACTTTTAAGGTACTATCTCAAAAAGGAGTTCCCTCATAAAAACTTTGCAACGCTTTTTAACCCCCTTAGGGGTCAATTTTTTTAAAACGCTGAAAGTACTTTATTTGTGAGTAATCTTTCTACAAAGTTTTAAGTCTCTTGCTCAAAAAATAAAGTTTCCCCCATACAAAATTTGCACCCCTTTCTTATCCCCTTAGGGGCAGAATTTTCCTAAACGTTGAAAGTACTTTATTTGTATTTTAATAAGTAATCTTTATGTACAAAGTTTTAAGCCTCTAGCTCAAAAAATGAAGTTTCCCCCATACAAACTTTGCACCCCTATTTAACCCCTTTAGGGGTATGATTTTCGAAAATCCCTTCTTATCCGTTGCCTACGTTGTAAAAGGTAGTTCTGGTGTTAAGGCTTGTACACCCGCTAACGTCCTTGAGTCGTCGTCCGTATGGGCCAGCGCGCGACTGATCGGGCCTGCCGAGCCTCCGCGCTCGCGCATTTTGTAGGTATTTAAACATAGTAATTAAGATAATCATTTTATCTATTCAAACTCTGCGAATTTGTCTATAAATATTTAATAACTTTATTTGAGTACAAAAAATTAATTTAAAATATCTATAGTTTAGTAATAATATTGAATAAACTTTACAAAAAGAGGTAACTTTGGGATTTTTTTCTATCAAGTGAAGTTCATTAGATCGCGTAACTGAATGCGACTTTGACTAGATTAGATCCTTAGGTAATACGTATCTTTTTTTTAGATTTTTAAACCCTATTTTCTACGTCTGAGATTGTTTAAAAAAACTCGAAAACGCTGCCCTTGTTGACTGTCGAGCCTTACTTTCAACTGTCTGGGCCCAGTAGTTTCGGCTGTGAGTTGATGAGTGAGTGAGTGAGTCAGTCAGGACATGGCATTTATATTTTTGTTCCCATAAATGTAATTATTACACTTTTTGCTGTCAATACGTACTGTTTTTTTGCCTGTAGGTATCTATTTCTTCAAATGACTCATCTTTAAAGATGAGTTACTCTTTCCGCTTGTCTTCCAAATAGGGGAGTAGACTCAAAATTTATTAATACTTCAAAAGAAAGAAGAAACGAAAAACCCGTTCAAATATCTCAAAAAATTACGAAACTAGATCGGGACCGTAAAGTACTCATAGTAAAAAACAATCGTTTCATATGAAGGTGAGTTTTGCGGAAAAGGGACAGAACATACCCCCTCTTAAAACTTTGGACACTTATAACTTAGTGATTACTTAAATAACCTACTCTTGCGTTGTTTTTTTCTCCAGTTGACTTCATTTTAAGTCCTTTTTCGAGAAAATACAACATAGTGATTATTTTATTTAGTGTCTACAGTGTTTACACCCCTATTTTCGATCTATCCGACATCCGTATTTTCTTTTAAACCACGAACTTCAGAATTTGAAAATATTCGGGTATCTCTATCTCTATCTCTATCGCACTAACATTAAGTACTCGGGTGAGAGGAATGCAGATATACTAACTTCGAGTTTTGGTATTCGTGGTTTGGCTGAATGCGCAAAGAGAGCGCGCGCGTGCGATTGCAGTGCCATGCAAAAAAAACATTTGTGTTACTTATATTGTTCGAATTTGTTGATACATTTATTGAAAATACGCCTTAATACGACATTTGCGCATATACGTTCTCATATCAGAATCGATTAATTTCTTATGCTTTACCTTTTGGTATGTGTTTCGCGAAGGTCTTTTGGAGACGGGATTTAAATAATTAATAGGTGAAATTAAGGAAAAGCATTTCCGCCATTTTGACGTTTTATAAACTTGACAGATGTGGCGGCAATATACTTTAAGAATAATAAATGAAAAATTAAATGAAGTCGTATATTTCGGAAAATTAATTAATTGTCGCAGTCGGATAAAAACTATCCTAAGTTACAGCTAGAATAATAATGTACCTATATAAAAAGTTTCATATTTTTCCGTTCATGGGATGCTGAGAACATTCGTAACAACGCAAAGCTTAGTTTCAAACTGGCTGATTCTTGTGAGTGGAGATACATGTAAACTGCAAAAATAACAGTAACAAAAGAAAGTTACCAGGTTTAAATCGGACTCGTAAAAAGTCATGAAAAAAAACAACGTTAATTAATTTAGGGTGACCCGTATTCATTGACCGCGACAGTACATTAGGTATTTTACCGAATACTGAATGTGTAATGAATAGGTCATTACATTACAGATTACACGTTCAGTATTGTCATTTATTACGAGTATGACGCTAGACGATCGCGACGTCACGATCCCGGAGCGTTTTCTCTCTCTAACAAGCAACATTAAAACGGTTGTAGCTTCGTAGTTTTTTGAGATATTCGAATGGAATTTTCGTCATTAGGCATATTTTTTTGCCTTCTTTCTTTTGAAGTTATAATACATTTTGAGTCTACACCCCTATTGACTAATGAAGTTTTGAAAATAGTAACATGTAACAGGCGATAGGACTTATGGTTAAAATGTTCTGCATAGACTATTTGTTTTATTTATCGTATGACTAATTAATTACGTTTCTCTACTTCGAAGAAAGAGAAGTATTACGCAACCTCGTCTTCGGTTAAAGTTTTAAAATCCATTTGTGCCAAAAGTAAGAACATTTTTATCTGCTTAAACTAAAGTAAACTCAATCGCCATAGTTTACACGATTTATAAACTATGGCAATTACCTCAAGAGCCCTGGAATATACCGCCGCGTCAAACCAGCTCTTCAAGAGATTTCCAAATATGGTAAACAAGTCGAGTTAAATATGGCCCTAAGTAGGCTACATGCATCGTTGTTGACTTTTGCATAATTATGAAACGGAGATAAGGGACTTTGTACAGTGCACTTAGCCTTAGATGTGGGAATTCGTGTTCTGAAGTCTCAGTGAAAATATTTTGGACCTTAATGTAAATGAAATAGAGTCCAAAAGCGCCAGATAGCGCTTATTGCTGACCTCCACACACATACAATACGGTCGAAAAATTACCCTAGAGGTGTGAACCCGTAGCGTTGGCCGATAGTACCTAAGAGGGTGTGATGTTTAGTTGTTAAGCTTGAAATAGTACTTTTCCTGCCTGTCGAACTTTAAGCAAACTTACGTTATTGCGATATTCCCTAATCATAAAATTGAAGATATTACAACAAAAAGAATAATCTTTGAAAAAAATTGAAACAAAGTGCACTCATCTAAGGGATGGCAAAATAGGAACACATTTTGCAATCGCTTAGCCATGAAATGCTTTAAGAGTCATCTCCGCTACTCCTAGCTTCGACGCATATCGATTGTTGACTTACTCAAGCTCGTATCCATATAAATGTTGGATTGCAAAAGCAACCGTGGTTGTAATGAAATAAAGGGCAGAATTATATCACATATTATTTAGAGAGACAAGTCTTGCGTCACGATTCGACTGTTCTGTTAACAATGCTCAATTTAACTGACTCTCAAATGTCTTTGAAATTGGATACAGTTCGTAAGTAGGTACGTGTTCATTCATTGAACATTGTAATTATTTGAATTGACTTGGATTTGACAGGGGAGATTGGCGTAGGTGTATTATTGACGCCGATAGAACAGTATGTACGAGTAGGTAAGTAGGTAGTTTCCGATTTTTTATCGTCTTGTGAGTAGGTTCGCCAGAGGAGGTACGAATCAGATCGATTCGGATTTTGACATCTAGGGAGCATTTAGTTAGTGGTATATTGGGTGAGTAATATTATTTATCATGTTATTCGAAACGAATGTATAATGCGGATGTTTTTAAGTTCCCATTGACATATAATATAATTTACGTCATACCTGGCCATAAAGTAGGAATTACCGCACGCTATGCGTGCGGAAAACCCTACTTCCTGGCCAGATAGAGACGTAAAATGTTGTACTTCCCACGGGCGGTAATAAAGAAAGCCTCAGAGCGCATATTTATCGCCCTTGCCTTCGGCTCGGGCGTCAAATACCTGCGATCTGAGACATTCTTTGTTTAACCGCCCTAGGTAAGTAATGTACTATTATCTACACCCATATCATAAATCCTCTAAAATGTGCTCGGAAACCATATATAATGACCACCATTATTGCAATCAGTAACGTAACATCAGCGTTTTAACTGTGTCAATGTTATTATAATGTATGAAAAATCATAATAATGTTATTATGGAAATCTAGTTGGTCATGATTTGAAATCTAGTCGGCCATGGCGGTGCAATGGCGGTTATTCTAATGGTTCCCGAACACATCATTGAGGATTTAAAAGATGTAGGTAGATAAAGTAGTGTATGTAACTGTACATAATTAGGCCTTAAAAAAGCACGTGTGATCATATTATGAAACTCGCTAACGCTCGTTTCATAAACCCACGCTCCTGTTCCATGCCCTTCATTATGTACAGTCACATAAACTACTATTATAATATCAGTTTGATATGACTACTTATTTACTAAATACTCTAGTAAGTATAAAGCGTAATCTTTACCAACACATCCACGATGTTTGCTTGGAAATTAACTTTGTATTTCAAATTAAATTTCAACTGAAGTCTAAATTGTGCTATATTGAACAGTGGAAGTAACATTTTCTTTGGCATTCCGAGTCAATCGTGTGCGCATATTGCTGAGTAAACCTACATATAACTATTTAGTTAACCTAAATGTCAGCTATCACAGATAATATGGCTGTCTAATCAGTGGTAATTGCAAATATTGTAATAATTTAATTTCCGAGCCTGATAAAGCTAAAATATGTTGGATGCGGTTAAAGGTTCTGTGCCGTGTTTCTTAAACGGATACTATTACCTTTTCGGCTAAAATGTGGCATTTAAGTAAGTCATCAAATGACTTATTTTTAAAAATAAAAAATCATGTAAGTATACATACACACATACGTACATATATGCACCCAACCAGAAAACAACCATGCATTATTTCCCAAAGTAGGAAGAAACAAAGCGGTACTTTTATGCCCACTGTGCTGGAAAATTTTACATTACACAACACTCATATAATAACACTTTCTGCATTGTTTTACTTTTCCCTAATAGCTTTTAATGGGACCAAGATTTAATAGGGTATTAAACATGATTTTAGTACCAAAATTTACTGTCAGCATTCCGGTCAACTACTTAGTGAGTCGAGTTAACCTACATGCGACCAGTTATACGATTCACGACATATGTATCTACTCACCTCGCAAATTAACTAGTATAACCTGACCTCGAGTATCATAGCGATTATGCATAATCTGAACTTATATTTACACTGGGACTGCTGCAACTTGTAGGTAAGTGTGGTGAATAGTAGTCCAGTTTCGACGCTCACTGACCTATGGCATGTGGTCATGTGGATCGGAAGCTGGCAGTAGGTGAGCTCTTAAATCTATGGAAATTATTGCTAACACGTGGACATTTCCGGCAGTTTCGTTTGTAGGTTGCTAAAATTAGGACTTTGAACTACGATTAGCGTTGAGGAATTCCACTTTATAATTCAAAATTTGTTATTTATTTAAATTAAAGTGACTTGCATTACCTATTAAGTAACTAACTAATTATAGATGTAACAGGACTAATAAACTATGACAACCTCTTGTCGTGTCAAGGAGGCGATACTGTAATAAAACTAATAAAATAAAAATCTAACTAAAGTATTTTATTTAATCCATATGCCTAATTTTATGGTTTAAGTGGCTGCATCTTTGACGCTGTTAAATAAGTTACAAAAGAGCATGCTTAGGTAGTCGTGCATCCTTTAAAATAAACATGCCAAATGTCGCATCGCAGGTAATTATTCGTTAAGAACATATACACACACTTCCTCACATTGTCTAGGTCTGTTATCGCACAGTCTGAACGTATACCACGCCGAATGATAAGTTATTGGGGCCGCGAACATCCTTCCAGTCTTATTAGGGCCGCGAAACACTAAGTTCCTGGCCTATTTGGGCCGTGATTAATATTCGCATTCTTAACCACTAATTGGGCCTAATGAGGTACGGATCGCGGTTTGAAATGAAATCAGATATATACATAGGGTGTTTGGAAATATCAGTTTCATAAGTTGCACACAGTATAGGACCCGCGCGTCTCCGCAGGCGTATTGCTAATAATGCAGACAATTTTAGGCCTATTTTTCTACTTTAGCATGGATCTCATTTTTTTTCTATGAACGAGTGAAAATGCGGTTAACGAAAACGATATAAAACACGTCCTATTTGCTAAACGTATGGAGATATTGACGTAAGAGTGCGGATTTGCCCCCCCCCCCCCCCCTGCAGGGTGGTAACACGTGGCTACCGGGCTAAATCAGCTCAGATGACCACTAGGTATACCTGTGCCAAGCGGCTTCCTTTGTTGAAGATTTGCAAGGTTCCCATACAATTCATGTCACTAAATACCCGACTATATAGGATATATTCATCTAAAAACTCCATTCTATACACTGGTGAAAGATTTATTGAAATCGGGTAATAGTCCGTAAGCCCGCTCCAAAGGTGGCAACTTTGGCACCGTCTGCCTAGTACGTATAGGTACTTCGGGTAATTTCAGGACTGACAGACGCCTTGATCACACGTACCGATCGAACGGGCGGGCGAGACTGTGCTCTCGGCCGAGTACTCGGTGCGTTTAAGTTAGTTTATTTATACTATAAGCAGTCACTCGCTATGTTATACGCACAGAGTTCTTGCCCGAGAGCACTGTCTCGCCCGTTTGCTCGGTAAGTGCGATCAAGGTATATAGGTTACTCTCTACGATGTTATGATGAAGGGCTAAAATTCAGCCGCTAAATTATGCCACATGTCTCGTACTGCTACGTAAATATACTTACCCTTAAAATGTTGACCGGAAGTGAAGGATTTTTCAAACCTCCGGCCAATTTTAGGTGCGATAATCTTCTGATTCTTGCTCAGCACAACTTTCTCAGCCTGCTGCCATGCATTTTATCGTGTTTTCATGAGAAGTAGGTATATTTGGAGCGGGCTTACGGAATATATGTGCATGGTTCTGGAGATTACCACAAACTTACAATTTACAAAGCTAACCTCACAGATTTTTCCACTTTATAATATTAGTACAGTTGCCATCACATACATAGGTACACTATAGGTGTTCAAAAATATCGGCACATGCACCCTAATACCCTGTAAATAGAGGTGTGTTCCGATGTTTGTGACGTGCTTGTTTGCTCCGATGTATGTGATGGCGACTGTACCTATATAAGACGTCCGGACACGTTGCCACCATATAGGTTTCATTGCGTGTATTGTCAACTCCGTTTTTGTCAATTCTACTGTCAATTTAATGAAATATATTGTCGTGTAAAAATATATTTTTGTGTAATGTTAATATTTATAAACGACGTGTCCCGCAACTTTATTTAAAAATGAAAAACTAACGAGGTACGTTTGTTAGGTAAAACAAGGTTTATATTACCCGATACTAACACTTTCGCTGAAAAGTGAAGATAGTTTAAGTCGTCATGTATCACTTTCGCACATTATTGGCACATGTAACTCGCGACCAAAAAGTCGTATCAGGACACAGCACTCATAGTAACATACGGCTTTATGCTTTATATAATGCTTTGGCATCGTTTACACGGGGAACAAGCCGTGAGAACCAATATCAACTGTTGGTACTCATATTTTTATAGAAAGACTATAACTATAAGCATCATTCGCATAAGTCGTTGTGTTGTTGTCTGTGTTTGTAAACAAGTGGTTGGAAAAATATGATTTTGTAATCACAACATGTGAAAATAAGGAAAATAATTATACAAATACTTAGTTACTAAAATACATTTTTAACTCGAGTTTTTTCGTTTCAGGTACGTAATTTGCTGTGATACATCGCAGTTCGCTGTAAAAACATACCTTTGGAATACCTACAATGGCAGTTAAGTATTTACATAGCTATCGACACGAAATTAGCCGAGGCTCTATGAATAAATAAATAATATTAGTCTAGCATGTTATACCTGCCTAAATACATAGAAAACATGCAACTCTTAAATTTATGATGATGCCCGGGATTCGAACCCAGGACCCCTTGGTTCGTAGGCAGGGTCACTACCAACGGCTAAAGCGGCCGTCGAGTACTTACTAGTTACTATTAGCAGACGCTCTTTGAACGTAAGTAGGTACCTACTCCGTATACATCCTTATATAATTTACTTTTCAAAACAAAGTTTTAACCGACTTCAAATCAGTAGCCAAATTGCTTCAAGTTTGCCTATGAAATTTGAAGAGTTCCCTCGATTTCTCCAGGATCTCATCATCAGAACTGGATTTTGGTGACAACGGGACCAATCTGTATAGGTATATGCTTCCATACAAAGATTTTGTTTTTCAAATTGGTTCATTAATTACCGAGTTATTGCGTAACAAACACACATAAAAAAAATTAAAAAAACAGACGAATTGAGAACCTCCTAATTTTTTGAAGTCGGTTAAAAAGGTAATTTGAAGTTTGAAGCTTGCGTCATTAAGGAAGCAGTAACTCAAGGCGAATTTATTGGAACGGGAAGCGTGAGAAAACATGAATGGACCGCAATTTATGTGATTCTATAGAATAATAGTAGATTATACACCAAGGGGATAAAGCACTGTTTTATGTCACGGGAGCGAATTGAATCCCGAACGTAACGAAGGACTCATAATTTAACTCCTGAGCGTAGCGAGGGAGTTATAAGTTAATTCCTGAGCGAAGCGAGGGAATTAAGACTTAGTCCTGAGTGCAGTGAGGGGTTCAACCGCCCAAGACTAAAACAGTCTTATCCCCGAGGTGTATACTCTACTTTTCACACCTTATGCGAGACAAAAAAACAGGCTCAGTAGATAAATAATGTTTATTTAGCAAATTAAAAGTACATAGTAACATTAGACACGTTAGTCCAATTATGGAAAGATAAGGTACCTAATGTTTTTATTTGTCAAAATCGTTGTAGGCTTTTAGGTATTTTTCCTTTGACTTCTCTGGCAGCAGATTGTTGACAATGCCTATGGCATCTAATTTGATAAACTCAGGAGTCAAAACACTTTCATCACTCGACATTTTCAATATTATTTTTGAAATTAAATCTTCTATAGGCACCTACAAGAACTCGATTTGTTCGTCACGCGTGAACAAATGAAGGCGCGCGGCGTTCCAAATTCGAAAGCACAAGCCGTGGTCCTAGATTCGAAATTCGAATTTCGACCACCGCGCTCCTCCGGACCGGGGTGCACACGGAGGCAAACTTCATTTATTTTGTCAAATCAAGTAGGCCATGGCCTAGGACAAATTGTATTTAGCAAAATTAAACTTTATGCATATAGTAATAAGAATTATGAAAAGTGAAATCATATTATTAACCAGCGGGTTATAATGAAATTCAGTACAACATTATAACCCGGCTAATACCAAGGGATTTAATGTCTTGCTTTCGGTAGGGTTTACATGACCTATAATTCGGCATTGTCGAGCATGTGGTTTGAAAATAAATATAATTCAATGCAGGAATGAAAGAAACGATCCTGCAACGCAATAATTAATTTTACGTCATACCTGGCCATAAAGTAGGAATTACCGCACGCTATGCGTGCGGAAAACCCCACTTCCTGGCCAGATAGAGACGTAAAATGTTGTACTCACCACGGGCGGTAATAAAGAAAGCCTCAGAGCGCATATTTATCGCCCTTGCCTTCGGCTCGGGCGTCAAATACCTGCGATCTGAGACATTCTTTGTTTAACCGCCCTAGATAAGTAATGTACTATTACGATTTTTCTCGCATAATAGCTTGTGCCAATAATATCTGCATTGGAATTGTAATGTATTGGTTATATTCATTCCATCTATTCTGTTCTTTGATCAGTTTTATTGCATCAATAAAGTTTTCGCGGCTTAAAACTAGCCGGTCGGTCGGTTCTAAATTTGGATTTCCTGTTTGTTAATGAACCCGTGGAAAAATGGGTTGTTTATACCCTACTTTAGTTGTACAGGAGGTCAAGCGACATATGTACATATAGGTACATACACAGATAAGTGTTCGGCCTGAGCGCATCACGCTCACGCTCCGCTACGAGCGGGGCGTGGTGTGTCCATATTAATTGCATTTTCTCAAACATGCTCGGAAATGTATGCGTTAATGTCACGAAATGAAGACATGAAGTTCCTTGTTTATGGCTCCCTACATTACTTCTTGGCCTAGGCCAAGAAGTAATGTATGAAAACCCTCACTAAAAACATTATTGGCCGCTACTCTAACTTTTTAAATTTGCTTACTGATATTAAACAGACAAAGGAAAACATACATACTGCCAACCACCAATACTTTTTTTTAATTGTTTTAGTTTTTTGTAAAAAAAAATTTGTTAGTTTTTTACATTTTTTTTGTTATTTTTCGTTTGTTTTTTAGTGTTGTTTATCGTTTTTAATGATTTAAAAAAAAATCTTTTCTTTTCTTGATGTTTGTCTATTTTTTAATGTTAAAATTTTTGTAGGGTCTTTTATGTTATTTTTAAGTTTTTTTTATCTATTTTTCCTTTTTGTTTTACTTTTTTTAATGTTTTTTGTTTTTTTTTTCGTTTTTTTTAATTTTTTCAAGTTTTCCTTTTTGTTTTACTTTTTTTAATGTTTTTTGTATGTTTTTCTTTTTTTTCGTTTTTTTGTTTTTTTTTGTTTTTTTTAATGTTTTTTTTTGTTTTTTTTCCCTTTTTTTTTGTTTTTTTAAATGTTTTTCTCTTTTTTTTTGGTTTTTTCCTTTTTTTTGTTTTTTTTTGTCAATTTTTTGTTTTTTTTCCTTTTTTTTTGTTTTTTGTCATTTTTTTGGGCGTTTTTTTTGTTTTTTTAGTTTTTTTTTGTTTTTTTAGTTGTTTTTTTTAAATATTTTTTTCCTTTTTGTTTTACTCTTTTGAGTCTTTTGTAATATTTTTTTAATAATTTTTTTTTTAATGTTTTTTTTTTATTTTTTAGATTGTTTTATCTAGAATCTTTCTCACTTTAGTGAGGTGAAAAGGATTCTATTTTTAAACCACTCACATTCGCTAGCTCGTGTTTCAATTCCACACTCGCGGTTAATTATAACTGTACCCTTGTATAACAAATAACTATTTATTATTTCCTCACATCGTTTGAGAAAAGCACTATACAAGCCTCGGCCGGAACAGGGATTGCTGGACTCGTTGTATCCGGCCTCGTCTACGACTCGGCCGTCTAGCCCAAACTCGTTCATCAATCCCTTACTTCACGGCCTTTGCAGTAATGTACTATTGTTTTATATGCACGCCCCGCTCACAGCGGCGCGGGCAGTCGGGCCGTAAACTTATGTGACCAGACCCCCTATTCTGTAACTTGTTTTAAGCTCACCTCAACGCTCATCCACAATTATACCTTGACACCGCGATGCGTAGTAATTAAGCGTAGGTAGAGGTCTAGTTTCGTAACGGGTGACCGGCCGGGTGAGCCGCATTAACGCGTAGCGAATAACACCCCAGTTGGCAGCGTTGAGATGTCTTTTTGACAATAGCTTTTAAAATTCACCAATTAAATTGATGATGATTAAACGTGATTGCTGGATTTTGACACCAGATACACTATCCGCCTCTTTCTAATTAGAACGCTTAGAAAGAGACGGATATAGTCTATATCGCCGCGACACAGCTCGCGGGCCGCCCCGTGATAGCCGTGTTGGTGACATAATATTATATTATAATTAAGCCCCTCACATATATGTTAATAGGATTGTATATAATACTTATTTGTACAAAGAAAAACGCGCCCCGTAATACCGTTCGTCAAACTCGTAATACATAAGAGTTCGCAGTAAGCTCGGCCGAATTGCACCTTCCCATACAAACGGAGTTTCGTTCTCATTTTATAACTACGTGTTGGATTATAACGAAACTTTGCATATGCAATGCCATGAGGTATATCTAGGTCTGTAATTAGTTTATATGGCTCCAGTTTATAAAACAAACAAAATACAGCAAAAACAAGTTCTGTATGAAAAACTTTAATTTGCCGTATTTTTTTACAAGCTTTATATTAACTTGCACTGTTCGTATGTACCTATGTAAATATGTAAGCATGTAAATATGTAAGTATGTAAATATGTAAGTAGAGGTATGTAAGTTGTGCGTCAAAATTTGCAATTCATTTTTCAGTCACTTCCCGTTATCCAATTGAGCTGAAATTTTGCAAGCAATGTATATCGCATGACAATGCAATATTATGATGACTTGGAGCTGATCTGATGCTGGAGCTGGAAGGTGGCCATATGAACTCCGCACTAGAACGACACAACCCCATCGAGTTTGGGCTCGTTAGAATCCTCTCAATGAGTACTTGATGTTGGTATGCAGAAAAGTACAGTCGGCAGTAAAAGCTTGTAACAAAAAAGAAATTTTTGACAGAAACTTATTTACTATGGTATCTGAAGCTACATAAACTAATTACATACCTGGATAGTAGGTACTTAACTTATTCTAAGTACAAAGTTTCAGGGCAAACTAGCTAGTCGTTTTAAAATGAGAGCGTAACTACGTTTGTATGGAGAATCGAGTTTACTGCGGACCCTTAATAAGATTATCTGTACTTATAACTTTTTCAATTATCTCTTATTATATCTATATCCCTGTAAGTGTGTACTTGAGAAGGGACTCACATTTAAGCGATGCGAAGGTCTGATAAGGGTCATTAGGCTCCCCATGCCCATCGAGGAAGGGTTGAATTTGTTGTTAGTGTTAAATGACTCAATGAAATCGGTAGATTTTGTAGTTATGGGTTTTAGATAAAGATCTACATAGTCAGGAAGGAGCGGGGCTATACATTAACATAAATAAACATTAATAAATAAAGCTCAATAAGGCTTGTGTTTTGGGTAGGTATATACTAGACGACGATATATTTAATAGATATAAATACTTAAATACACAGAAAACATTCAACCTCATCACACAAATATTTACCCTTCAACCGGAATTCGAGCCCAGGACCTTTAGCTACATAGGCAGCGTCAATTCCCACTCGGCTAATCGGTCGTCAAATACACTTATTACTTACAGTAAAACCACACAACTATAGTCCAGTAGCCCTAGTATAAGTTTTATCGTTACAATACGTTTTCGAACGCGTTAGCGTTTAGTTTCAATTTGTATGACAACGCGTAGTTCCTAATAGTTACCACCAGAGGCGCTGTTCGCGTTGCCATACATATTGAAACTAAACGCAAACGCGTTCGAAAACGTATTGTATCGTTAAAACTTATACTAGAGCCTCAGGTCACCCAACTATGGTCCAAATCGATTCTCTTATTAATTGCTCAGGTGGGACTATTTTCATGAATGAACATAAAGACAGGCAATATAATAACACAAATTTTAATAAAAACGTATAAAATCACTACTACGAAATCGGTATTGATAGAAACGAATGAGTTTACTTTTGGACCATAGTTGGGGTAGTGGACTATAGTTGTATGGTTTTACGTGGTACTCAATTTTAACTTTCCTATCTAAGCGGAGTAAAAATGTTACAAATGTGTTTGACATCAACCGTGCGATACGGAGAAATCGTTCAAGTGATGTCATCATCATCATAATTTAAGAGCTTAGCTCTTGTCGGTGGAGTAGAGAATCAGAGATCGTCAAAGGGTGTACCTACGTTTTGAAAATATAGTTTAAGTGTACGACATACAAAAGTTTGTATTATATGAAATGACGTTTAAAAACATTACAAAACGCTGCATACAAAATATTAAGTACAGTATCGGGTGGCAAACGTGGGTGTCTTGTATCCAGCAAAGAGTGAATGTCGTAATGGAACATAAGCAACACACGTTACATGGCAATGTTCCACAATAATATCCAATAGTACGAGTCACAAAATATTATGATTTCACGAAGGGTTCTGATTAATGCGCAGCCCAACAATCCGCGTCCAATTATCTTTCTCTCTCTCTATACGCATGGGCTGAAAAGAGAGAGATATAGTGGACGCGGATTACAGACCGTACATTAACCGAAGATGCAAACCCAAGCGGTGACATATATTCAAATTCGGATATTTCAGACTAAAACCCATCTCCGTGCCGCTGTTTACGATCTTCTAGAATATTTATGCCAATATTATATTCAACCTAGGAACATATGGAATATCAATAATTGACCTAAGTATAATTAATTCGCAAGAGAGTTCGTCAACCTTAAACACTTAGTATGCCTCATCAACATCATCATCATATCAGCCGAAAGACGTCTACTACTGGACATATGCTCCCCCAATGAGCGCCACAATGACCAGGCTTGCGCCACCCGCATCCATCAGCGGACTCCCGCGACCTTTATCAGTAGGTCAATCACGTAACGCATTGTACGCGCGTCTGACAGTAAAATGACAATCTAACTGTCATTTTTCCATATAAAATTGACATAATTAGACCTTACAGTAGCGCGTAAGAAAAGTTACGTGATCGACCCACAGGTCATCAGTCCACCTTGTGGACACAACCATGTCCATGCCTAGTTGAAAATAATGTCCCGGATCGTAGCTGGCTCAAATGTCCCCATGACACTGGTAGCGTTACGACGCTGGGATCACTGCTATCACTAGTAAAATTGATTGCACCAGAGTCAACGAGGACCTATATTTTACCTAGACGTCCCCAAATAGTGGACTGCCGACGCTAAAAATATGTTTACACTGTGTTTAGTGTAGGACCATGAAAATGTAGGTATTAGGTATTTCCATGTTATTAAATCCTGGGTCAACAGCAGCCTCGACGATGGGCATAATGCCGGCAACAAAACTGCCACAATGCCGGCCGTGTTCAAATATTTACACTACTTTTACGAACTACCGGATGGTCCTTTTGTCTCTCATTCAAGTCTTAAGTCTTGGCCGAGCTGTAGCTAAGTTAAAACATAAAAGCACGATTTGTAGAATATGGACTTATTCCGAAGTAGAACTAAAAATTTGACATCAGGGTTCCTGAGAATAATGTTCCAAATCCCTTTCGATTCCCCTTTATGGCTCCTTGTACATTAATTCCAACTTGCTGAATCTCGTGGCACTTAAGCCAGGCAAACACGGTGTTAAAACTACGCAAACACGGAAACGGGTCAAGCACGCTTTTATGCTTTTTTTTACGTCGCGGCAGCTCGCACACAGGCACAGGGATGCTACGCAATCAAGCAAGCAAGCAAGGATTTGCATTTATCGATTTGGCATTTCTTTCATTGATGTAATTCTTAGTCTTACAAAAAATCTGTTTAAAATGGGTACCTCTGAATACCTACGACTCATTTTTGAGAATTCATTTTATTTTTCTGCATCAACCTGCTTAATAAATAAATAAATTATTTCATTACATTAGAATATAAAAATCAGAATACATTAAAATTAAAATGAATTCACAATTTTAATTACAAAAAGAGTGTCGTTGACACCTTACTCGTTAGGTAGCATGTTGTGCACACTACCTTTACAATACTGTTTGTCGATTCGCTCACTCTCCCGACAAAGGACCAGTGCCTCTTACGCATAATAGCGTAGAAGTCGTCCACTCTGTTCACGGCGAACATACCAGACGCGCTACACCGCCACGGCAGCTGTAACATCACACGAAACGCGTTGTTGTACTGTACTCTGAGTCTGTTGAACGACCGCTTCGTGTAATGGTACCACAAGTGACTAGTGTAGAACGCTTAAGGTGGTTCGATTGCCATACAAAGCGTTATTTGACATTCGCAGGCTAACAACGTGATATTTTAAGAAACTTATGTAACAAACTTTCATCAATTGGCTTCCCATTTGCGCCAAATTCCCCCTTTCCTAGAATAAACTTGTATAAACTAGATTAATTTGAGAATAATAGTTTTCCCAAAATATCACGTGACAAACCAATATCTCAAATTAATCTAGTTTATACAAGTTTATTCTAGGAAAGGGGGAATTTGGCGCAAATGGAAAGCCAATTTATGAAAGTTTGTTACATCAGTTTCTTAAAATATCACGCCGTTAGCCTACGAATGTCAAATAACGTTTTGTATGGCAATCGAACCACCTTAATCTAGATTTTTCTGACTTATTACAAAAAGTTAATTATTAACGGATTACAGACCCTAAACAATGTTTCGGTGAAGTGGATCTTCATGAAACAAGAAGGTGGAGGCACACGAAGTGGCGACGAAGGGTAGAGGCACATTTAACGGTGGTTAATTGAACGTGGTCTTATCTAATGCTGACTGTACTGAGAGTCGTTACTTACATTACAAGCCTGTATCGTTATTGGCACGCATCTTACCCGCACTCGGCCATCCTGCCATTAAAGCGCCCACATGTGTTAGCTTCTGTCCAGTAGGTAGCGAGATAAAGGTTAGGTAGTTAGGTATGCTTGACCCGCTTCTGGGTTACATTTTTACTGTGTTTGCTTAATAGCTTGGGTGTTGTTTCTAGCCAAATGCTTAGAAATGTGGAAGGCTGCATAGATAAGATAAGAACGCCACATAGCAAAATGTCGTCGATTTTTCTTAATTAATGTCTAAGTAGAAGTAACATTGCGCTGTTTCTTCACCTGTGTTATACATTCCAATCGGCGCCAAGGCTTTGTCAATCCGAAAATAAAAATTAAAATTTGAGCTTTAACGTTAGCTCGTAGTAATCACTAGTTTATTTATGCCACCACACTCAACTTTTGTTTTATGTACATCCGATGCGAATGTGCAGTCGCCGGGAGGCAATGAATGCTTCACTCACTTTATTGGAAAAGGTAGCATTAGGAGTTATTGGACAGATTAATCTGCCAGCCACCTCCATAAATGTCGATAACGTCAGATAACATGCATACCATATCACTCACGAAGATAAACAAACGATTGGACACCAATATTGTGTTAAAGGGATTGGCTCATTATTAAGAATACAATATAGTTCTGAGTTAAGCTATCTAGGTATTAGAGCGCTTTGTTGATAAGCGACAACTGAAATAAAACTTATTATGGAATATAAAGATTTAAATTCATGAAATGTTTGGACTTACTTACCCTTACTAACAGTGACTTGAGACGACAAGCTTATTTAAAATCTCTAACATATTGCTCTAAAGATAAACTTCCAATTGGGTGAAATCTAAAATAATACACTACCTATACTAGTTTCATTGCAAATCTGAGAAAAATTCCAAGATATAAATAAGAACAAACAGATATAAGACAAATAATTAGTAAATCAAGATAATAAATACAAACTCGAAACAAGCTACTTAAATAAAAGAGAAGAGTTTTTAAAGTACTGAGCAAATGTATCTTGTTTCAATTTTGTTTCAGTTTTGATTAAAAACTTAGGTTTTGAATATCAAAGTGTTCAATTAACTGAACATTCACTGAACCATTGGATTGAGTTGCACAAGCCCGAAATCCTCTCTACTGAACGCCACTACTACCCGCAGATGGTACGAGAGGCAATTGAAATCAGGAAACACCCGAAGAACTTCAATAGGGATGATGGTTTCAATTTATCGGCGACTTGGGGACCCAGTGATTCAGAAACTGAAATCTCGTATATCTTCGGATGTGTGCGCGGATACTGTAAGTGTTGTGTTGCGAGAGTTTAAAGTGTTATATTCACTGAACCGTTTCTCAACGGCTCAATGTTAATGAATATCACTCCTTATTTAATAGTTAATGTCACCATGTATGCATCCGTAAAGATTGGCTGCAAATTTAAAACGCCCATACTACCGATCAATATCACTTCAAAAGTTAATAACCACTCACCAACTCTGGACGTCCACATCTTCGGAACTAATTAAATTTTAACTCACTCCGTAAGGGCGGCGGGCTGTGAAATGCTTCCTCGGTGCTTTGGACCCTCATTAAGGGTGTCCTTTTAACCAAATATAATTCCCCTGAGTGTCGTTCTAACGCGAATATTTGCTACTGTCTGCAATTTGTGCTGAATATTTGATTCCAAGTTCCCTTCCATTTCCTTGTGGCAAATGTTTTATGAATGTATATTCTAGTCGCCCGTTAACTCAATTAGTAAGTAACGCTGTAACTCCGTCTGTAAATATTAGAATTAGCTTCTTCTTCTTCTTATTTAAGAGCTAGGCTCTTGTCGGTGGAGTAATTTCCAACTTGTTCTACATTCTGCATTTCTTTTTATTTCTCTAGAATTAGCTACTTTCCTATAATATATGGTACGGTTTTTAGCATAAAGTGCAGCCGTCACGCGGAACTTTAAAGGGCTATATATTCACCATTTTTTATTTGATTGACAAAATAAAAAATACGTGGCCAATATTCTTTGATCTAACTGACGGACAAAATAGAATTATATTTTTTACCCAGGAAAGTACCCAATTGTGCAGAATGGAATGGCTAACCCAATGCAGACGTGATGTTACCGTGTCCGCCTAACGCATAGGCATCCGTCTTCTGCCCCTCTTCCCTGCCATGCGGCCAGTGATAATTGGCTTAGAACGTAATATACTCGTATATCCGTTTTAAAACACTCGTCCCTCACTGTCTCACTGGTAAAGTGTCTAAGCGTAAGAGGGACGAAATCTATGTAATATAATAGGCGCGCGTACATGACGCACATATCGCGTTACTGTTACAGCAAATCATTTGTTGCTAAAATGCATAGCTAATATGAAAAATGTGTCTCATTCATCTACTCTTATTAATATGTTGCGTTTCAACCTTAAACTGCAATAGATTAAAACGTGGTTGCGGTTGCGCTGTATATGCCATAGCCTTAAATAAAAAGCAAAATGGGGTCAAAGTAATGTGTTCATTTAAAGATCCATTGCCAAGTGTAGGTTTTCAGTAATTTAACATCATAATTAAGCACAAATAACGGGAATACCTCTGACACATGATTCTGAGCAATCTACTGTAAACAGTTCACCCTTGGCCAAATTTCCCCTAATAAAACTAATGCACTTTTATCAGGCCCAATCGAAAAGGGGCCCCAAGCCGGCCACAACAATCAATCACAATTTAATGTGGACCTTTCTGCCCCTATTGACCGATATTTAACCACCATCTTTACTTGAGCTCCGGGAAAGCGTGAACTCTTGAGGACCAGGAGTGTGAACGCGTAAAGCAATGAAGGTCAGGTTATACTGGTGATGAAAGATCAATCAACGTTCTGATAAGGGCTAGTTTAAAGCAGGAATGCGGTTTTTAGTCCTTTCGTACATTAAGTGTATTTAGCAACGTATAATATAATAAGGTCGTATTAAACTATTACTGAAAAAGATTTTCAATGATTATAGGTACTTTTAACAAACGTTAACCTTGTTTCAATGTTTGTCGAAGGACTTCGCTATCAAAATGTCAAACATTTAGAAATTTGTGTTTTTTACCGTCTAAGAAGCTTGCAGCGTTATACTATCATCTATCGGCCAAGCTACAGTTAAACCCTCCCTCCCCTCCCTCCCCTTCAGTATTAAAGTACGAATTGAAAGAAGATTCATATCATATGTTAATGGAGGTAATGATGACACGTCTTGGACGTAACGAACGACATGCTTTCTGCCTCATTAGGCGCCCTAATTGTGGCCACTAGGCGAATAAGCGACCATCGACGCTGATGCATTATTAATGTTCTAGCGATATTTAATATACTTCTAAGTAATAATAAAAATATGTATACCAAATCAAAACCTTGATATGGAGCATAGCGTTATATGGGTGTGAAGCGTGGACCATGACTCAAAGAGATAAAGAATATTTAGAAGCATTGGCGTAGAATGGAGAAAATTCGCTGGACAGAAAAAATCACAAGTGTAGAGGTGCTGAAAGGAGTGACAGAGAAAAGGAAATTGATAAAAACGATAGAGAACAGGAGAGGGAAAATGATTGGTCACCTTATACGACATGACGCTTTTATTAATAACATCATGGAAGGAAAGGTAGAAGGCAAGCCAAGAAGGGGAAGACCGATGATAAGTTACATGAAACAAATAAAAGAAATAAGCGTCCATAGGCTGCGGTGACCACTTAGGTACCATCAGGCGGGCCGCTGTTTATGTACCAAAATTAGTTGTATTGTAGGTACTATGTATAACTGCAGTAGCCGTCAATACCAACTGTCACTCTACTGTCACATTTATTTTTTTATTTTTATTTTTTTATTTAATGATTGTCAACGGAGTTCACTGAATGTAACATTTTATGAAAAAACAACCACTTATGTAATGTCTAATTGTATCCTTTCGCTAAAAAGCGAAAAAAGGGCAAGCGAAAGCATGGCGGACAACTCCTCAGGTATAAAGATGTGCTGAAGCGGCACATGAAAAGGTGCCGCATTGAGCCCTCGCTGTGGGAGAAGGACGCTGCCAAAAGCAGCGCATCAGGAATGTTTGCAGAGGCTAGAGTTGATAGTTTTCATGCTATAATTCGAAAACGAGTTGCCTCTCTGATGCGCCGTGTGCGAGGCAGCAACAACAGCCTCCTGAACACCATTGTTGATAGGCTGGAATGCCCGATGGTGGAGCACTGGAACTCCTTACATGTTGTAGCTAATAATTGTATTGTCTTATTTTATTTTTAATGTGTACTTTATTTTAATGATTGTATATAAACTATATGTGGTTCGAAATAAACAAATTAAATAAATTAAATAAAAGACCGGAGTGGCGACACCTTGTTAAATCAAAAAAATCTGATTTTGAAACCGAGCGGCGCTTTGAGCTAGACTTGAAGCGTGATGCATTGAAAGCCAGAGACGGTGTGCTCACAATGTGCGAGGACCTTCACGAAGAAGATTGGCTACATAAGTCACATGCAAGCACACGACCGTCAACAACATACCTGAACGCAGTCGTTGTGGCCGAAATCGGCCGGGACTACATCATCATCATCATCAATTGTATCCCTAATAATACCAACCACAGCATGAGTTGAGTTACAATTTTTAGCATAAATGCACTAATTAGGTGTCTAAGCTTAAAAATAATAATTTACTTTCCAAAACAAAGTTTTAACCGACTTCAAATCAGTAGCCAAATTGCTTCAAGTTTGCCTATAAAATTTGAAGAGTTCCCTCGATTTCTCCAGGATCCCATCATCAGAACCGGGTTTTGGTGACAACGGGACCAATCTGGAAGTATATGCTTAAAAACAATTTTTTTTTTCAAATCGGTTTATAAATTACCGAGTTATCGCGTAACATTGTGTATGTTACGCGATAACTAAAAAAAAAACGGACGAATAATGAACCTCCTCCTTTATTATTAAAGTCGGTTAAAAAAACTGAATCACATGGGTCAGACTATGGTTCAAGGTTCAACAACAAATCCCTGATTTTGGATTTGGAGCTATTATGAGATTCACAAAAAATATCAATATTTTCCTGTTCTGTAACGAGATCATTGTAAGCACGCGACAGGCGAGCAGGTGATGAGGCGAGTGCTTCTGCTTACCTGAGTTGGTCTTACAAAAAGGAACGTGCAATAAGGCACGAAGCATGCGAGGGATATTAGTCGGAAGTCGGGACGCTTAAAGAGAACTTAAGTATCAACAGTTTGAGGCAAATTGAAGATTGTTCATGATTTTGACATTTCTATAGAAATAAGTACTTATCGTATGATGGGCACGGGCCCCCGATGAACGAGAGATAATGAGATGTAATTTTACTCCTTACCTAGTTCTGCACTAGGCCGAAAAAGAATATGAATGTTAATATGAATACTAATACTTTGTACAGTCAACCAATTTGATTCCTAGGCCATCATAGAACATTTTCGTTGTAAATGCTATGTCAATACGGGTTACTAGGATTATTGCGTCGCTATGTAGCAGTAAAAATGACAGGGTTCTACGGTGGCCTAGGAATCGAATTGGTTGAGCGTACATACCGACGCGCGTTCGGAACGTTACGTGTTTACCCCTCTGAACTTGCATCTGAGCGTTTGCTATCAATTCTTTTGATAGAAATACTTACGATAATAATAAGAGAAACGAGCCCTCCGAAAAATATTGTGTAATTGTGATCTAAGTTCATATTTTACCGCTAACTATGCAAGTTTCTAATCCTGTAAACATAGTGTTGAAAGTGCAAGTTCCGCTAGGACGTTATTAGGAATGTGCCGTGAATATTACATTAATACCGGTGCAAGGCGCTGAATAATACACTACACGCCCCCGAGCCGTAGGGTTTGGCACAGAGGCTGTCACTAACAGAATTACTACTATATCTGGCAGTTTTCTTTGGCCTGCCACGTTTGTTTGCTTGGGTTAGTAACTTGATTATTGTCAATGTCAAATAGTAAAATTTTGCTACATTGCCGAGTTTACCTTACCAGTAAAGTCCCAAAGTATATTTTTCCGAATTCCATAATTTCGTAATCGTTCCGCTGACGGAATTTTTTAACTTTTAGGACATAATACAAGCTAGCGTAACTTATTTTTACAAGCTTTATATTAACCTGCACTGTTCGTATGTATGTAAATATGTAAGTTGTCAGTCAAAATTTGCAATCCATTTTTCAGTCACTTCCCGTTATCCAATTGAGCTGAAATGTTGCAAGCATATGTATATCGCATGACAATGCAATATTATGATGACTTGGAGCTGATCTGATTCTGGAGCTGGAAGATGGCCATAGACACAACGACACAACCCCATCGAGTCTGGGCTCGTTAGAATCGTCTCAATGAGTAGGTACTTGATGATGGTATGCAGAAAAGTACAGTCGGCAGTAAAAGCTTGTACCAAAAATGAATTTTTGACAGACACTTATTAATATTCTATTAAATCATCCGAGTTCAAAGTTTCGCTTAGAGGAAAATGACGTACCTAATCATTATGCTTTCGGAAAAATTAGGGATTTTTGTGTTTCTTGCAAACAGCGTCACTGCTGAGGTCTAACTATCATCACTAATCGACCACCCAGAAATGTGTCAGAAAGTTGGTTAGACAATCATCAGTGATATCTATGGGACGGGAACTAGGTAAGGAAAGTAAGTAACTAAGGGAAATGAAACAATCCTCTAGTAAATAATAAGAATCCTTTGCTGTATGTAATCTTGTCTGCGGCAAAAGCCCGCAGGTTTACACGCGACCGGCTTATGTTGTTTTCTTTGTACAATTTGTTTAGGAATTCCCTTCCTGTATCCGCAGGGCTGGTAGCATGTTACAGTTACGACCGGGTCGTGTACATAATAAGCAGCCCAAGGTCTCCCTTTAGGAATTTAAGGTAAAAAAGGTTTTCATCTGGGGAGACTCTCGTTCTTAAGCAGCAAGCACATTTTAATTTATACAGTTTAAAATTCAATTGAAAATTTTACGGGCCTGACCCGAATCTCCATTCAAATTTGGCATCCTTGACGGTGGCTCTCGCTTTACTTATTCAGGTTTCACACTTCAGGTTTAGGGTCTGTACTCACAGGATTTTGAAGGAGTCATCACGATATTATTTTGAAGCAATTTGTTCGTAGTTCGGATGGTGTGCGCCAAATAAGCCTACCTTATCACACTTTTCTTGCTTATTACTTATGGTATCATTGGCATTTCGTTTGTAAGTTATGTCAAGATATTTCTTTTAAAGGGGTTGGCCGGTGAAAGCTAATTGTAGATGGCGCTCTTCTAGATTCCATACAATGAAAGAGAGAGACAGAGGATCGATGGTCCCTAACTTGTACGGAAATCATATATAGTTCTTAGGGAAAAATCTTCCCCATAGCTTTAACCCATAGCCTTTTTCGGAAAACAGTGGATTCCCACTTCTTAGCGATTTGAGACGAAACTACAAGTCATTTTCGTAAAAATAAATAAAAACTACTTCCCGCCATACAAATTTAGCTTTTTTTTTAAGGACCAATATTGGTGCTGTCAGTTTGACAGTTGCCAGTCCCATTGATAAGGACAATATACCTACAACAAAACGCCCTGTGGCGTTGATGCTTCTGTCTAGATTCCCTGATCACATTGAAGGCATTGCTCGAATCTTGTAACGAAGTACCGAACTCAAAAGAGAATTCCGATATACGCGAGTCGTGTCGTGTACATTCTGTCTGTTGCGTTTACGTTACTTCGGTTCGCCACCATAAAACTTACTAGTGATTTTTGCAGAAGCCAGACTAATAATACGTCTTCAAACTACATCGTAATCGTAATATAGTAAATCCCTTAACCACCCTTAACAAGATTATCTTCAAAGTTCAACCTAGATGAAGGGATACCTTGTGTACAGGGGTTTATCCTCTCGTGTTGGGAATTATCGTAGGGCCGTGCAGGAAGTTAAAGTTTCAGCGGATGCTGCGAAGGGAAGATTGCTTTGATGATATCTCTAGTCTAAGAGGAAAAGGATAAACAGAAATATCCTTAAAATTAGTAGATACTCTTATTAAATTCAGGCAAAAGTAATCGCTTTGTCGGTGGTCGATCAGGATGCATAAAATCGTTTTTACATACAATCGACCTTGCTATCTTTTTTCTAGGATACATTAATATTCCATTATTATGTTCCACTGTCTAATCAATTTCCAGCACTTACTTATTATTGTCAGTTGCAGAGTTTTTCTCATGTAGATAATTGTTTCTTTTAATTTTACTGACTATCTTAATATAGGTATAATTTTGCACTTCTAAAATGCATGTTTGTTACTTGTTCATTCTCCAAGATTAATTAATTCAGAACACCCAAGAAGCAAGCAATTATTGTTAAAGTAATTACAAAAGTCATAAAGAGAATGTTTTTAACAGGAGGATGGCAGCGAAAGTGCTTCTCACGGCAAATTAGCAAATCTCACCGAACCGGTGTTTCGCAAGAAATCGGAACTTCATAAATATTGATACAACTGGTGCCGCCGACCTTTGTTCAGTGGAGCGTGACACATTTTTCAAACCTGTTTTAACTACGAATATATCTTGAGATACTGGGAGCAGAGGCGTATTTAAAGATTTGGCGCCCCGGGCCAGTAAGTTTTGCCGCCCCGGGGCCAGTAAGTTTTGTCCCTCGGAGCCTGCCGCCCCGGGCCATGGCCCCCTTGGCCCTAGGGTAAATACGCCCCTGACTGGGAGGTGTATCTGTATCCCAAGATATATTCGTACGTGACAAGATGGCATTAGGAGAAATACATCCGTGCTTGACAATGCTAGCAGTAATAGCAGTTGACCACGATACTTAGGTACCTACCTACTGCAAAGAGTTCTACGAGTTCTAGACTAGAAAAACAGGTGTCTTGAGTGTCCAATCAAAAGCAATACGTTAACGTATTCATGCATTAGTCTCAATAGTATTTTATAGATCGCGAAAGATTACAGTTTTTCGAATTATATAGCTTCGTTGTTAACATATACGAGTATTGTACCTATATATCTGTGTAGGTATACCTAGTCAAAATTTAATAAAGAGTAATTAATGAATAATGAATGATAAATGAATTGAATGATGTATAATTGTTAAAATAATGTACCAACGTGTTAAAGACTTAGGTAAACCTGACGTATAACTTGGTGTTATAAATAAAATATTTGTTGCTTAGACATACTTGTAATGCTTAAGTTAAAGTCAGGGCGAAGATAATTATATTGCAACAAACTGGGCACAAGAGGATGTAGTCTCGTCTGATAGTCTCTAAGGTCAATAACTCAATGTCAAACAAATTCCAGCAACCCTATTTTTGTAGGAAAAACCACACGAATTCGAATTTATGAAGACTGATGTCTATTACGAACCAAACTTCCCAAAGCTGATATCATCCTTTAATGGATCATGCGTTTACGACTTTGTACAAAATGTTTCATGAACATCGGACGAAAAGGTTACGATTATTGAGAACCGACTCGAGAATTACACGACATGTAATTTGGCAATTCCTTTGCGATACGGAGAATAGTCCGGCAATATCTCCGACTACACTTTTGCGACATTGATGCCATACAATTTGCGAGGGATCATAAAAGTCTGACCTCTCCATAGAGTTTTACTATACCGCTTTCATTGAGACGGTAGAACAGTTGAGCTAACCAAGATCAATTTACGCCAAATAAAGTCATGCAAAAAGCTGTTGAAAGTCTCTGCTCATAGGGTTCAAAATGTCATGAAAAATGATACGCAAAAGAGGCATAGTGATTGGGGTTACCAAGAGCGTGAAACGCACACACTGGCGCTTTAAAATTGTAAATGCCTTGCTCATGTTAAAAGGACATTAGTACCTTGAGAACTTCATATCGTTTTGTCCTTTTTTGAGTGGTATGGCCGTAGAGGCAGAATGACACACTTGCGTAACTAACGTTTGTTAGGGCTATTTTACGAGAGTTTTAAGCTTGCCGGGTAAATAAATCAAAAAGTTGGGCTGTGCGCCGTGATACGGCGGGACGCAGCCAAATGTGTGTTTGTAATTTGCTGCGTTTGCTCAAATTGGAACTGTGGGTTTAAACGGAGATTTGTTAGCTAAATGTGACTTTAATTAAAAAAAAAACCGGTCAAGTACGAGTCTGACTCGCGCACCGAGGGTTCCGTACAAACTTTCATACACCATACCCGTCATGTCAGGACCCCATTCATTCTTGAACAATCTTAAACAGCTCATAGTAGAAGTTACCGTTGCAAAGCGACTTCTGCATTTTGGTACTAACAACTTACAACCTAGTATGTTTGTTTATCCATCGATAGCTTTTTATCACGCGTACCGATTTCGATTATTTATTTTTTATTTGAAAGAAGGGTCTTTAACGATAATCTGATAGGAATTTGAAGACATAAAATTTCATACAAAAGTAAGTAAATTACAAATTTAAATGAGAAATTATTTTTGATAAATAAAAAAAATAAGCTAGATAGAGATATCGTTTTATTTTTTCCTGTATTATTTATGTTACTCTTAATCATCTGTAATTATTTCAGAATTTTCGCTTCGTAAACTGGGGGAATGGTATTTTTTTCTACATTTTCTCTAATAAATCAAAATTTAACCACTGTAGAAAAAAAATAAAAACGGTTTTAGAAAGTGCAATTTAAGCCGTTTCATATGATAGGTACCCCACTTGATCTATTTACTAGACTTTGATTTTTTATCCCCCCTCATATTCGTCATTTAAACAGAAAATAAAAAAAATATTTATTTTTTTAGTTTTCCATACACGTGTCTTAACCCTTTTAACAGTTGTTCCAAATTTCAAATTGATAGCTTAAGTAGTTCCTGAGATATTTAACGTTGTGACAGACGGACGCACAGACGGACAGAGTCGCACTTAAGGGTTCCTTTTTTACCTATTTGGTACGGAACCCTAAAAACAGTCTTAAAATTTAGATTCTTGGGTAAATTGCCAATTATTATTAGCAGACACAAAAACTTCTACGTTACGAATACAATATAGCTTCCGTTTGCTTAGCAAACATTGCAAGTAAAATTAATATATTTCAAAAGGAACTGTGGTTTCCACTTTAAATGTTTGTATAATTTTTCTTTTAATTACAAAACCTGAATTAGAATGAAGGGCTAGATATATTTGGTTTTGATAATATTGAATACTTTTACTCATAAGTACTTGTTTAAGTCGGAGTACTTTCATTAAAATGGCTTTACGGAAATTCCTGTCCTGTGACACATTTTAGTCAATTCAGATCCCGTTTGGAACCCACACTCGCCTCAAGATTGGGGACCCGTGTCAATCATGCGGTAAAACCACCATTCAAACCTTATATAGAATCCGGAAGTCGGTAATGTTCAACTTTGGCGGTTTTAGGCTGCTTTTTCAACAGAGCGAATATAGTTGTATGTTTCCATGTAAGTGTGACGTACAACATGTGTATTCATTTCTATGTTGTAGGTACCTACTCATATCCCGCAACAGCAAAGATTTATCTACCAGTCAACAGAGAATCTGTTCGCCTTTTGTATCTGTAAAGTGTAAAGAAAGAAAGATACATTTATTCACTAACACACAGGACACACATATTAAACAAAAAAATAACAGTAAAAAAACATGTAACAAGTGTGTCTCTGCGGCAGTGAACCGGACACTGGTTCAGCATTATGCTGAGGTGTCAGTCAGACACCTACAGCGCTGATTTTCAGCCAGCACCGTTGGTGACTCACGGAAACGTCATACAATTATAATTACACAACTATATAATTGTGAAAGGCGAGAGAAAAATAAATATTAATACATAGTGAGATAGTACATGCACGGCACCTACATGTAGCTTCAATAAAATAATAACTAGGTAGGTACGTTACACATTAAAGTAAATTTTACTATTAAACTAAAAACAAAAACTAGATAAAAATTAACATCTGGCACACTTTTTGCTGTCAAAAGTGCAGGATTAGGATTCTTAGATTAGGTACATACAGTCAGCATCAAAAGTAGCTACACAATCGAAGACGTCAAAAGTTCTTATTCCCTTTTAATAACGAATTTTGACGTCTTCATTTGCGTAGCTACTTTTGATGCTGACTGTACGTCGACGCCAAAAATATGTTAACAGTTTTCGCCTTATTACAATGGAATAAGGTGCAAAAGTGTAAACATATTTTTGGCGTCGACTGTACACAGATGGTGCTTTACAGAACTAAATATATATTTGTGGCAATGTTCGTGTCTGTAATTTGCTTGTGTTAGTTTGGCTCTTTAAAACGGGAATTCGAAGACAAATGGAAGTTATAATGGGACCTAATTTTAACATATTTCTTGATGTCACCTTAAAATAGGTAGCTATGTGTCATCCTCCATATTTGTCTTATTGTCAGTAAAGATTTATTGTTCCATTTACTTTGACGTTTGATTAATTGTGAAATGACAGTAGATCCGTGATAAGTAGATAACCGTGATCGATGGATTGTAAGTTTGTATTAGATTAGATCGAACAATTTATCGAAATTGAACTTTTATCTATAGCCGGAAGACGAAGGTGGTAAGTCGATTTAAAATTATTGTAATTTCATCTTTCTGCCTCTGAAAATAAAGCTTAAAATTTATAAAAGCTTTAATGTTATAAAAGTTTGAAAAGTGCTACCGTTTTCGGTAATAGATTGTGTTGCTATTAGCAGAACGCCCTATCTGTAACAGGCTTAACTAATAGTCCTAAAATACAATAAAAATAAAAGCGACAAAAATTTACACCTGTTTGCATATTTATGAAAATATTTGATAGCAGTAAGTACTAGGTTAAGTAGAGTTCAAAAGTAATTTGCGACATTGTGAGGTTCTGTACACGCTTACTTCAACAAGTTAACAGATGATGTTTTAGACATGTCTGAAAATAAATTTAAGTCCTTTGTAAGGCAAACTTTGAAAAATAGAGCTCATTACAGATAGGACGAATATTTAACAGACAAGTACATATGGACAAATATGACAATGTCATTATCATTAGTTAAGTTACCTCTTGTATAAAATCATGTAAATATGTAAAAACTTGACATTCAAAAAGTGTTCGCCATGAATTCATCATCATCATCATCATATCAGCCGAAAGACGTCCACTGCTGGACATAGGCCTCCCCCAAAGAGTGCCAAAATGACCGGTCCTGCGCCATGAATTAATTTTGAATAAATGATTTTGACTTTGACTGACTTTGACTTTATGAAAATTACCTGGCAAGAGTAGGCACAATACGGGCTACATAAGTTTGCGTCTCTGAAGTTAGCCTAAAGTCGCCTCCCGCACACCCGTCGAATCCCTGCCCAAGTGCCCACTGACACCTCTGCGAGTTCTGCATCGCTACTATGTAATAGTTTTTTCACTTCTCATGCTCGCAAATTTTGCCTTTGTGCTGGAGGTATGCTGCACAAAATGCCACTTTTATGCTCTAGTGCACAAAGTAAAATTGATTTAATCGGCCCTAACAGCCAAACATACAATAAAACTTCGTAAAATAAACTTGTCATTTGATTTGATTTGCTTTAATAAATTTCACATCCGTGTTTTCCATTACTAAATTAACTAATAAAACCAGATAAAATAGGAGTCAATTATTATTTTAAAACGTATTTAACCATTAAATGACTTGGCAGTATGAAGTAGCTAAGTCTAATATCACGTGTCGAAAATTAAACATAAAAACTTTAAAAAGTTAAGTGACGGGAATGAGATATTATTTTATGTTATTTTGCAATTATTTGTTATTCTCTCGCAATTGAAGTGAAACGCAGTGTGTATAACTCGGGCATAAATTAGCCATTTAAAAAAGCTCATTTTTTCTACTCCTGAACCGTTATCTGTCATTTATATAGGCTGTAGCTCAAATACAATGACACCACTAATAAGTCGTCGAAAAACTCTATGCTCTATGGCCCAAAAACGCACTGTTTAGCGTACTTTTTTGGTTCATACATTTTTTATTAAAGCACTGTTTAACTTTTTTTTAAATCGGCCGCTATATTGCAGTGGTGCCAACTGCCAACTTCATAAACAAATATTTCGAAATAAAAGTATTTATTTACGATTAAACATTTGTATATTATAATTTATTTACTACAATAATAATAAATCATCATCTATTGTGTGTTAAGTTACATGTATTTATAAATTTTTGGTATTATTTATGAAAATAAACAGTTCAAATTCGGTCCGGGTCCGGATTCTGTTTGGTTCGGATGGCAAGTGCAAACAAATTAAAAACAAAACAAACCATAAGCAAGAGGAATTTCCCACCAAAATACAGTCAAAATGAAAGGACGAAAGATGATAAACTATTAGTCCTAAACTATTAAGATTTTATTCGTGTTTGTGAAGACAAAAGTGTACGTTCCTTTTAAAATGGTCGAAGAAATTAATAACTCCAACTACTGAAGTGATTGCGCGAGTAGGTAGCAAAAGTACGAATAGAAAATTTGCCGCCTGAAAAGTTTAACTATTCTGTAGTTTGCTATTTATTTTAAATTTGTCGTAGAAAAAGTATTGTATGCAACTGTGTATAACTGGTCTAAAAACGCTCGTGGCGTCTTTAATTGCGATGCTCGCCAAGGCTCGCATCGCAACCCACATTTACGTGCGGGGCGTTTTAAGACCCTTCTTATAGAACAGTTGCATAAAATACTATTATGCGCTTGTTGTACAATCTACTATTGTTTCACGCAGAGGGAATGCGTTTACGCCCCCTCCGGGCTGCAAATTTACAAAGCCTATACACCGTGCCCGTGAATAACCCGATAGACGATACTAGAGCCTAATTAGAGTAATAAATATAATATGAGTTTAGGTAAATTCAGCAAAAAAAAAATTTTTTTTGTTTTGTTTTTTCGATGTTTTGAATGTATTTGTACATGAAAAGTAAATGTTATTGGTAAACTTGTCACTTAAAATGGATTTTTACTTTTTTTTCGTAAAACCTAATAGTTTTTAAATAGTGTTACTTGTCAATTTTTGACATCTATCAATAAGGATATTTAGACTATACATCCCATAGTGGCAACATCGCCATCAAAAATGCGTCTTGCACTATGTAAAAGTAAAAACTTGTATTTTTTTTTATTGGTTTTAACTCTGAAACTAGGCGAATTACAAAAAAAGTTTATACGACATTTTTAACCTCAAATATGGTCAGGAATATGCTGTTAAATTCTCTCGCAATACTCACGGGCACGGTGTATATACTTATATAGGCTACATTTTAAATTGTATAAAAAGACGCAAACTTATATGGTGTTAAAATTGTGTAACATATGCGGAGTGAAATTTCCTCAAAGTTCAATGTCGTATTAAATAAAAAAACACATGGTTATTTTTATAAATAGTAATGTTTTTTAATAGTGTATTTCACGACGTTCAATGCTAAAAAAAGTTTACTCCAATGCGAAATGATTTACGGCAGTTTTGTGGTACTTTGTCCATCGCTGTCGAAAATACAGCGAGTATGAATTACTATGAGAGTACACGCTACTTGCCGTCGGTGGGACAAATGCCTTACTCCGGCAGTGTATAATCTTCGGTGGGCGTAATGAGCCTGTAATGGGGGTGTGTTTGTCATGATGAAGCCTGGCTTTCGCTGTGTACTTTTTATGGCAATAATGTCGGGTACAGTCGACGTCGAAGATAGGTATGTTTACACTTATGCACTTTAATCTCTTGCAATAAGGCGACAAACGTATAACAACATATATTTTACTTCGACTAACAATCAAGAAAAATGAAACACTTTGTAAATATCTTACCAAAATCACCCAAAATTATATTCGTAGAATCTAAATGAACTTATTATAATAAAGTAATAAGACATGTTTCCATTTTCTTGACCTTGATAGTAGGCAAGTAAGTATAGATATTTTTAAACAAACTTGATTATAACTGGATTCAGTAGTTAATTTGGGAACACACAAAAAATCCGAAAAGTAATTTGTCAGAAGCATTTTCAAAGCAGATGATTCATATTTAGTAGAGTTATTAGTTTACATTAGGTCGGGTTAGTATGGAAAAAACGATAAGGTCCCGAGCAGGAAGTCTCCCATGGTGTTCTGGGGTGCCAACAGCGAAGTGGGTAGGGCACCATACCCTGCCACCTACCTGAGCCCGCAAGGGCAACGCTGACAGAGTTCCAGATGTGTGCAATAGAGTTCCCGGGGCTCTGTACAAAGCGAACGGTGGAACACCCCAGGGGTTTTAGTCCGTGAGTATGGAAAAAACGATAATTCCTTCAGCGGAACATGGAAAAAAAATGCTTTTGGAATTAAGTAGGTAGTGTACCCGAATGTTTTATCAAAGCGATCAAGGTAATTATCACATTACTAACACACGTTTAATACCCACGGCCGCTCTTGACGTGCCATGATCAAAGAGGCTCTTAAAGATGGGAGCCACGTGCCTTCACCGGATCAGTGAGCCGGTGTTTCATAGATTAAAGACATAGTAGCATTTTTTCTAAAAATGTTATAAACAACGTTATGAAAACGTGTGACTTTAATGAATTCTAAATAACGGGGTGAAATTGAATTCGTGATACAAAATAGCAAAATAATCCACGATTATGAGACACTTTTACAAGCAAAATGTATGAAATAGTTGTTTTTTTTTGGCATAACACATGGTCGAAAACGGCCGACTGACGAAAAAGTATGACCGTTTTTTTATAATAAAACTTGTCCGGAATCATTAATAGATTTACATTTTGCTATTTTGTATCACGAATTAAATTTCACTCGGTATATTAGAAGATAAATTACTTAGAGTTTAGAGTGCATGATTCATTTTGTTTTTTTGTTGCAGGTATGTTCACGTGTGTGTGTTCTACATTTTTATACTGCGACTATATGACGGTAAGCTATCATCGTAGCCTATGGAGCTTTGCCACTCCAGAATATAAATTAATTAAACAAAATACCACAAAGTCTTCTATATCTGACATTATCAATGTAAGAATTGAAAAAGCCACCCCTAAAGCAAATATGTAATGCTTTTTGTTTATTAAAAATGTTTTCCACTTCATTGTACGCTTCGATTCTGATTGATATTGGATCAAAGATATTGAAATATGAAAGTCGATACACAGATCACAAAATGTAATACCTAACGTTATTTGCCTAGAAATCTAGTCCTATTGATTTGATCCTATAGATCAAATAAATCGTGCAATATGAAGTATCTAGATTGAATTATCTTAGTTTTATCTTAAAATAACTCTAAATCAGAATTACAGGCACTCGTGCACTAAATCCAAAACTTTATCTAGAAAAACTTATTGGATAAGTACTTTAAAAACATTTCAGAGGTTTGCGTCTATTTTACACTGTTGAAGTAAACAAGCTTGAACAGGATCGGGGTAGTGAAATGCAAAACGGGGTTCGTCAGTATCGCTGAATGATAGGTAATCGTGACAATACCTACCTACTAAAGCTCTGAAGGATCAATATCAAATTTGGGAATGGTTTATAAAAATGGTCGACGGGACGGATTGAACCAAATGGGATGGATTGATACATTTGGAGCAGATTGGATACATTTGGGGCAGTTTGATACATTTGGGACAGGTTGATATTGATATAAATGGGGGAGTTGATACATTTGGGACGGATTGAACCAAATGGGATGGGTTAATGAAATGAAAATGAATTGATACATTTGGGGCAGTTTGATACATTTCGGACAGGTTGATATTGATATAAATTGGGGAGTTGATGTACTTGGGACGGATTGAACCAAATGGGACGGGTTGATACATTTGGAGCAGATTGATACATTTGGGACAGGCTTAGGGTTTGCAATATCCGCGCAGTTTTTTAATATTCGGATAATTGAATAGGTACTTCAATATTTATTATCCGAATATTCGGATATTTGAATAACTTCGGATAATTTTGGTATTTTGTAAAATAAAACAAAATTAGCGTATTTAAAGGTGTGTAATGCATAAAATCAACAAATCAAGTATTACACCTGAAAATTAAAAATACAACATGCTTTTATAATCATTATATGAGTTGTCATTATCGCACCAATTTGTAATTTTTATAAGAAAAAAAACACTGAGAAAATGTTTTATTAATTGGAAACTAGGATACTTAGCTTAATATAATTACATACTAATAAATCACATAAAATTTCGAGATAAAACTAATCAACTTTAAGTATAACAATTGTAAATCAATGTTTGTTTTTTTAACATTGTTGTATAATCTGAGATCGTTATATTCGTTATTAATATCATAAATCCACATCACATATCAATATTTACAGAGTATATAAGATTTGTCCTATAGTTTTTTCTTTTCGCTGTCAAATAACATAAAAAAGTATGCATCTTAGTGTATTAATATAACTTTATTAAAAATAAATGAGATTATGTAACGAGTTTAAACAAAAAATCAACTTTTAAAAAACCAGTGTAAAACTAGATTTATTTCTAGTTTTAAATAAATTTCAATATTATATTAAAGAAAGTGTTTTCGTTGCTCATTTAAATACCTAATAATAGTAACATTAGTAACAATTCGTGTCTGCTAGATTGAATCAATATATTATGTAATTTATGTAAGTTGGTATTCAGGTACTTATTTAATAAAATATAATACTTAATATGGAACATTTGTCTAAACACCTTATTTGGCCAATACAGAATACAGATGGACATAAAACGTCATTAGTTATTAGTGTTTTTTCTCGTATTTTTTTTGAATATTTCCTGCTAATAAATGATTTTATTAGTGTTTTCAAAATATCCGTATATTCGGATAATTCGCGGTTTAGTATTCGGATAATTTTGAATATTATTTTCGGCGGATATTCGGATAATTGAATATTCGGATTATTCGGATTGCAAACCCTAGACAGGCTGATATTGATATAAATGGGGGAGTTGATACATTTGGGCCGGATTGATTCACCCTATGTTTGTCGCGAAAATATGTAACCAATTAACGTTCTTTTGTTGCGCGTTGCCGCGAGATCGGAATATTTTTTAATCTGTTTAAAGTTTAATCCCACTTTTTATAACTCATCTCCCCCAAGTATGACACGAATCATTTGTCAGAAACTCAGTCACTGCTGTCTCTTCGCTCACGGTACAGAATGATGACCCTGGTCCTTACCCTTACTTGCCTTTATACCTTTGGACTTTCCGATGACAGTTTCTGGAACAACCTGTATATTTAATTTAACATACATACAACTGTGGGCAATTGGACGATATTATACATTTTATTTCTGTAGTCACTATTTTTTTGGGGACAGAACTCACGAGGTCTAGAAATGTTAATATTTTAGTAATTATTGACTCAATGTCACCAAATTTAACTACTTCTGACTTTTATATATGGCTATCTAACAAATCAACTGTGTATGCCTATGCTTACATAGTTTATATACTAAAAACCGTGACACAGTTAAAGGGGAATTCGAGTCACTGTAAAAATACACCTTCGAAAAACGCAATGAAGATGCCTCGCATTTTCCCACTTGGCAAGGCGGATATTTGGCGGATATTCATTTTCATACATATTTAAGAATATAGGTACATTAAAACAAAAGCAGTTTGGTATTTTAGTATTTTTCACTTTTTAATAATATCGATTCAGAGTTGAATACCACTTACTTGTCCATCCTGTATATGTCGCTTTGATTCGACGGCAAGTCGGTAACGCTGACCTTCTTTGGCACGAGATAGACCATTGAGGCTGCTCGCTCGTAATTACAGATAATTAACTTTGATACGAAGTTACGGGCTTGAATCAGTTCAAAGCCAATGAAAGTTTCTTTCGAGTAGGTTATTAAATGTAATTGGTTAAATCCGCACAAATGACATTCTCGACGAGCTCAGTATCAAATCGAGGCTCTCCAACATCTGTATCCAACCTGTCAACAGCTTCTTTGGCCTTCTGGTCAGTTCTGGACCGGAGAGCCTGGAAAAGCTGTAGAGGACGGTGGTCATTAGTATATGGTTTCCGAACACATTCTAGAGGATGTATGATAAGGGTGTAGATAAAGTAGTTTATTTATGTAGGTTTTTTTTTTATTATACGCCCAAATGTATATTCAAGGAAAAGAAGTATTATTTCACCTACTTTTGTGCAGTGATATACCAATTTGTCACTTGGGAACGATAATAACTGAATTACACAAACCATTTCCATAAATTCTAAACAAAATTTACCGCCTACCGCGCCTTCCAAATAAAGTAAACATTGATTTGCATTGCTATAATTTAAGCGGCCCCGTAACTTCTCGGCTGCTAACTCATTCATGGTTTCAGCTTTTATGAATGAACTTGGGCCTCGCTGGCGTACTTTACGGCCCTGTCGTATATCACCCTCTATATACGTACTTACAATACCGTGCTAGTTCTAGAAGGATGTAGAATCGTCTCGCTTACTTGGCGGTTATAACGTTTTGTAAGATAAGTACTTATGCTTTTGTTTCTAGTATTACACTCCGCTACCGTGTTTTGTTTTCAACTTTGTATGTGTGGGTTTGTTTATGATTAGGTACACTTCTGGCGTGTTGTTGTATGGAGTTGAGCAACTTTTTGAAATGTGACGTATTTTATTTAAGTTTGGAATTCTCGAGCGAGATATTGCTTTAGAGATTGTGGATGTTTCGTCTTTAAGTAAAGTTGTATGATGTATTGAACGTGTGCTTCATTTATGAAAACGCTTTCTATCTTGTTTAGCTGCACCACTGCAATGCAATGATGTTTTAGTGCACACTTTGCAAATATTGCATATCTTATCGCAATTTTGACTTACATTTTCTAGAGTTAACGTGGCTTCATTGTATTTAAGCTTCGGCTACGGTCCTTTACGTATGTACTTTAGCTCAACCAAAACAACGAAAATTTTCTCGACCTTGATCTGCAAACTTTTTCTTATCTTGTAGGTTTAGTTATTCAGTAGCATTTAATATTGAAGCTGCCCCCAGGCTTTTTAATAATAATTTTCAGTCAAAATTTCTAAAACAACTTTTTGAAGGAGAAAACTTTACAGTCACTAGGTATAGTTTTGTTTGAAGGCCACACACACACACACATCCTACAAACATCAACATAATTCTAAGGTACGTCAGTCTAGCAGAATCCCAAGCTCCAAATTTCAAACGTTACTAGTTTTTAGCCTATTAGTTCATAAAAAACGTAAAAATATTGCAATTTCTCTCACGTTTCAGCGATATAAAAACTTCATAAGTAAGTTTGTAATCCTATACAAATAGTACAAATACATGCGATTACAAAGTTACCTTTGCAGTTCCTTCCTGCAAAACTATACAAACGTTATTTGCGGTTGGTAAAATAACATTCTCATACAAAGTCTACAAAAAAAAATAAGATCCCATAAAAACATTCCATGTAAAAAATAGGCCAAATCTCGAAACTCTTCCACCGTAAAAAGTGGTGAGATATTTCGTAGAGCCAAGTCAGGCATTCTTATGAATCTTTATTTGCTTGCTAAATAAAATTTTGTGACTTGGCAATCACACTTACATAGTTTTAGGTACCTATGCAAAAATTAGTAAAAGCAGTAAAGTTGTGTAATTCCCAAGTTTCAGAATTTTATTTAGCAAGCAAATAAAGATTAATAAGAATGCCTGACATGGCTCTACGAAATATCTCACCAATTTTTACTTTGGAAGAGTTTCGAGACTTGGCCTATTTTTTACATGGAATGATTTTTATGGGATCCTTATTATACTTCAGATTATTTCAGTTGGCCGAATTGCATCATATAGTCCATTCAAAAGCAACTCTACCGTCCAAGGTTTTCTATAGTTCCTGAGTATTCGAAGTTTTCTATGCATTAATCTAATTATATACACGGTGTTCCCGGGAATTTCCGTTTACTTCGGCATATTGCAGAGTACATTCACAGGAACAAATTAGTATAACTATTTCTCGGAAACAAAACGAAAAAAAAAATATTGTCGATTTTTGTACAAAATAATTTAATGTTTAGGTTATTGTCTTATTGTACAAGGGTCTTGAAACACATGAACAGGCGTTTTAAACGTTATGAAAATAGTGATATTATAACATTGTAAATAACGATATGTTTAAAATTTCTATACAAATCTCGACAAATAACGGAATTATAGCGTTATAATAGCGCTATTTTATAACGTTTTAAAGGCCTGCACATGAAATAAAAAATATGTAATATCGAACGAACTCACTTTGTAAACCTTCTTGTATTTAGTATATAGGAATCCTACAATATTTAAAAAGCTGTTACGACGTCACAGTTAAGAGCCATTTACACTGGTTAAATCTGCAAAAGTGATTAAATGAAACATTGCATATCTTGATAACTGTAAAAGTTGAGATACTACTGTCTTGGAGAAAACTTTATTTGATCTAAACTATGCCCCTAGCAATGTACGGAAATGGTCAAAAACACTTTGTATATGTGAGTATGTACTTACCTATATCGTTGCCTAGTCATCATACAAAAGCCTTATTCAGCTTACTGTGGGACTAGATTAGATCGATTTGAATAAGATTTTTATTTATTAGAATAGAACACTTGCCACAATGTTCTAACTTAATTTTGTACAAAATGCTGGAGTTCTAGAAATATCAACCCTATTTCCTGAATAGGACAAATTTTTGGGTTAACCAAGGAATTCCTTCACGCTCCGCTCACGTGGACCTCACGTCAGCCCCGTTATTCTGAAACTTGTTTTAACCTCACCGTTCACCCACAAATATATCTTGACGCTGCGATTCGTAGTAACTAAGCGTAGGTAGAAGTCTAGTTCCGTTAGGCGTAGCGGGTGGAGTGAGGCGCATGGGCGCGTAAAGAATAACAGTCCAGGACGCCGACGTCATGTCGCCTGTGTTCACGACACATACCTGGTGTTCACTTGGGAATACCTTAAAGTAATCAGTGTTGGGTAATGCGTAGGTTGTGGACTTCCATAGTATGTTAAATATAAATAACAGATGTGGAAGAGGGTGTTTGTGGTCGTAAGAACTTAATCAGTTAATCACATAAGCATTTTTTTAAACGCGGTTACATGAGCGCTGGGGCGCAGTTACTCTTATGTCAATATAAGAGCCCGGGTTGTTACGGCCTACTAAAAATCTCTGAAAATATGTACAATCAGTATATCAAATCGCCTACTTAATACCGTTACCTATACTCAATTTAACCCATTAAAATTTTGCCTTAGACTTTACAATACCATACTTAAATAATCAATTTTTAATATTTTTATTGACTGACCAGTGTATTCGACGAATCGAACGTCAATCGACCGATTGATATCGATAATTAATCGCATCCTGAATCCGAGGAGCTCAGCGCTTTCATTTTTTCTCCGAGGGTGTAGCAGAGAGCGAGAGAGCTGGCACCCAAGGGTCCCCACCTTTGGGCAAACTCTTCGTTTGTGCTCTCGAACTGGAAATGTTTTTTCTTCCATCAAACAATTTTTTCGTGACCTGAAGAAATTCTGGCTACAAAGTTGCTATTCATGAATAAGAAAAATAGTTTTAGTTCCTGCCATGCGAGCTGCAGGCTCAACCGACCAGTATAAATTCGTTTTTATTAAGACAGCACTCCTAAATTGTGGTTGCAAATTCTTACAGTACTGCGAATTCTAGTTTGGGGCCTGATTTGTGAGCTTATCAGGTTTATTATTTGAGTGGATTTTGGTGCAGCCAGTGGCGTCGTTATCGGAATTTATCGACGCTCCAGTCAAGGAGTAGCGAACGAATGTTGCAGTCATTAATTATGGTTTGTGTGGTTAGTGGTTACATCGAATAGTATGCAGTTTCAAGTCCTGTGGGCTTACATTTTGTTTGGAAAATATATTTGGTTACTGAAAGTGCTGGGTAGTTGCAATTTGTGTCTCTTCTTTCTTTACCGTTCATAAGATATCATCCATACGTATCTAATTATCTATGTATTCTATTAGAATTACCGATGATTTTAACTACTAAGTTTTAGGAGCTCTAGAATTGACAGGTTGAAAAAATTAAACTTCACTACTCAGTCCCGTCAGTTCACCCGTCTTCACTTCCTTACTCAGTTCATTGGTCCCGTAACAAAATATTACTGGCCCTTTTAAATAAATCAAGAAAAGTCTCTATACCGCGAAGTAGGCTTTCGCCTAGTGGGTTCAGCGCCATCTAGTGTGATATTTGTACACCAATTAATCTAAGCAGGTTATTCACAGGTATTGTCCCAATCATTAATCTACCAGTGAACTAGCACTAAGCTAGGATTAGTGCGGCGCTGGTATTAATGCTAATATATGCTAAGCCACGCTACCCTAGGAAAGGTCGTATTAGAGGCAATAATATAAATTATTCACGTACTTGACGTTGGTATTTTTTCTCTGAGCAGGTCATATAAACGTCAAAGTGTTATATGGTCGAAGGCGATCGTAAGTTACATGCCTGAGTAACATTTATGCTGTGGATGCTTTATTTTAATAGTACATTACTGCAAAGGCCGTGAAGTAAGGGATTGATGGAGGAGTTTGGGCTAGACGGCCGAGTCGTAGACGAGGCCGGATACAACGAGTCCAGCAATCCCTGTTCCGGCCGAGGCTTGTATAGTGCTTTTCTCAAACGATGTGAGGAAATAATAAATAGTTATTTGTTATACAAGGGTGCAGTTATAATTTAACCGCGAGTGTGGAATTGAAACACGAGCTAGCGAATGTGAGTGGTTTAAAAAAAGAATCCTTTTCACCTCACTAAAGTGAGAAAGATTCTAGATAAAAAAATCTAAAAAAGAAAAAAAAAACATTAAAAAAGAATAATATTAAAAAAACATTACAAAAGAGTAAAACAAAAAGCAAAAAAAAATTAAAAAAAAACATCTAAAAAAACAAAAAAAAAACAACTAAAAAAACAAAAAAAACGCCCAAAAAAAAGACAACAAAAAAAAAGGAAAAAAACAAAAAAATGGACAAAAAAAAGAAAAACAAACAAAAAACAAAAAAAAGGAAAAAAACAAAAAAAAACAAAAAAACAAAAACATTAAAAAAACAAAAAAAAAGGAAAAAAACAAAAACATTTAAAAAAACTAAAAAAGAAAAACAAACAAAAAAAACAAAAAAAAAACAAAAACATTAAAAAAAAAGGAAAAAAACAAAAAAAAACAAAAAACGTTTAAAAAAACAAAAAAAAACTAAAAAAAGAAAAACAAACAAAAAACATTTAAAAAAAAACAAAAAAATAGGAAAAATAAAAAAAAAAACATTAAAAAAAGTAAAACAAAAAGGAAAACTTGAACAAATAAAAAAAAAACGACAAAAAAAACAAAAACATTAAAAAAAGTAAAACAAAAAGGAAAAATAGATTTAAAAAAACTTAAAAATAACATAAGACCCTACAAAAATTTTAACATTAAAAAATAGACAAACATCAAGAAAAGAAAAGATTTTTTTTTAAATCATTAAAAACGATAAACAACACTAAAAAATAAACGAAAAATAACAAAAAAAATGTCAAAAACTAACAATTTTTTTTTACACAAAACTAAAACAATAAAAAAAAAGTATTGGTGGTTGGCAGTATGTATTTTTTCCTTTGTCTGTTTAATATCAGTAAGCAAATTTAAAAAGTTAGAGTAGCGGCCAATAATGTTTTTAGTTAGGGTTTTCATACATTACTTCTTGGCCTAGGCCAAGAAGTAATGTAGGGAGCCATAAACAAGGAACTTCATGTCTTCATTTCGTGACATTAACGCATACATTTCCGAGCATGTTTGAGAAAATGTTGTTTAAGTATTAACAAAAATAAAAAGGTACAATAGAAATCAAAACAGTTGATTAGAACGTTGTTTTTTTTTCTATTACAGTTTTACCCCTTTTCAGTGGGACACTGAAATTTCCTTATGACACGTTTCAAACATACATTATTTGTATTAAAGTATGGCGAATTGTGAGATTTGTAAGTTACTAATTGAAATAATCGTAATGAATGAAGTACCATGGATTCGATTGGATACAGCTCTGCGTGCGTATCCTTGACTGAACAAAAAACAACTTGAATCAAAAAAATCATTAGGGAGACCGATTTTTTCGATCCCAGAGAGTACCTACAACAATATCTTCTTCATACATTTCTTAGTTCTAGAATATTTACCTCGAATGGAGTTTTTTTTTCTGTGTCACTTTGTAAAATCTGCCATTAGCTACTGCCATTCAGTACCTACCGACAGAGGAATCGTAGATAATACCAAAGTGGGATAATATTTTTTGCGAAAAATGTTAATTGTTGGTTATTAGCGTGAGATCGCATTCCCTTTAGTGACACGACGTTGGCCGAAGTATCTGATAAATTGAAAGCATTGTACATGTAATGTACAATGCTTTCAATTTATCAGTGTGCGTAATGTGTGACTGTGTGTACCTAACTTAATTTAATTTAATTGTGTTTTAAAAATTATGACTTGTAAAATGTACTTTTATTACCAATAAGTATCTGTATTCTGTATTCTGTATGTGGTTCGTCGCGGACATTGCTTGCATGTAACACGATGCTGCACCTCACAGGCTCACACTGTGTTGCCGAACGGAAATGCAAACATTATTTTATTGTTCGACGTCCATTGCGTGTTTTGAACGGCGATTTTATTGAAAGTGCAGGTAATTAACCGCAATGGATTGTTGGTATTTCAAAGCTTCTTGACAGTTCACGTATATTGGTGCGATGTAAGTTATGTAAGTGTAATGTGATATAAGACATAGTTTGCGCGGAATATGTGACATTTCACATAGAAACACTTTGCTATAATTCCATTATCAAGTTACATACATGTGAGAATGAAGGTTTTGCGTTATGGTTCGATCTGATACTGTTTAACGACTGTGTAGAGGAAACGTTTATGATACACGTGCGCGTAATTACTGTGATTAAAATAATGAAAATGTTGGAATGTCGTACCTTTTTGAATTTGATAGTGCAAAAGCAAGCGGTTTAAGTTACAGCATTCATTTGATACCCTACTCACATGCATATTGAAGTAGATGCGCCGAATATGGGTTTTACCGAATACGAATATTCGGTCGAATTTTCGGTCCAGCTTTTGCCGAACCGAATATTCGGCCGAATAATTCGGTTCAAAGGAATGCCTTATGCCTTAATCAGCCGTTCCAAAACGGACTCATTTTTCAGTGGTAAAAATCTTGTTGATTTTTAAGTGAAACATTTATACTAAAGGTAGTTAAATAACAATAAGAATCCGTTTTAGAATAATAATTTCACAGGACAATGACTATGTTACATTCTTACAACTTGCAGACAAAAAATCTGCAAAATCATTCGGTAAATATTCGGCATTTGAACCGAATAATTCGGCCGAATAACGAACATTGAAAAACGTGCCGAATATGCCGAATACCGAATATTTACCGAATATTCGGCGCATATCTATAGAGTACCATCAATGGCCTTTAAGTCTAAATATTACAGACTATACAAGTAGCGTCAAGAAAGGAGACAACGTCTTCCATGGCTGCGTAAGCCATGATATATAAGTTTTCAGGTGCCTGTGCTTTATTTTCCATGTCCATTAGAGTGGTCCTTAAAAACCGAATGAAATTTCAATGAGGCACCCTCTTATGTGGGTCTAATGCGTAAAAAAATAACGTTTGTTTTTTAATTTCATTTTTGGATAAGATTTAGGGGTCGCTAACGAATTTTGAAATTATTTAAGTTTTGCATTTCTCCATAGTAAGATTTTTTTTATTTTTAACTTTTTACTACTTTAATGAGCTACAGGGTGGAATTTCATAAACTGTACATAATAAAAGGAGAAAAATTTCAGCCAATTTCATCGGTGAAACGGTGTTTTTTTTTTTTTCTAGTCATTAGTTTTTTTTTTACAGTATTTTGAAAATTTTTGTAAAAACTCGGGTAATACACCTAATTCAGACGGTATAACTTTTGATCCAATGGTCCTAAAATGAAAATAAAAAATGCAGAGTATTACCAAGGGACAGGTTAATAATTCTTAATAACAATAAAAAACCAACTAGAAGAGAAAATCCGCAAAAAAAAATATTGTTTTTGAAAAATGGCTACAAAAATTACGAATTTTAAAAGAAAAACACAATTTTCTGAAAAAAACGCAGATTCAGTTACCATTTTTTTTGCTTAGTATTGAACCTCACTTAATGCCGATTTTAAAACCGTTTTTAAACTGTCTCAGACTTTGAAAAATACCACGCAAATGGGTACGTAAATCAAACCATAATTTTATTAATTTTAATCCTCTTAAAATCCTGAATGACCGTTTGTTCACAGGTAGTTGAAGGGTGTTATTGGGTTTTAGGTGGAAATAACAAATTACGTACTTAGTATTAATCCTCACTTAATGCCGATTCTAAAACCGTTTTTAAACTGTCTCAGACTTTGAAAAATACCACGCTAATGGGTACGTAAATCAAACCATAATTTTATTAATTTTAATCCTCTTAAAATCCTTAATGACCGCTTGTTCCCAGGTAGTTGAAGGGTGTTTTTGGGTTGAAGGTGGAGATAACATGAGGGGTATAAAGGCATTGGGCAATAGATCAACTATTCAGTCGCTCGCAAATCGCAATTGCTTGTCTTTGCTCGCCACTTCTTTGATTACTCCAGTACTTGTTCAGTTTGAATCATCATGCCCCGCTTACGAGAGTTTTCGCCGTTACAAATAGCCAACATGCACTATTATTATGGATTGTGCCATGGATCTGCAAGAGCTGCGTGTATCGCCTATTTGGAGCAGTATCCTAATGACGTTCCAAGACCTGCTGCTCGCCACTTTCAAGAAGTTCATCGCCGGTTGTGCAATATTGGCCTGGGATACGGTGGCCGAGATCGCCGAGAGCCAGGAAACATAATTGATGTTGCCATAGAAGAAGCAGTTCTCAGAGACTTGTACGCGGACCCAACCACGAGTCTAAGACGCTTGGCATTGAGGCACGGAATATCAAAATTCTCTGTCTGGAAAATTTTGAAGAAGGAAGGACTGCATCCATTTCATTATCAACGGGTACAAAATTTGCAAATTGGCGATGCCCGCGTTAGGTGTGTTATGTCGACTTGGATACTTGGCAATATCAGAAGGGATCCGGAATTTACTAGAAGAATTTTATGGATGGACGAAGCAAGATTTACTCATACGGGAATAACTAACTTCAGAAATTTACACACATGGGCTCACGATAATCCAAACCTAGTAAGACCATCTAATTTTCAAGACCAATTCTCCATAAACGTTTGGGCAGCGGTACTCGACGATCAATTGATTGCACCAGTCTTCTTACCGAATACTTTGAACGCCGACAGATTTTTACTGTTACTGAGAGACGAGCTCCCAGAGCTTTTGGAAGATGTGATGTTAGATGTGAGACAACGCCTGTTTCTCCAAATGGATGGATGCCCAGCTCATTGGGCATTAAGAGTTCGACATTTTTTAAATGAGCAATATCCCAATAGGTGGATCGGCCGAGACGGCCCCGTTGGATGGCCTGCAAGATCGCCTGATATGACGCCGTTGGATTATTTTCTTTGGGGTGATATGAAGCAACGGGTATATCACAGAATCGTCAATACCGAAGCAGAATTGCACGACAGAATTTTAAATGCAGCACAAGAAATAAAAAATAATCCGGGAATGATTCGACGGGCTACGCAACAAATTCAAGCTCGGGCCACATTGTGCCTTCAAGAAAGAGGAGGTCATTTTGAACAATTAATACCATACAGGGAACGCCCTTTGCAACACTAGAATAAGTTTTTTCTTTAATAAAGGTTTATCAATCGAATTTATGACTTTTAATTAAAATACATGATTTTATTTACGCAATTTTTAGGACTACTTTTCTTCCTATTGTTTTCTCTACCTAAAACCCGATAACACCCTTCAACTACCTGGGAACAAGCGGTCATTAAGGATTTTAAGAGGATTAAAATTAATAAAATTATGGTTTGATTTACGTACCCATTAGCGTGGTATTTTTCAAAGTCTGAGACAGTTTAAAAACGGTTTTAGAATCGGCATTAAGTGAGGATTAATACTAAGTACGTAATTTGTTATTTCCACCTAAAACCCAATAACACCCTTCAACTACCTGTGAACAAACGGTCATTAAGGATTTTAAGAGGATTAAAATTAATAAAATTATGGTTTGATTTACGTACCCATTTGCGTGGTATTTTTCAAAGTCTGACACAGTTTAAAAACGGTTTTAAAATCGGCATTAAGTGAGGTTCAATACTAAGCAAAAAAAATGGTAACTGAATCTGCGTTTTTTTCAGAAAATTGTGTTTTTCTTTTAAAATTCGTATTTTTTGTAGCCATTTTTCAAAAACAATAATTTTTTTTGCGGATTTTCTCTTCTGAGCAGAAAGGCTTCCGTAAACACAAATCAATCAATATGGCAATTTATGAACTGGTACAACGAGTCTACATAAATATGGATAAAGGAATGCCAGTCTCGGCAATATATATGGATATGACTAAAGCGTTTGACTTTGTGAACCATGATATACTTTTGACCAAGTTACATTCATATGGAGTGAGGGGTATTGTTTTTGAACTAATTCAATCGTACTTGAGTGATAGAAAACAGATGACTCAAATTACTCAACTGTGCCGTAAAACAAAAATTGAAACCACATCATCTTCACAACTTAGAAGCGTGAAATATGGTGTACCACAGGGGAGTATATTGGGACCTTTGTTATTCCTAATTTATATTAACGACTTACCTAAGATTACTAGACATCCAATGGTATTATTTGCTGATGATAGCACATTTATATTTAGTGACGACATTAACTATGAAATGGAAATAAATAATACTTTAGAAACAATAATAGGATGGCTAAACATGAATAATCTAAAAATAAATATAGCTCAAACATGTATCATGCACTTTGAACAGCGACGCAATAATATTAGGGACCTAGATATAAAGTATAATGATAATCCAATTATAGAAACCACGGAAACGAAATTCTTAGGACTGATCTTAGACAGCTGTATGTCATGGAAAATGCATGTGGAAGGTGTATGCTCTAAATTAAACAGCTATTCATATGCTCTATACATGTTGCGAAAAATAGTCGACCAACCAACTGTATTAGCTGCATATCATGCATATGTCTCTTCTTCTTTAAGATATGGTATTATCTTTTGGGGCAACTCAACTAACTGGCTGCAGGTGTTTCGAGCACAGAAAAAATGTTTAAGAGCGATATGCGGACTGAGGCCCACAGAATCATGTAAACCTTTTTTTAAAAGCCTCAAAATCTTAACTTTTCCGTGTTTATATTTATTAGAAATGGCTCTATTTGTAAGATACAATTTAAATCAATATCAAGGTTTCAACAGCGAACGGCAACGGAACAAACTACATTCACACCCGTCTAAGACAGCTCTTTTATCCAAAAGCATTTTAGGAATGAGCCCCAGAATTTATAATAAGTTACCCGATTCCATTAAAGAGAGCCAAAATAACATGAAATTCAAGAAGGAGTTAAAACATCTATTGTTAGAAAAGGCGTACTACTCAATTAACGAGTTCTTTAGTGATACATGACATAATTAAGATTTGTATTTTTTTAATTTTAATTTCGACATGCCTGCGCTTTAACTTTAATTTTATTGACGTATAATACCTATAATGTATATTTTAATAATAAATTCAATATTGTGGAATAATTTGGTAATGGTAATTTAATTGTAATAATATTTATTGTAAAAATTTAATTTCAAGTTTGATATGTATTTAGAATAATTATAGATATTGCAATGCTCGACAGAGCTCATGTTAGAACTACACCTAGCCTTAAGACCTATTTTGTTACAACATGAACGCAATAAAAATCTGAAATCTGAAATCTGAAATCTAGTTGGTTTTTTATTGTTATTAAGAATTATTAACCTGTCCCTTGGTAATACTCTGAATTTTTTATTTTCATTTTAGGACCATTGGATCAAAAGTTATACCGTCTGAATTAGGTGTATTACCCGAGTTTTTACAAAAAATTTCAAAATTCTGTAAAAAAAAAACTAATGACTAGAAAAAAAAAAAAACACCGTTTCACCGATGAAATTGGCTGAAAATTTTCTCCTTTTATTATGTACAGTTTATGAAATTCCACCCTGTATATTTTATGATAGGAAATGAATAATGTTGAAAACATCAAAACAGCTCACAAAGTTTCAGTCAGTATATCAAAAATGAATTTTATTGTGCTAATATGTTAAAAATATATGCTACAAATTTGATTTCAAATAAACGTCGAACATTTAGTGAACGAATTTCGTGTTTTCTCGATGGTTTATTCCTTATTTCTCAAATGTAGCTCAAGAAAATAGTAAATTGCTAAAAATTAAATAAAAAATACTTTAAAGAAATGCAAACATTAAAGAATTTCAAAATTCGTTAGCGACCCCTAAATATTATCCAAAAATAAAAATAAAAAACAAACGTTTTTTTTTACACATTAGAACAATATAAGAGGGTGCCTCATTGAAATTTAAAATTTTCGGTTTTTAAGGACCACCCTAATGTCCAATAACGCCCGGAAAACTGTTGTGCTGGCTCAAGGGTATGCGATAACACCGAAAATTCTGCTGGATAGCACCCCATTGGAGTCAGTCGACAGGTTTTGCTACCTCGGGTCGACTGTGACTAGCAATCTTATTATTTATTATTTTGTTTGTGGGCCTTAATATGCCGCTTCGACCAGCAAGTGATCTATTGTGGCAGCCCTTGTTTTAGAGTTCACCGTTAAGTCCCGTTGCCTCCAGGAAATTCCAGATTCTTTGGGCGGTGATATGTTGTACTTCTTGTGGGTGCATTATGTGCCGCCCTAGGTAGGGACTAGCAATCTTTCATCGGATGCAGAAATCGATGTTCGGATTGGAAAAGCGGGGACGATGTTTGGGAAGTTAAGTACAAGAGTATGGCAGAATATAAATCTAACCAAGAGTACCTATATATGTTGTAGATATTTAAGACACTGCTATATTACCCATGTTAAAGAGAAATGAGACTGTAATTGTGACTCCACAGTCAAACTGATCGATTTAGTTTTGTGGAGCAATGTATGTTACTATTTATGCCAAATTTAAGTTTTTAATAAATAAATAAATAAAGAATGTCATGAACATTATTGTAGCAAGAAAGTTTTGTCAAGATAAGTTTGAAAGGTAGCCAGTGGAAATCCGAGATTGCCTATCTATCTCTCCGGGATAGGCGTCATTATATCATTATATGTATGTAATATGTATGTACAGAGTTAGTTGGGTATATACCCAATAATGTCAATCACAGTGTACAATTCCGGCATTCACTACTAACACTCCATCAAATTAATTAATATTGCATTGTCATGTAATGAATAATTGGTAACAATCTAAACCTAACACAAAGACTCACCAGGAATTCGGAAACATGTGGATTCGTTTGATCAGGGCTTAATTGAATCCATCAATTACAGATGTTGAAACAGGATTATAATGACAATCTGATTAAGCTTGTTGCATTAAGAGGCTGACAAGACCTAATTTGTTGAAATTTATATTATTTAAGCAGTTGTTTAAGAAAAACTATTGGTTCTAGCACATCAAAAAAAAATTAGTTAATATTCATCATATTTCCAAAACCGTAGACGGACTCGAAACATAATTGGACGAAATTGGCTCGATAGAAAATAATTGCAAAGATTGGTCCTAAATAAAAGCACCTTAAACGGTTCTAAGTCCTAATTTTTGACGTATAAGTCTGCAATTAAAAACATGAAGTCCACATATTCATACCTAAACCGCTAACGAGCCATATTTCACAAATAATCTACATTTTTTTTTAATTTTAATTTTTTATTCATTATTTTCTTCTAAAACCCGCCCAAGTAACACTCGCTCTCGTTTACTCCGATACAAATAGACAGTGTGCGCGTTTTTGTGCATCAAGCACACCAAACTCCAACTACGAGTATTATTAGAGAACTCGCCTTGTTGCAATAATTTGGATCATTGAATGCTCATGAACAGTCATAAAATTTACCTTTTAATTTGGCCCATACAAGCAGTCGTAAGAATGGTAAATTATAAATGATAAATTTTTATTCTCTTTTTTGACGTTATCACGTCTTATAAATCGATGAACACGCAGCACGCTCTAAAAAGTGTGACTCATTGTCCCGTTCCGCCTGGGCCGAGCGTTCGGCTTTATGACGTTATCACGTAAAATTATCGTCTGTAAACCGACTTTAGAGACAACCAATTGTTTTTATAGTTTTTGATTCAGAAACCAGAACTTTATTGATAAAACACATTATTTTACATGTTAGGCAGAATATAAAGTAGAGTAGGTATGTATGTACAATACGTTTTATTACATGTCATTGAAAGAAAGAAAGAAAGAACGAAAACATTTATTCGTGGACAAAACAATGGGTGTAAAAAACAAAACACAGAACGTAAAAATAGCAGGGTCCACGAAAAGGCCCCGACTCAGATGGTGCTAACCTAGAAGGCCAGCGCTGGTCTTCCGTGGAACCTTTACATGAGTTACCTCCTGGAAGGCAACACAAAACAAATACCTTGTATGTTTTCTTAATCATTCAACATTTTTGGAAAATTCCTAACAATTTCTACCCGATCAGAGGGCGGTAAGATATCGGAGAAGCTACCTACTATCATTCTCACTATAGGTAAAACTGATCATACGAGTAATAAGGTGTGGAGCACGAGGACTCTTAAACAGAAAACAGACTGATACGTACCTACGTAACCATACAAACTTCACAATAGCGTGACCAAAATCTCAAGGAGCGAAAACCAATCTAAGCGAATTCACACCCCCGGGGAACCGGAATTTGCATCCCAATAAATTAAAATTACGTTTCCAAACCGTGGACCTCGGGCGAAAATTCCTTTCGATAATTTCAGGCGCACGTGACCAAAAGCGTTCGACTTCGATAGCGAATCGATTACGGAGAGGATTTTTAAATCGAATACGGAAACCTGCTCCTGCGCTTTCGATTGCGATGGAATTCGATTTTTGAAATGCTGATCGGTTGGTCATGGAGTAATTATTATTAAGTACTGGCAGGTTGTCGAAGCTGGTCTTTGGTGGGTCTTTGGGCAACACTCAACAAAGTAGGTAATACCTACCTCCAGTTAAAAGCATCTGTATAGGAAATCCGGGTCAAACATTGTGCATTTGACAATTTTTATTTATCGTATGGCGGTTACACACTGGTACATATATCTATTCGTATTGATGTCGCTGATAGAGTTCCAGTGTGCGCTGCGAGGTTCAGAAGGAACAGTGCAGCTGCCGAGTTTGTTGTTCTTTTAGCACCGCCCGGAGGTCACGTGTAGGGTTTCTAGGGTTATTCCTACGGATGAGAACAACAACGACCTCCATTTGACAATAGAGTGGCGTATCAGATATTTTAAACTTGGGGATGTAAACAATATTTTCGACAGTATCGTCGGGTGACAAGCAAAAGTCACTACCAAAACTGTCACTGCTCTTCAAAACCTCGTATCTCGGTACGTAGTCAATATCGAGATACGACGTTTGATTTAAGTAGGTATTTGTTACTTAGTGAGTTTTGCTTGTCACCCGACGATATAGCCCTACCTACCTTGTAGGTACATAGTGTGTATATGTCTTAAGTAAATGCCAGACAGAGATCTGCGGAAGCATGTCTAATAACTTCACGTTTGTGTATTTCTAATCCAGCACGAAATTTCGTTTTAAGTCGTCTCTAGAAAGACAGTCCTTCATCATCATCATCATCATATCAGCCGAAAGACGTCCACTGCTGGACATAGGCCTCCCCCAAAGAGTTCCAAAGTGACCGGTCCTGCGCCACCTGCTTCCAGCGGACCCCCGCGACCTTTACCAGGTCATCAGTCCACCTTGTGAGGGGCCTACCAACGCCGCGCCCTCCGGTACCAAGGTAACCGATATAGCCCTCCGAATCGCTAAACTTAAGTGGCAGTGGGCGGGGCACATTGCACGTAGAACTGATGGCCGTTGGGGCGGAAAGGTTCTCGAGTGGCGACCACGTACCATAGTCCTTACGAAGTTATAATTAAAAAATACGCTAATAGACGTCTGAAACCTGGAGCGAAATTATAATAACCCAAACTTTCCGTTCGTATAATAAAGCCCCCAGGCAAATGAACCGGCGAAGAGAGAGGCTAGTTCGCATTCATTCTATTTCGAGAAATTTCTGTAGCATATGTGAATTTAAATGAAAAATAACGGGCAATTTTTACATGTGCTTATTTTATTCCGCATATTGAATTCGAGTGTTGGTAACTAAAATAAAATAATTGAGTTTAACGTGAAATCTATAAAGCCAGCAATTCGAGTTTCACTACGTACAAAATGCTAATTACCAATATCTGTGCGTTCCAAATTACATAAATATTTGTTCACAATCGAATCTAATTAAAAGAGATATTTACATTAAAGCTCGTGTTATGGATGCTCACGTTTTCGTCGCCAGCATTTCTTTTTAGATTTACCAACATATTTTTTCCATTCGTTCACTCCGTGCCACTGCAAATACGTCCTTTTTGTTGAGGGGATAAGGTAGTCGACTTAATAAATGGTCCGTAAAGCTAGTTAGTCCGTGGTGGGATCAGTCGAGTATGGTATGGTGTGAGTGTGACCGGTTCGCTCTTGAAGACGCAGAAAGGGACGGGGTCACTTTCCCACATTAATGTTATGTTTTTGCTACCAGCCCCGCAATTCTGTAACTTGTTTTAAGTTTACCTCAACGCTCACCCACAAATATACCCTGACGCCGCGATTCGTAGTAACTAAGCGTAGGTAGAGGTCTAGTTAGGCGTGACGGGTGAGGTGAGACGCATGATCGCGTAAAGAATAACAGTCCAGTACTATATGGGATGGCTTACTTGATTTGCGACATTCAGCGGACGCGGGACGTTATTGGTATGTGTATCTTGTGTAATGGCGTTCTTGCATCTTTGATTATCTGAGAATACTATGTTGTACATACGCTCAGGCATTGATATATTCTTTTTTTAATTTGAACGTATATCAATCATAATGGTTCCCATAAACAGTTCCCATTTAACTGAATGTCGTATTAACATTTTTTAATACTACCTACTATTTACATGGATTGTGTAATGTGACTAGCGATAGCGATCCGTCTCGTGCTTGGCACGCATTACGTGCAAAGACATTAAAATACATAGTTACTAATTTAAATTATATAGGCACTAAGAATACTACACACGAGAATACAGCCTATACTTTCGTGAAAAATTGTCTTTCGTACAAATCGATACTGTAGTTTCTGGGTTTACTGAAAATGTTTAGCGGACTTTGCTCTATAATCATTATTAATTATGATCATTGAATGCAAATATTGAACTGAATGAGTTAAAGGTTCAGAGCTGTCTATTATTAGTGGTCATATTTTTAACCCACTCTCGGTAGCATGATCAAAATTGACGTGCGTTTGACGACTGAGCAACAAAAAAAGGTTATGTTTTTAATGTGTGCTGGTTTAATTATAATCATTCGTGATGACCCAGTTCATATCCAACTCTCACCGTAATGGTTTGCTCAGGCTATAAGTACAGTCACGTGGTTCGCCTTATTAGAAATTAATCAGTTGCAAAAGTGCAAACATATCTTTGACATTGACTGAACAAGCAAGTAAAAAGATCACTCGAGATCGGTCACGAACCCACGACCTCGTCATTAGTAACCGAAGTATTGTACAACACGCTATACGTGTGCAATTATTGTACACTACGCTATACTATACGTATGCAATTAAAAAGATCACTCGAGATCGGTCACGAACCCACGACCTCGTCCTTAGTAACCGAAGTATTGTACACTACGCTATACGTATGCAATTAAAAAGATCACTCGTGATCGGTCGAGAACCCACGATCTCGTCCTTAGTAACCGAAGTATTGTATACTACGCTATACGTATGCAATTATTGTACACTACGATATACTATACGTATGCAATTATTGTACACTACGCTATACGTATGCAATTATTGTACACTGCACTATATGTATGCAATTATTGTACACTACGCTATACGTATGCAATTTAAAAGATCACTCGAGATCGGTCACGAACCCACGACCTCGTCCTTAGTAACCGAAGTATTGTACACTACGCTATACGTATGCAATAGTATGCTTGGGCCGCTGACAATAGCTTGTTACTTAACCCTAGTAAAACCAAGTACCTTGTCTTTGGTACCAGGCGGCGACTCACTGCCTTTCACCCGTCAGTTGATGTTATGATGCTCGGTACTCCTATAGAGCGTGTGTATGAAGCTCGGAACCTAGGCCTACATATGGACTGTGGACTTAGGTATGAAAAGCACATCTCTAATGTGGTCTGTAGTTGCTTTTACAAACTTAAATTGCTTTATAAAATTAGGCCATACTTATGTGAGCAGTTACGCATCCGTCTAGTTGAATCACTTGTCCTGTCTAAACTTAATTACATGGATGTTGTGACTGGTCCATGTCTCTACGCAAAAACCAATAAGCTCATACAGCGTGTACAGAATGCCTGTGCGCGTTTCATTTTCAACATACCATCGAGGGCCCATGTTACTCCGTTCCTCAACAAACATAATATTTTAAAAATGCAACACCGACAAAAACTGCATCTTGCTTGTCTCTTATTCGGGGTTTTAAAGCACCAAGCTCCAGTATATCTTTTCGAGAAGCTCATCATCAATAGGTCACGGGGAAACCGTCAGTGTAAAAAGCCTCTTATTACTCCTCAACATGCCTCAGCCTCATTCCGGGGGAGTTTCCGCTTTGCAGCTACTAGATGCTGGAACTGTCTTCCACCGCCTTTAGCCAGGGACCTGGGAAGCATATATAGTTTTAGAATCAAGCTGAAAAAGTATTTGCTAGAGCATCAATTTAGTCAGGAAACCTTATGTCTTGAAACTAGCTGCCTTTAAGTGCCCTGTCTTTGTCTTTGTATCTTTATTCCTCATATCTTTGTGTGTTTATTAGCTGCCTTTTTTGTAACTTAGTTTACCGCTTTGCCATGCCTAATTTAATTTAATTTTAAATTAAGATTATGATTTAGGATTGCGGTCAGATACTTACTGTCGGGATATGTCCCATCTGCATATAAATAAATCCGCACAACATCTGGTTCGCATAATAATTGTGTTATCTATCATGTTTAGATTGTGTGAATTCTTGGCAGTCGTTTTATGTATGTACCGTTAAGCTTGTGACGTTCAATATTTAATTTTTGCACCAAACTGTATTCGTTCTTAGTTTTCTTCCTGTATCACTAATGTACCATATATTCACTATCTGAAATAAAAGTTGCGTTCGGTCTGTCAAGTTGACAGTGACACTGACACACAGTTTGCCGACGCGTTCACACGATGCAATTTGCCGTGCCACTCTGGCGTCGGATTTGTAATAGTTTTAAGATATATTGTGTTTAGCGTAGGTATTTGTTTTGTGTTGCCTTCCAGGAGGTAACTCAGGTAAAGGCTCCGACGGAAGACCAGCGCTGGCCTTCTAGGTTAGCACCATGCTGAGTCGGGGCCTTTTCGTGGACCATGTATTTTTAACGTTCTGTGTTTTGTTTTTTACACCCATTGTTTTGTCCACGAATAAATGTTTTCTTTCTTTCTTTCTTTCAATCATTGTACACTACGCTATATTATACGTATGCAATTATTGTACACTACGCTATACGTATGCAATTATTGTACACTACGATATACTATACGTATGCAATTATTGTACACTACGCTATACGTATGCAATTATTGTACACTGCACTATATGTATGCAATTATTGTACACTACGCTATACGTATGCAATTTAAAAGATCACTCGAGATCAGTCACGAACCCACGACCTCGTCCTTAGTAACCGAAGTATTGTACACTACGCTATACGTATGCAATCATTGTACACTACGCTATATTATACGTATGCAATTATTGTACACTACGCTATACGTATGCAATTATTGTACACTACGATATACTATACGTATGCAATTATTGTACACTACGCTATACGTATGCAATTATTGTACACTGCACTATATGTATGCAATTATTGTACACTACGCTATACGTATGCAATTTAAAAGATCACTCGAGATCGGTCACGAACCCACGACCTCGTCCTTAGTAACCGAAGTATTGTACACTACGCTATACGTATGCAATCATTGTACACTACGCTATATTATACGTATGCAATTATTGTACACTACGCTATACGTATGCAATTATTGCACACTGCGCTATATGTATGCAATTAAAAAGATCACTCGAGATCGGTCACGAACCCACGACCTCGTCCTTAGTAACCGAAGTATTGTACAGCTACGCTACGTATGCAAGTATTTGACATTGAGTGTACATTCAAAGTCTGACGCAGTAACTCAACGAATGGCATTTACGTATATTTGAGATTATTTATTGTGGCCGACTTCTTATAAACTGTCATTAGAATTGGAATCTTCTATGTAGAGTTGCTTTTAGAATTGGAATCTTCTATGTAGAGTTGCTTTTAGAATTGGAATCTTCTATGTAGAGTTGCTTTTAGAATTGGAATCTTCTATGTAGAGTTGTTTTTAGAATTGGAATCTTCTATGTAGAGTTGCTTTTAGAATGACTACTTTGAAGCAATCGGGAATGGATGAAAATTTTAGAAGTCCTTTTAGAATTTCAGCTGCGTCAATTATTTTTGAACAATATAAACATTTCCCTCAGTTACGTTTTGGGTTTAGGACAGCGAATAAGACACTTTGCTTGATCCGTCTCATATTACAAAAAAATATCTCAAAAATCCGTGGTAAACTTACACTGGCAATGATATTGACAGCTGCAGCAGCTTTATATGTCATTGCCAGGGTCAGATATTTAAAATATTGTTTCTAATATGAGACGGATCAATGAAAGTGTCTAATTTTTGCATGTAGGTATACGTATACATCCATTACATCCGTAGAAACCTTTTTGTAGATAAAAATGGGAATATTCCGATAATTGGATTCTATTCTCTTGTGTACACAAGTACACAAGAGAATAGATTTAAGTAGGTATGCATTGAGTTATGTTTAAACAGATTAAACAGTGTTCAAGCTCAGAAGTCTGAGTACCTGCGAATCGACGAACGGTTAATTTCCTGAGCCGGTAGCAGTCAGCTTCGTGTGATATACCGATGCCTTCGGAATATAATCTCGGCGAGTGTGTGCTTCAAATTAAACTTTGTTATTGCTTGGATAGCTGAGATTAGCGTGAGATTGTATCTGCATAGTGAGTTGTTTTTGATAGTTGATCCATATTATTTCGGTGTTTCGGTGGTAAATTTCGCGGGAGTCCGCTGGGTGCGGGCGGCGCAGGACCGATCGTTTTGGCACTCTTTGGGGGATACCTATGCCCAGCAGTGGGCGATTACGGGTTGAAAATGATGATGAAACATAATATTTCGATGGGTCACAATGGAAAAAAGTGCAAAATTGAAAATACGAGTATACGTTTATTTTGACGTCGACCACAATATAACCTCTTCACTATGCTACACATTGTTAAACATTGCCTTTTTTGTAGATTTTTCAAAAATAGTAATAATTGAGATGCGAGTGATCTGTACTAACTTACCTAGCTATATTCAAAAAGAAGGTAAAATTTCGCACCGTTAAAGCTTGATGAATTCGTAGCAATCAACTGTTAAATGTTGTTAATAACCAAATTCGATTCGCAAATTGCTCTACATCACCTCTGTAATTTGCCATCATTACTATAACTACGATATTAATAACAGAGAGCCAATAACAATTTTATTAAGACGGCAAAAACGAACGTTAAATCGATTGGGTTTTTTGCCAAGTAAAAGGCAGTACGTTTATTATATAGACAGTGGACATGGACACACCTCGTCTGGGGTCATTCACAACCAATCTCGACACACCTCACCACTCATTCCTAGTATAAGTTGACACTTAGGTCCGTTATAAATAAACGTAGTCGGATGTAAGACTTATACTGGTTTCCCTAAGGCGAGTAATATGTATACGTTCTGAATATAGGAAGGGAGTGGAGTGAAAGAGTGAATGAACTTTGTACTTTTTAATATTACTTTGGTTGGCAAGTGATCGTATTATTTTTATTTAGTCTTCTATGAATACTTTATGTATTTTCACCCTGCCTCGTAAGGTTTTAAAAAAGCTTCTCCCTTTTGATGAATGAAGGGTACCTATAGCTATTTACTTATGTTTCAAAGCAAAATGGAATAAAGCTAATGTTCATTATTCTTTCTCAAATATGCTTGAAAACGCTGTTAGTATAAAGTTTGTAGGAAAATAGGATATTGTTATGAGTGGGTTCGTCATCTTTGTTCTATCGTGATAGTCGGACTTTCCCTAACTTTAGTGCAATGTTAGGTTTGTTGGCGACTGCTAGGCTGTGGTTGACCTTTTTATATAGATTTTTTTCATGATTGTTACTTTTCTATCCTTTCTTTGGCTTATGTTCAGTTGTCACATAGCCTTTTGTCACGGTACTTTCTCATATTTGTCTGTGTTTTATATTTTAATAAATAAGTTAAATAACATTATTGAATATACGTGTTTTCATCATCGTATATCCCTTATACAGTCCACACTCATCCACTAGTTATCAATTAATAAAAGGAACTGAAAATTTAGGCTGGGCTCACACATTCTGAATTTATGCACTGAAGTATCTGGACCACTCAAAAGCAAAAAAAGGTACCGTAACCTCGGGGTACTTTGGCCCTGGAGGGTTACTTTGGCTTTCGCGAATTACTTGGTCCTGGGCTTTTTTATGAGTTTAAGAGTGGTCTGATCACCTTATTTTTAGTTTCAGCTAACTGCTCACGTTGGTACTTTTATTATTTGACATTGCTATGTGTGGTTTTTATGCGGGCCAAAGTAACCCTCCATTGGGTTAATGTACCCCGAGGTTACGGTACACCCTCTGCTAGCAATTACGCATATAACGTGTACCGTTTAATTTGCCCGTGAGTGATTCCGATCATGATTCAGTGACTGAATTCGGTTCTGTGTGTGGCCGGCCTCAGTCGATTTCTTATTCGACTGAAACTGTGTGCAAGTCAGTCAACACTCGTAAGGTCGTTGAGTCATCCGTCGAAAGAAGTTAGGTCAAGGTCAATACCTAAATACATTTCCATGGCGCCCGACACCCGATGCCGATACCGTCTCGCTGCGCACAATTGAAACAAATTCAGAGTTAAACAAAGAACTCTTCACTGGACGACAGACATTAGTGACTGAATGGTGTGACAAAATTAAGCTGGTTTTAGTTCAATCGTTGTATCAATTCAAGATTCAGATTCATCATTTATTACACGATAAAAATACAACATTTACTTACAAGAATTTCTACCATCCATGATCGTGAACTGTAAATCTTTGAAGTAGAGAAATAAAACTAAGCCATACGATAAACAAATAAATAAACCATGATCGTCAATTATAATGATAAAAACTTAACTTACTCGTCATTCATTATCATAACATTCATAACACACAATAAAATAATATTATTATGTCAATATAATACCAATTTCAAACACATCTCTTAAGAAGGATTGTCACTTAAAACGAATTCATTAGTCATTACATTAATAAATATAAAGTTAACAATAATCAATGTCAAATTAATAAAAAAACAAAATACCTACACAATAAAATAGTCATATCATGTCAAGCATTCTTAAGTCAGATTAAGAGTTATAGGTATTGGTGTGAGTAGAACCGTTTAAGATGATTTTAAGACCAATCTTTGCAATTATTTTCTATCGAGCCGATTTCGTTCAATTATGTTTCGAGTCCGTCTACCGGTCTTGGAAATATGATGAATATTCACTTTTTTTTTTTGATGTGCTAGACCTAATAACTTTTCTTAAAAAACTGCTTAAATAATATCAATTTCAACAAATTAGGTCTTGTCAGCCTCTAAGTTAAGCATAAACGTTATTTCAATAAACTATAAAGGCAAAATATATTAAAATAATACTGGATACTTAAATAATGTACTTAGATGAATATATATAAGTATAATAGAATATACAATTAAAACTAGATTTAAAATTAAAACTAAAACTAACATAAAAATAACCTACCAAAAACTATAAATTACTATCTAAATTTGGACCCTTTGGGTTCATCATGCAGGCAGCGTTCCCGCGTTGAATTGCGATTGCAAGTCTTTGTGCAAGAAAGCTGCCTGCGCGAGGGTCGCCTGTTGCTTCCCTCAAGCGTTTGCTGAGTGCCCCGTAAAGCCCACGCGCGCCCTTGCCCCACGGGCCAAGTGTCTCGACACCAAATGCAACGAACTCGTACTGGGTGCCGAGACAATTGTATTTGACCGCCTTTGCTCGTTCCCGTGCGTCTGCCGCCGCGCCGGCACGTCTGCTGGTCGAAGGGAGGTAGGACGCAGCCAACGTGTCAGCGCAAGTGGCGTCCCACACCAGTGCACGGCCCATCTTCCACGGAATCAACGACATCCCGTCAGGGCGCTTACCATCGTTCCGCACAATCTGGGGCTTAGATACTTTTCGTTTGATAATGTTCTTTACAAAATGTCAGTTTAGTAAGTATAGGTACCTAAGTCTTAACGTACCCGCCAATAATAACTTCTATTTTTTGTTGCAGGTATGTTCACGTGTGTTCTTCATTTTCTATACAGCGATGGTCGCAAACAGACATACCTACGGCCTGCCTGGTGGTAAGCATACATATTAGCCTATGGACGTCTGCGGCTTCAGAAGAAACGCAAGTGCATTGCCGAGATTACAAGCTTTTATTTAGATTCACTTTCACCTGTCCCGTTGCCTGTCTGTAATCAAATCTTGCAAGTTAAAGACCCACTTCCCGGTTTCCGCTTGAGCTGAAATTTAATTTATATCGCATGACAATGCAATATTATGATGATATGGTGCTGATCTGATGCTGGAGCTGGAAGGTGGCCATAGGAACTCCGCAATAAAACGACACAACCCCATCGAGTTTGGGCTCGTTAGAATCGTCTCAATGCGTAGTTGATGATGGTATGCAGAAAAGTACAGTCGGCAATAAAATATTGTACCAAAAATTAATTTTTTGACAGAAACTTATTTGATTTGAGGAAATACTTCAGATACAGTCCTACTTAGTCAGAACAAAGCGTCGTGTGTTTAATTTGTACCATGTCGTCTAATATGTATAATACAGAGGGGTGATTATTGATTGTGTAACTTTTCGAACCTACGTTAGGACAACTCAATAGTCATTTTCTTATACAAAAAATGACATTGTAGAAATGTAGATCTACCTGATGTAAAAAAAAAACAAATTCAAGTCTTTATTCGTGACAAAAAAACACATACAAAAGAAATAATATAAAACACACTTTGTAACGAAATGGACTCTGCTAAGCATGTAGTACCTAGTAAGCAATTAAATGTAATTACCTAAGTCTCGTTTTGTAAAAAAATATGTGAATGTATACTAAAATACCTAGTAAATAGTTATTCCGAACTCTAGCTGTAAATAAGCCATTAATGGCTTTAGCACATTATCATCGAATCTGCGATAAGTAAGAATTATTTGGAACTTTAAATAAAAAAAAACAAGCGTTACGCAATCAACCAACAGTGGTAACGAGCGTATTATCCGCCAACAAACTGTCCTCAGTTTGACGGAACATATTTTGTTAAACTAGGGTTCAAGTTTTTGTAAGATAAATAAATTGATTATTTATATTGTTGTATAATTAACCACTTAGAAAAGTTAAAAAACGGCCCCGATATTTTCATTTCAAAGTTCATTATCTCAAAACCGGCTGAACCGATTTTGTTGAAACGTAGCTAAGAACCATCTCGTTCACATCATCAACTTTGGATAGAAAAAAACTGCATTCAAATCGGTCCATTCGTTTAGGAGCTGCGATGCCACAGACAGACGCACAGACACGCCAAACTTATAACACACCTCTTTTTGCGTCGGGGATTAAAAATACACATGGCTCTGGGTTGGAAGGTCAGATGCACTCGCTTTCGTAAAACTAGTGCCTATGCGAAATCTTGGGATTGCGGACCCTAGGCACAACCGGGAATAAACGCTAGGAGGATGTGAATGAGGACACAGACATTTCTTTAATGACGAAACCAAAAGTTTGGATCGGTAACAAATGTCTTTTACATATGACTTACAACTTACTTGGCTGGGTGCGATTATCGCATCCGTCACGCTGTTTCAATGCCACGGGCCAGATGGCACCCCGTGTACGCTAAGCGACTTGGAGGCGGCACTTTAATTGACACTTTATAATTTAAAATTTGTTGTAAGTAGCAACATGCTTGATTTTGTAAAGGTCCTTTGGACCTTATCATGGTAAATCATGAATTACTAATATTCGGTCTGTCACAAAAACATTTATAACACGAGGCAGTTTTTCAAATGAAACTAAGGTTTAATTTATTTGAGGCACGGTAACTACAAACCGGTCAGGTGACAGTCAGACTCGAGCACGAGGGTCCCGTACCATACTCGCCTGATTTCTAGCAAATTAAACTGTATTTTGTTTTGAGCCATAATCCTATACTATTAAACGAGCAATATTTGTATATATATATATATTTGCAATCGCGTTCTCGGAAACGGCTCTAACGATTTCGATGAAATTTGGAATACAGGGGTTTACGGGGGCGAGAAGTCGATCTAGATAGGTACCTATCATGTCCGGGAAAATTAGTTTTCTCCGTATTTTCTCCATTTTCATCCGAGCAGAGCTCGGTCGCCCAGGGACTGTCTTGTAAAGAGCGCGGACATCACCTATTTTGAAAACACATACACACCAGTGGCGGGGCGCCCATACAAGCCCATTCCCACCGGCTTGGCCAAAATGTCTTGCTATATATTACCAAATTCGTAAATCATCAAAAAAACAGCCCTTATTTTTCCTCCGGGTTGTCCAGTGAAATTACGCGCCGCCACTGACATACATATTCATGACTCAAATTGCAGAAGTGGAATCCCACTTTACATTGTTCGGCGATTATTACAGATTTTTCTAAATTAATAAGAATGTGTCAATAGGTTTCTTGTAAATGTTGTCATACCTAGCTACATTTAAGATGTTCATGAATTTATTTTTAGCAGTAACTCATCATAACTGTCATATACCTCTATGTCTATACCTAATTCCTACAGCCTAGTGACATATATCACAGCTTTGCACATTTATTGTGGAATTTCACTCTGATGCTGCTAAGAAAAACCACTTTGTTCAAACGGGGCTTAAGATTTAGCTGTTCGATGTACTCTACAAGTCTACACTTTAATCCAATTTACGATAACTTTATTAAGGCACTGAAAAACGCCTCACCTGAGCCCTTTTAAGCTAGGTCACACGTTAAGACTCACGATTTAAGGTCAAACTTAGTGTATAATGGGTAGGTAATCTAAGAATCTATTCGTCCATTTTTTTAAATTTATTCACCACCAGCTTTTCCATTAGGTACGTCTATTCTAATATAATAAAGTTTGTATGTAGAAGGTAATCTCCAAAACCACTAATCCGATTTCAAAAAAATATTCTCTTATTATGTATAAATAATGACATGTAGTTAATATTTATTCCAATGAAGCTTACTCATATAATAATGATCGAACTTCACTTCGAAGTTCGTTTGATCATCTCCACTTATAATAAATCTCTAAATTAAAAAAAGAATCAGCCAGTTTGAAACTAAGCTTTGCGCGGTTCGAATGTTCTCAGCATCCCATGAACGGAAAAATATGAAACATTTTATATAGGTATATTATTATTCTAGCTGCAACTTAGGATAGTTTTTATCCGACTGCGACAGTTAATTAATTTTCCGAAATATACGACTTCATTTAATTTTTCATTTATTTTTATTGAAATCAAACGCTGCTCCAACTGTCAGCTATAAGAACCGTCAAATTTGCGTCAAAATGGCGGAATTGCTTTGCCTTTCACTTATTAATAATTTAAATCCCGTCTACGATAGACCTTTACGAGACAAATGCTAAAATATAAACCATAAAAAAATATTCGATTCTGATATGAGAACTTATATGCGCAAATGTCGTTTTATGTCGTAATTTCAATAAATGAAATCAACAAATTTGAACAATATAATTAACACGAATTTGTTTTTTTTGAATGACAATGGCACGCGCTCGGCGCATTCAGCCAAAGTACCTGCGGCGCTACCACGAAAACCGATACTCAATGTTCATATATTTGCATCCCTGTCACTCGTGTATGGTTAGTGCGATAGAGATATTATACCCGAATATTTTCGAATTCCGAAGTTCGTGGTTATAGCTCAGGAATCGAAAATATGGTAAATAATCATAATGTATTTTCTCGAAAAAGAATTTAAAATAAATATAGTCAAATGGAGAAAAAAACAAAGCAAGAGGTTATATAGGTAATGATTAAGTTATAAGAGTCCAAAGTTTTAAGAGGGGGTATGTTCTGTCCCTTTTCCGCAAAACGCACCTTCATATGAAACGATTGTTTTTTACTATGACGCTCGAGTATATTGACGTCACAGTCCCTCATCGTTTTCTCACTCTAACAAGCGACATTAAAACGGATGTAGCTTCATAATTTTTTGAGATATTTGAATGGGAGTTTCATTATCTTCTATCTATTTATACATAATAAATGCCTATGTCCTGACTGACTTATTCACTCAATCACTCACTCACTCACTCATCAACGCACAGCCGAAACTACTAATCTTAGAGAGTTGATTTTTGCACAGTATGTTGCTTTTATGACGTGGGCTAGGGATAAAAAGGGATTTTTGAAAATTCTACCCCTAAGGGGGTAAAATGGGGGTGCAAAGTTTGTATGGGAGAACCTTTTTTTTTGAGCTATAGACTTAAACTTTGTAGAAAAATTAGTTATTAGAATACAAATGAAACACTTTCAGCGTTTTGGAAAATTCCACCCCTACGGGGGTAAAATAGGGGTGCAAGGTTTGTATGGGGGAAACATTTTTTTTTTAAATAGAGACTTAAAACTTTGTAGAAAGATCAGTCATTAGAATACAAATAAAGAACTTTCAGGGTTTTAGAAAATTCTACCCCTAAAGGGGTAAATAGAGTGCAAAGTTTGTATGGGAAAAACTACTTTTTTTTAAATAGAGACTTAAAACTTTGTAGAGAAATTATTCATTAGAATACAAATAAAGTACCTAGATTCAATGTTTTAAAAAAATCTACCCCTAAGGGGGTAAAATAGGGGTGCAAATTTTGTATGGGGGAAACAATATTTTTTTTAAATAGAGACTTAAAACTTTGTAGAAAGATTAGTCATCAGAATACAAATTAAGTACTTTCAGCGTTTTAGAAAATTCTACCCCTAAAAATAGGGGGCTAAAATAGGGGTGCAAAGTTTGTATGTGGGAAACTATTTTTTTTAGCTAGAGTCCTAAAACTTTGTAGAAAGATTATTTAAATACAAAGAAAGTACTTTCAGCGTTTTGGAAAATCTCACCCCTAAGGGGGTAAAATAGGGTGCAAAGTTTGTATGGGAAAAACATATTTTTTCTTAATAGAGACTTAAAATTTTGACGAAAAATTACTTATTAGAACATGAAAAATACTACTTTCGTCGTTTTACAAAAATCATTCCCTAAGGGGGTTAAAAAAGGGTGCAAGGTTTGTATGGGGAACACTTTTTCTGAGCTAGACACTTAAAACTTTGTAGAAAGATTACTTATAAAAATACAAAAAAAGAACACATATCGTTTTAGAAAATTCCACCCCTAATAGGGTTAAAAAGGAGAGCAAGCTTTGCATGGGCAACACTTTTTTTTGAGTTAGACTTAAAACTTTGCAAAAAGATTACTTATTAGAATACTAAAAAAGAACTTTCAGCGTTTTAGAAAACTCCATCCCTAAGGGGATCCTTAAGATCCTTAAGAAGGGTAGCCAATGTTGTGTGGGAAAAACTTTTTTTTTTACTAGACTTAAAACTATTCAAAATGTTACTTATTTAATAAAGTACTTTCAGAGTTTTAGAAAATTCCACCCCTAAGGGGGTTAAGAAAGCTTTGTATGGGCAACACTTTTTTTGAGCTAGAGACTTAAAAGTTTACGAAAAAAGTTCTTTCAGCGATTAGAAAAATTCAACCTCTAAGGGGGTTTAAAAGGGGGTTCAAATTTTAAATGGCGAGCAATAAAATTTTAAAGTGTGAGTAAGAGATTTTTAACTTCGGTCTTATTCTGTACGTTAAAAGACTACAAAACTGATTTCAGAGTTTTTCCAAATTCATCCCCTAAGAGTGTTAAAATTGGTTCAAAGTTTGAGTATTTCAAGGCATTTTTAAAGTATGAGATTTTTAACTTTGGTTTTAGACTGTTTGTTCACAAACTAGAAAATGAACATCAACTTTTTTTTTAATTATCCCCTAAAAGAGGGTTCAAATTTTGTATTGAGAGAAATCATTTTCTAAGACGATAAAAAGTTCTACGCGGACGAAGTCGCGGGCAAAAGCTAGTATATAATAAATGACTTATAAAATGGACTCTTTGGTTGGACATAAGCTTATTTTATCCCGCGGGGCTGCCTGTGTGCCTTGCAATACTAGTGGACAGCCAGTCGAAAAAAAGAATAGAATTAATTTAGGTTATTATTTAATTGTATGGCATTTAATCAGTCGTATACTATAAAAGAATTTCCAAATTTTGCATCCATAGGATTACGTCAATGTCGAGGTGAACAAGTCTGCCGGATTACCGTCGTATTTGCTGAGCGGGCAGGTCTTGATGATATGCTCAATGTCTTGCACCGCGGCCCCACAATCGCACCTAGGAGACTCTATCCAACAGCATTTGTATAGTAATGCACTTGAGCCTGGCGCTAAACGAGCAGCAACCTGTTTGGCCACTGTACCTGTCGCTATATGCGACCTCACACCATCAGTCGTTCTATCAAAGAAATAATTAATTTAGGTACCACTACCATATCCATAAAAGTGCCAGTTTCTTTACCACTCCAAAGTAAGGCGTGCGGGAGTAATCACCTTACCCAATTGTTATCGCTGCGGTACATATCTACATTATACTTATCATATACATTAAGTATTATAACTCCGTATTATGTATATTATAACTCCGGTGGGGTGAACGGCCGCCTAACTCGCTTCGTGTGGTAGGTACAACCTAAGTGTACTTGTAGTTTTTTACGACTAGATGGTGGTACCTAATGTTTTGTCGCTGTTTGGAGAGGGTTTTTTTCTGTATTCGTTCTAAATTCAATCAATTTCATACATATACACACCTGTATTGTATTCCCGAAAGAGGTAGGCACAACACATAAAAATTTAACTTTCAGTGCCACTTCTGGCAATAAGTAATAGGTATAATATATAAAAAAAAATTATACCTACTTAATTGCTACACACTTTTTAGCAGTAGGTACTCCAATGTCGTTGACAACTCAAATATTTACATATGTATGTGTTATGATATATATACGAGTATACAGCGTGTCTCTGACTTTGGGGCTTTAAATTCTACAACTTTTCAAAAATACGTTCTTTTTGTATTTTCATTATTCCATACAAATTAAATAAAATTTTCAATGTACATCATCCATTAGTTAGTTTTCATACTTGTCAGTGTCAAGGATGTCAAATAATGAGGCCGTGTTTGCAATTCATTGATGGTACAGTTAAAGTTCAACCACTAACAAATTATAGAATTGATAGTTATTTTACAAAGTTGCGGAACAAAAGTGGTTCAGTTTCAGGACCATAATCGATATTTGCATTTAAAGCCCCAACGTCAGAGACACACCACTGTATACGTATATGTCGGTTGACTGTCACTCGGCCCAACAGGGATGTTTCTTCTATTTCCTCATGTCCTGGTCACTCGGTTATCGATAAAAACACGATACTATAGGTAGATTTACAAGTTTTACTTCAGACTTTCAGCATTTTTACAAATACCTTGCGAAATACAGAGAACTAGCAATGTATGTATGCATCCGTCCTTCTAGATAAAGTTATCGTGCATTGGTACCCATATAATGACTGATAGAACGACACGATACTAATTACCGTAACAAAGGGTCCCTTGTGTGAGAATCTAGACTAATTAGTAATTATTTTGTACCGTAGTTGTTAAGGGTTGACCTATATCCTAACATAATAAAAAAAATGATATGTAATGAAATCACGGTGAGGTTTTGAATATTTCAAGAATGCAATGGTTCCGTTGACAAAAGCTTGGATAATTACTTGGAGTTTGAGTTCCCCCCGTGCGATTCCCCCGATTTTAAAATATATTTTGATGCTTAAAAATATTAGAAATCTTCGTATTTGATTGGCCTCGATAACTACACCCTCAATATATCAATACATAGTATAAAACAAAGTCTCTTCCCGCTGTCTGTCTGTCTGTCTATGTATGCTTAGATCTTTAAAACTACGCAACGGATCTTGATGCGGGTTTTTTTAATAGATATGTAGATTGATTCAAGAGGAAGGTTTATATGTATAATACAAACCACACATGCATGTATTTTACATATAAACCCGCGCGAAGCTGGGGCGGGTCGCTAGTTTACAATAATACGATAAACATTAGGTAGTAGTAGGTTCGGTTAGCTGGAAGAGATCCCTTAAAGGGATATAAGTTCGCCTTTGTACATTAATAATGTTCAATATAACATACTTAAACGTCCTCGTTCTCTTAGTACTAAAACCTAAAGCAAGCAAGTTTAGGGAAACATTTAAGTTTTTTGTAATAGTCGTCGTTATATAAGCACGGATTTAATTGCGGTTTAACACTGCTTAGGTATACTTAACTCATTGTCGTAGATGATTTAAGAGTACGTAGTACTATTACTTATTCCGTGTCCGCACGCAGTACCTAAGCTCGATTTTCCATAGGTACAATACAAACGTAGTTAGGCTCTCATTTTAAAACGACTAGCTAGTTTGCTCTGAAACTTTGTACTTAGAATAAGTTAAGTACCATCCAGGTCTGTAATTAGTTTATGTAGCTTCCTTGGTATCTACCATAGTAAAAAATAACAGCAAATTTAAGTTTTTCATACAAAACTTGTTTTTGCTGTATTTCGTTTGTTTTATAAAATAATATATTTTTTGTACTCGACGATTAAAATATGTGTATTAAGATTTCATAGAGAATACTGCAACGTCACTCTTTTCATAGTTGTAGTCCATGTTACTGTCGAAACAATCGAAATAACTACTTTTCGATACGCTCCAGACAACTAAAATAAATTCGACCAATCACGTGGCTGCTTTACTGAACTGTAATGAATTGGACCAATAGAATCGCTTTGATGTCGTACGCTCGTTGATGTCTTTTAAGATATCAACAAGCGTACGAGCGATGAGCTGCACTTCGTTTCAACAGTATCGAGTTTGTTTAATTAGTTCAGTTGACTCATAGAAAATTAATTTTAATGAACTCGTACAAAAAGTATTGTTCACAATAGTGTTATAATCAAGCTTTTTAATCTCGTACCTTACTTAGGCCACTCAGCAAGCTTCGTGGCCTAAACACGGTACTCGACTAAAAAGCTCTCTATTATAACACGATTGTGAAAAATACTATTAATTACAGACCTAAAATATACCTCATGTCATTGTTTATGCAAAGTTTCGTTACAATCCAACGCATAGTTTTAAAATGAGAACGAAACTCCGTATGTATGGGAAGGTGAAATTCGGCCAAGCATACTGCGGATTCTTAATGTGATAGGAAAAGGGTTACGTTATATTTGTATTTTATCCTACGCCAAACCTTGGGTATAGGTGCCAAAGCGGAGCTCGGGCATGTTTAGGGCACTACCGGGTAAAACGCTAATAGGAGTATGAGGATGATGGTCCAAAACACGTTCAGTGAAACAGTTAGTTTTCGGAACAACTTGAAACCATTCGGAAGTTGGCAGTGTCTCTCTGCGGTGAATTAAATACAATATGTAATTTGTACAATTACAAAATCATGTTACACGTCAGTATGCTATGCAATGCAACTCGTAGTGAACGAACTTCAACGGTTGCACTTTCTCTGCGCAGCTGTTTGATCTTGCCGTCGAGCCAAGCGGCGCGTGCGACTTCAGCCGACTTCATTATGTAGTGAGGCAAGTGAATCGATTATTACTCAAATGAGCAAGATAATCGTACTTACGAGTACGAAGTATAACTTCTATAAATTATCATTAATGTGACTCGTTGTGGCCCTAAAGGTCTTCGAATATTAGGTAGGTACCTACTTACTGCCATTTTTTCGTAGTTTTTCCTACTGAAGTCTACCTTATTTTTCAATAGGGATGTAGACTCATATTAAAATTTATAACGTAGTGTTGCTAATTGTAAACCATCAAATTATTGTAATAATGTATAAAAATATAATTAAAAATCATATTAAGATATGGACATTGAAAGTTTAGAAAAAATACTTATTTTTTTTTGTCCAAGAGTAAATTTAAAGCTACCAATATAATCCTTATGGTTTTATAGAAATAATATTGTACGACAACTTAATTTACTATGGACCTAAACACAGTATTTCGCGATCGACTAAATAGGAATTTACTTGATTTTCCATACAGCGATTAGTAGGTACAAATAGCGGATGGTGACGTCATACTTTTAAGTCAATGAAGTATTATGAAGCATTTTGGGCTGCCGCCAGTGAGGTCAATCTTTGTCTCCAATTTTTGGGTATTTATGTTCTTTAATTGTAGTTGCTCCCATACAAACATTTGTTCCTCTCCAAAAACTGGTTCGAATGTCGTCGTAAAAAAATCTAAGTCTACACCCCTATTAGTTATGTGTAGCGAAGGCGACCTCAACCATTTTATGATCGATAACAAACTTAACCTAGCAATTTTTAATTCAAAATGCAAGTGAGTTTACCAAGAAAGTTTGCAATAAAATCTCAAAACTAATATATTTATACTAGCATTGGCGCGGAACTATTTTATAACTTTAGGGGATGATCTCTGGGATAAAAACTATCTTATGTCCTTCCCCGGGATTCAAACTATCTCCATACCAAATTTCAAGTGTGAAAATGTAACAGGTAGACAGACAGGAGTTACTTGCGCATTTATAATATTAGTATGGATTTAATATAGAGGTAGAAAAACTCGTAATAATCTCTTATTTCATGCGTAACTTAAAACCCAACCCAATAGAAACATTCAAATGTTCATCATTATGTAAAAGTTAGTGTCTCCCCTTACTCGTAAAGGTTGTCAACTGCTGCAGTGCAGCGCCTCATTTCGTTTCTATTAGCCGTGAACGGACCATTATGTTGTTGAAGCTTATTTTGAGGCGTTACCCTTCTGTTTGCCTCTTTGGCGTTTATGATCGTTTTCAAATTAATTAGTCTAGCCTTTTAGATACAGCTAGACTGTTTATTGACTGACACACAATTAACGCCACTATGGTGTGGGAATTAAGGGCTAATATAGGAATACTGTTTTGTTTAGGAGAGTAGTAGCAATAAAGGCGTGTTTCTTTCGTTGCGTCTTTGTTTGTTTTATGTGTTTATGAGTTTAAAATTGTGTATGCTTCAACAAGTAAACTTACGATTCACCATTTAATTTTCTTAATGTCACAATATAAAAAAAATATTAATTGGAAATTAGAACACTCACTGAATCTCGCTCTTCGAGAGATCCTAGCTGCGAAACCTGTACACATTTTGACTTGAAATACTGTCAAATTATACATTAACCCCAGTCTGGTGGGCGACAATCTAATTTGGACTTAGATATTTTAACCAGAAACCTCCACATACCAGTTACTTACCTTACCAGCTAGATCTACTTTCATAGGCCAAGACCACTTCAAGTACATGTACTATACTGACTAGTAATTACTGTACATGTAAATCCCGGACGCGTGTTTCCTGTGAAAAAATTACCGTTGTCAATTTCCTTGGACACAACGGAAGTGTAGCAGCGCGACGGTACACGACTTTCCTCTTAGCGGGACAGGCCGTTAGGAAAATAGCCGCTTTTTAAAAGCGAATCTTTAACTGTTTAAGTTAGAGGAAAAGAAAGATACATAATCTAATAGTGTGACGACCGGTTAGCCTAGTCTAGTGGGTAGTGACCCTGCCTACGGAGCTGAAGGTCCTGGGTTCGAATCCCGGTAAGGACAAATATTTGTGTGATGAGCACGAATATTTGTTTCTGAATTTTGGATGTTTTCTATGTATTTAAGTATCTAGGTATATCCATTAAATATATCGTCGTCTAGTATAGTATCCATAAATCCATAACACAAGTGTTATTGAACTTACTATGGGGCTAGATCGATATGTGTAAAAAATAACCAAATTATATTTATTTATTTATTTAGTATAATGTTGGTCCTTATATAATTTACTTTGAAAACAAAGTTTTAACCGACGAAAAATCAATCATCCCCTATTTTCCTACCCTTAGGGTTGGTTTTTTTTCCAAATTTATATGGGACCAACTTCGGGGTATACCCTTTCCAATAAAAAAAGAATTATCAAAATCGAACTACTCTGTAAAAAGTTATGCTTGGTCATACATAAAAAAAAAATATATACGCGTCGACTTGAGAACCTCCTCCGTTTTTTTCGTCGGTTGAAAACGGGTCGATTTGTACGAGAATTCAATTCATTTGTATACATATCTAACACCCATTTACAATAATTTACATTAAATTTATAAGTATACAGGACAGTGGTTAGCACATTTTGGGTTTAAAGAATAAAGATTTTCCCATAATCTAAGAAATCATCTTCCTCAGAATCCTGCTGTACAACAACTTATGACACACGCTAGAACGGGCCGGAAATTTGGAAAAAATAACAACCTCCAGGGCAGGAAAATAGGGGATGATGGATTTTTCGTCGGTTAAAACTTTGTTTTTAAAGTAAATTATGTTATTCTTGTACATATTAAATTGTACACTCTCAAATTGTGCTCAGTTTCACTGTCTCTAATAAAACCAATCATCTGTTTCCATTTAGGTCGTTAACATTTAAGGTCACAACCAAACACGTTTAACCTGAAAAATATACACCTACTAGTGAGATAAAGTAATGTCTTTTATCTTTCCTTTTTTGACCCTCTCACAGACAAGGGCACGAGTTACAGTTACACCTGGACCCTAATCTATCTTCTGTTATCCAATTTTTACTCAAACATCAGTTTGCATACTTTATTCATGAAGGCTTGAAATATCTAGTGAAGAGGAGACGGAACGGATCTTGCAAGATTTTACCCAAGGATTTGGTTCGGGTTTAAAATATAGGACCAGATAAAAGTTAATGCCTTAATAATTACATTTGAAAAAGCCGGCCACGTGCGAGTCTGACTCGCGCACCGAGGGTTCCGTACAAACGTCATTAGCTACAGTACACGATACCGTCACGTCACGACCCCATTCTTCCTTGAACAATCTTAACAGCTCATAGCAGAGCTTACCGTTGTACAACGCCATCTGTATTTTGGTACTAATAACTTGCAACCTAGTATGTTTGTTTTTCAGCGATGTTTTTTTATTTTGGTTTCAGAGCTGGGGTGTCGACTGAGTCAGCTATTTACTGTCTCAAGCACACTGTCCGGTATTATGCAAAAGAACGGACCCCTGTGTATGCTTGTTTCTTGGACCTTTCTAAGGCCTTCGACCTAGTGTCGTACGATATCATGTGGTCAAAATTATCTGAAGAGACAAGTATACCCAGGGAGCTTGTATCAATATTTAAATATTGGTATAGGCACCAAACAAATGTTGTGAGATGGGCTGGTTGTTTGTCGGACGTATACAGGTTGAAGTGCGGAGTGAGACAGGGTGGGTTGACGTCTCCAAAGCTCTTCAACCTGTATATGAATCGACTGATCGAGGAGCTCAGTAACACCCCAGTGGGTTGTTCTATTGGTGGAAAAGTTATTAATAACATCAGCTACGCGGACGACATGGTGTTGCTGAGCCCTTGCATCAGTGCGTTGAGGAATTTGCTAGCCGTATGCGAGCGCTATGCTGCAGCCCAAGGCCTCAAGTACAACGCGACGAAAAGTGAGCTGTTGTTGTTCAAGGCGGGCAATAAAACTTATGATATTGTCCCGCCAGTTGTACTTGACGGCACGCCATTAAAAAGAGTCTCACAATTTAAGTACTTGGGGCACTGGGTAGTGGAGACGCTATGCGACGATCTCGACATAGAGAGAGAGCGCCGGGCCTTGGCGGTCCGTTGTAATATGCTGGCTCGTAGGTTCGCACGGTGTAGTGAGGGTGTCAAAGTTACCTTATTTAAGGCATTTTGTCAATCCTTCTACTCGTGTGCGCTGTGGGTTGGGTATACGCAGCGGGCCGTCAATGCCATAAGAGTGCAGTACAATAATGCGTTCAGGGTGCTGTTGGGTCTGCCCCGCTATTGCAGTGCGTCCGGCATGTTCGCGGCGGCGGGCGTGCCGGGATTCCACGCAATAATGCGCAGTAGGGTGGCATCACTCATGCGGAGGGTGCGGGGTAGTACCAACAGCATCCTGCAATCGCTTGTTGAACGGGTGGACTGCCCGATAATGCGGTACTGGGACGAGGCGCATGCTCCGGTGCGTGCCCCCTCACGCCGATATTAGTTTTTCTAAGTTACTTGTTTTGTTACTAACACTAGTTTTTAAGTTAATATATTGTTACTAACAAATTATGGATGAATTAGTCCAAAATAAATGATTTTTAATTTAATTTAATTTTTTTATCACGCGTACCGATTACGATAAAAAAGGGTGGGGGGGGTGTAACATTTTAATAATAAGGGTTCCCGTTTACCTATTTAGCTACTAAAGTTTACAGCTACTGCCGGTCGTATTGGTCTCTATAGTCACCAAAAGTCTCCATAACAATGTTTAGTCGTCTGCAATAGACACAAAAAGCCTATGATGATGATGATGATGATTCCGAACAAGTGCACTAAGAGATAAGTTATCACTCATTCAAAATTCACTTAGAAAGTACCTACATTTTATGTCCAAGTACTTATTCATTTAGCGTTTATTTTAAAAATGCATTTTACTAAAAGCAGTAAAACTTCTCGCATTTTTTCCTAAAAAAATAAATGAAATCACTTGTACGTGCGCAGGTGCGAGCCCGTCCTTATCATAATAAAAATATTATTGCCCCGTCAATTCGCTGTTATGGAGAAAAATGATAGCCGTGTCCTTATTAATAATAAAATCGTGTACACAAAGTTACACACACCTTGATTCTGTAGAAACAAAAGCAATTGACACAGATAGGAGTAGTTAACTCCCATGGATCGACACATATATCATCCTAGTTTAAATTGGAAACATATATTTTTTGAAGAAAATAAAATACATTTATTAGTGACACGAAAGGAAAATTGGCCATACGAAAACACAAAAAACAAAATAAAACACAAAAAAAAATTAAACAGGAACAAAACCGAATTCTATCTGTTAACGAAACAGAGGGAACAGATTGTAAGATTTGGTGACCTAATAGACGGATTGTTCAGATAGCTCAGTTGGTTAGTAGGTGGTTGGTTAGTAGCGACGGGCCATGTCTGTGGTCGCCGGTTTGAATCCGGCACGGCATATTACATTTTTAATTTTTCCTTTTAATTTGAAAAATATATTTTATTTTACGTAAAGCGATCTTTAAAATGTATTAAAGTGAACTATTTCATAGACATCATGGAAGCATAAGAAAGATATTGTGAAAAAATTGCAATCGCGTTTTCACCGTGTCCTCTATCAATAACAACAGTTGATAGAGCGAAAGTGTTTTGTTTCTTATGGAGGCGTCCTCTTTTACTCGAATTTCGCGCGATGATTTTTACTATGTTTAGTGTATTGTGAGTATTTTGCCCAGTAGGGCTCTAGCCAATTAATTATATTTTTTCCTAAAATCAAAAGATCTATTTGTATTATTGATATAAATATATGTAACTAATGGGGGACAATCATACACAAATCGACCTAGTCCGAAAGTAAGCAACGCTTGGAGATATTATGGGTACTATTTAGACGATGAAATACATTAGGTATACGTACGAAGAGATACAAGATATAAACAAATAATAAAATACATAGAAAACATCCAAGAGTCGGGAATAAATATTAGTGTTCAAAGCAAATAAATGCACTTACTGGGATTCGAGCCCAGGATCGCCGGCTTCGTAGGTAAGGCGAAAATGCAAGCTAGAGCTGCTAAGAAAGCTAACCTCTGCATGGAAGTTACCTAGAATCGGTGCATAAAGATACCACAGTCATTTGCTGTGTCCCGTGTCCTTAGCTTCGTTCGAGCGTCATTATAACGCGCGTAGCGTTTTTAGAGAGTTAATTTCTAGCTCATATTTAAAGCAGCTCAACTGCAGAAGTACCTTACAGAAGTTCGCAATCATAATAATACCAATACTTGCTGTTCAGGTATGTGGTGTTGCGTGCCTGGTAATGAGTAAGATCTCATACGCTTTATGGATGCGCTGAGTTGACTGGGGACCTTCATTTGCCTCTAGCACAACGAAACGACTGAATTCTACTGTACTGCTGTACCTTAACTTCCTGAGGTTAAAAAATACCTGACACGCTCTAATGGCTCTAGGAATAGAGTTCTATCAGATATTTTTGCGGCCTTTGTTCCATCATATATTGATGCCGGTGACTGTACCACATATTTTTAAATATTCTGGAAAATAAAACGGATTCAAATCCAGAAAGAGCAGAGTCTTCTGGAGTCGCAAGCTCCCATTAGAATACGGTGTCTGCTTCCGATCAGACAGGCCATGCCTGTTTGATACTGTCGTGGTATTAAAAAACACGCTTCAGCGAGCACTGGGTCCATACCCTTCGAATCCGCGCTAGTTCCAAATCTTATCACGTCTGCTTTATACAGCCATTTGAAAATGTCAGGCCATAAAGGGCGTCCTTGCTCGCTAAATGTATGTAGGTTCATTGTTCCACCGAAAGTTCTTTGTAAAGTGTGCCAAGGATTATCTTGATCTTGGAAAGTAAGTTGGAATTAGAGGGAAACTGGCGAGCGTGCGAGTAAATATGTTTCAGCTCGGAGCTAATTAAAGTAAAAATTTTAACTTGGTTAAATTAAGTTTACATTTTAGAATTCAATTTGTTTTATACACACTTATGTAATTGGGTATGTTTTTCGGAGAGGGATCGTGTCTCTTTCGATTTATTCACTTTCATAAAATTTTCGTGGTATATTTTTATAGTTTTACTTCGTCTCTACTTTTGTGTATAATTACTGGGATGGTGATGGAACGAATAGAAAGTGTAGATTATTATAAAATCAAAATCATGTAGGTACCTACCTATAAGTACTTCTTGTCTCACAGCAGTCACAGTTGCCCCGTTGTACTTTCTTCTAATTATATAAATAAATAAGTAAAGTAATTTGTCCGTTAAAATTCTATCTTTTTAGGTTTTATTTAAATAAATTGTTTATTCAGGTAACATTGGTAACAACCATTACATTACATTTACAAATATAAAAACAAAATTAAATTGAAAAATATACATGCACTTACATCTAATTTACATTCGAGGCTGATGGTTATCTAATTATAGGTAACCACAACTCACTAAAATGGTTTCCTACCTATTACATGCAGTTAAAATTTATAGTATTTTATGCAACTGTTGTATAAGAAGGGTCTTAAAAGGCGAGTGGCGTGGGTTGCGATGCGAGCCTTGGCGAGCATCGCAATTAAAGACGCCACGAGCGTTTTTAGACCAGTTATGCAACGGTGCATACATACAATACTTTTTCTACGACAAATTTTAAATAAATAGCAGACTACAGAATAGTTAAAGTTTTCAGGCAGCAAGTTTTCTATTCGTACTTTTGCTACTCACGCAATTTCTTCAGGAGTGCAGTTATTAATTTCTTCGACCATTTTAAAAGGAACGTACACTTTTGTCTTCACAAACACGAATAAAATCTTAATAGTTTAGGACTAATACTTTATCATGTTTCGTCTTTTCATTTTGAACTGTATTTTGGTGGGAAATCGGAAATGTGACAGCTCTTGCTTATGGTTTGTTTTGTTTTTAATTTGTTTGCACTTGCCATCCGAACCAAACCGGATCCGGACCCGGACCGAATTCGAACTGTTTATTTTTATAAACAATACAAAGAATTTATAAAACATGTAATTTAACACACAATAGATGATGATTTATTGTTATAATTTATAATATACAAATGTTAAATCGTAAATAAATACTTTTATCTCGAAATATTTGTTTATGAAGTTGGCACCACTGCAATATAGCGGCCGATTAAAAAAAAGTTAAACAGTGCTTTTATGAAAAATGTATGAACCAAAAAAGTACGCTAAACAGTGCGTTTTTGGTCCATAGAGTATAGAGTTTTTCGACGACTTTTTAGCTACAGCCTATATAAATGGCAGATAACGGTACAGGAGTAGAAAAAAAAAAATTGAGTTTTTAAGTTTATGGGATGAGGTATAAAATACTGAAGTATATTTGCAGCTCTTAAAACACATTATTGCCTTTCTAGGGCTGTGTAGGATACAACTTGATCATTCATACTTACTGACTAACATTGACATTTACCCGATTATAATGATGTGCACGTATAACTAGGTATAGACTCGAGCGACGTGGTTAGACTTAAACACCTTAAACATTCTAACGGCATGCACTGTGGTCCATTGACATATTTGTCGTTGTAAATATTAGGGCTAAAGTGAACTAGCTATTACAATTCATATAAGTAGGTCAAAGAAGGTAGATATCTGGTACAATATCCTTTTTACGGGAATGGAACAACAATTCCGTCGCACTAGATTTGAAATAACCTGATATAGCGGAATTCGGATTTATGCGTAAACTTTCATATAAATACTGCTACTTCGGAGTCCTCAGTACGATATTTCTCGAATTTGCTTACCAACATATGTAGCTTGGTATACGTACCTAGTCTTTAAAATTTAGTACAGAATCTTACCCATCAAGAAGATTATATCATTATTATCATGGCATAGATCTTAGACCAATACCATACCCCATACAGAATTAAAACAAGGATCGATAGACAAGCCTGCCTTTTTACAAGCTTTTATTTACTTTCACCTTTCCCGTTGTCTGTCTGTAATCAAATCTTGCAAGTTAAATTTGACCCACTTCCCGGTTTCCGATTGAGCTGAAATTTCGCATGCAATTTTATGATGACATGGAGCTGATCTGATGCTGGAGCTGGAAGGTGGCCATAGGAACTCCGCTATAAAACGACACAAGGGCTCGTTAGAATCGTCTCAATGAGTAGTTGATGATGGTATGCAGAAAAGTCAGCAATAAAAGCTTGTACCAAAAATGACAATTTTGACAGAAACTTTTTTTTAGGGTTCCGTACTCAAAGAGTAAAACGGGACCCTATTACTAAGACTCCGCTGTCCGTCTGTCTGTCCGTCTGTCACCAGGCTGTATCTCAACAACAGTGATAGTTTGACAGCTGAAATTTTCACAGATGGTGTATTTCTGTTGCCGCTATAACAACAAATACTAAAAACACAGAATATAATAGTTTTTTATAGATAATGGTACGGAACCCTTCGTGCGCGAGTCCGACTCGCACTTGGCCGGTTTTTATACTACGACGGTGGCAAACAAGCATACGTTCTGCCTGATGGTAAGCAGACACCAGAACGGTAATTTCATTGCAACAAGAAATATCTCTAACCTCCACAGAACATTATTCTCAACATTTAGGACTTCATCTTAGATCCTTGACACCGCATCTAGTTCTGTTACCTGTAGTGGCACGTTACTGAATATTTAGCAGTGTGTTTCTTATTCAGCGGTCCCCGGGTGCATCTGTCACTTCTCATTTACCTGCCGCTGTTAAGGAAGTAGAAAAATACTGGGGTAGTGTTTACTACACATGGCAGTGGAGTGAAGTTGAACACGAATTTCACATTCAAAACGCTAGTATACTGAGAGCTTTCTTGGTTTTCTTTTACATAATGCATTTTGCTTTCTGGGTGTTTTCATGGCTGTCATGGCAATAATATCTTTCTACAGAAATTGTTTACTTTTTATTACAAGCTTTATATTAACTTGCACTGTTCGTATGTATGTAAATATGTAAGTATGTAAATATGTTAGTATGTAAGTTGTCCGTCAAAATTGCAATCCATTTTTCAGTCACTTCCCGTTATCCAATTGAGCTGAAATTTTGCAAGCATATGTATATCGCATGACAATGCAATATTATGATGACTTAGAGTTGATCTGATGCTGGAGCTAAAACGACACAACCCCATCGAGTTTGGGCTCGTTAGAATCGTCTCAATGAGTACTTGATGATGGTATGCAGAAAAGTACAGTCGGCAGTAAATGCTTGTACCAAAAATGAAATTTTTGACAGAAACTTATAAATTTTTATGTAGGGTAAATTGCTAGTAGTAGCTGGCCATCGTTCACTACTGGCCACTTAAAATGAACTCTATTCACCTATAATAGAATTCATTTTAGTAGAAGGTTTCAATTACTGGCCACCCTTCAATAATTGGCCACGTCATACTAAATTGAATTCTGTTTGTAGGGGAACAGAGTTCATTTTTTGTATGAGGAGGCCAGCTATTGAAGGGTGGCCAGCTACTGGCGATTTACCTATCTCGGTTTAATATTTGAGTTCAGTTAAATTTTGGAGTACCTATTGAATATTACTTGAATTTACTTACTTACCTAGGTTATGATTTATTTAAGGACTTTGGAGTATTTATCCATTATTTTACTACAGTCCGAAACTATTTCGTAGTCCGGAAACCATTATGGTACAGTACTCGAAATACCAAAATTTGGCACCACCTGTGTCTTTAACTTCCAGGAACAGAAGGGTATTTGTTAAGTACTTTTTTGTGTTTCTATTTACAAAATTAAACCTTAATTATTTTATCTATAGGTGTCGAAAACTCTTTAAAAAGTCCCAAAAACTTAGTTCGAAAAGTAGGACATCGCACGATCAGATTTTTATTCTGAATGATCCATTTACAATAGGTAGTCCCGCGGGTTTTCTGATGTTGCAGCGCTTCGCATGGTACTCACAGCGCACTATTCTATCAATAACTATCTCCCTATCAGCTTCTCAAGTAACTGAATACAAAGAGGAATTCCCTAAGTTCAATGTCCTTGTAGGCGGTAAGTAACCGGGTGCCCTAATGTATTTAGTTACATGGACCCACTTGCTGAACATACGTGCCCGGGCTGCGAATGGCCGATCCGCGATTGACTGTTTGTTTTACTAACTCGCATTGTTACTTGAACTGGAAAATAAAGAATCGTTTAACTGCGCTGTGTTTTGGTATTTTATTTGTTTTTTTTTAATTGATACTTAAGGTAGTAAGGATTTGTAGCTTAATTTTGCCTCAGGATGGGAATGCATTTCGTCTGTCTTAACTTAACTCTTAACCCTTACCTAAGGCCCGGACCGCACTGGTAGAGTGTTTGGCAAAACGACGGTGATTTCAGTACAACTTGGGCGACTTGATACTGAGCTTTGGTCAATGTTTAAAAAAATCATAAAAAAGTAACTGTTCATTTCTTTCAAAATATGGTAGACAAAAATGGAGATTAAGATTGAAGAATGTGGCTCACTGCGGCCTTAGACCACAACTATGAAAATTACCTACGCATGAAAAAAATGTAAAATAGGTCTGATGCCATATTTTCCCATCCGGGGTATATTAAAATTAAAAAAATAATAAAATAAAATAAAATATAACCATTTTTTCAGGCATCTAAGGCCCATAGTAACAAATACTTTAAATACTATAATATATAGACCTAAGATACATACAAAAATATTATAAAATTAAAAACTAATTATTGAGGCGACATAACAGCGTAGCTCCGTTGTGTCGTCAAGTCCGGTGTAGCATTCGGTAGGTTGCCCCGGAACCGCCGAAACACGACACCCTTCGGCCAGAAGTCAGCACACGCGATGGTCTCCTGCAGCGGCCGCGGCACGCGCACCACAAACGAGCTGAAGTGCACGTAGTGGCGCGAACGCAGCTGGAAAACCCTCAGCGAGTACCCAGTCTTCTGTTGAATATACTCCACCATGTCAGCAGTCGTGGCGGAGTAATGCAGGCACGACACGTACAGCGCCTTACTCGGTGTGGCAACCCGCAGACCAGAATCGACCGGCTCTGCTGTACCACACTGACTCTTTCGCGGCTTGCGCTTTCTTGACACCGATGTGAAACCCTCATATTCATCATCCTCATATTGATGTACTTACTGAGGGCGTCGGCGGTTTTAGAAGATTTGCCTTTGAGGGTTTGAGGTGTTCAAAGACTGCGGAGGAAGTTTTGGGAAAGGTTGTTAAAGTAAGTAATTAGCTTTTTTTTTCGAGTTCCGTATTTTGCTTGTTACTCAACGTCGAATAACTGAGATTTTTTTAAATCGGTTGTGCAGTTCCGGAGTTTACCCCCAACATAGGTACTATACAAAGCTACTCGCATACTTTACCTCATTATAAAATGAATTATGTACTAGCTGCCCGCGCGGCTTCGCCCACGTCTTTCAAAGAACGCGGGATGATACCTATATAGCACATAACCATCCAAAAAGTCAATTCTACTGCATACACAGGTGAAATAATCTTTGAAATAGGATGTATGGGGTTCCGGAGATTCCCCATTACATACTAACAAACAACCTTACAAAGCTTAATACAATACTACTACTCACAGAAACTTCCTATTTAAAATATTAGTATAGGTATAGATAAGAAGATTCTTAACAACTTTTATTTGAGTATATAAATGCACATTGCGTGATAGAACGTTCCGTACAAGGTTGCTTATTTACTACCCGACCGTGACATTAAGAGACCTCGCCCGAGGACCCCCAAGCACCAAGCATCGCATAGCAATGCGTAAAAGAAAAATTAATATGATGAAGAGTGGACTAGGAAAAACCGAGTGAGACGTGATCGAGACGATATTGCTTTTCATATCGTTTTTATTGCGGCTGTGTTGACCTATTCGATATTGCTGGTGATATAGCATGGTATTGTTCAGGGTTAATAGAGCGCGGCCCTTATATTATTATTTATTTATAAAATGTATTCAATATGGGTTGTAATTAATATTCTGTGTAAAGTGGTTTGGACGTACAGTAGATACAGTACCTATAGCCAGCCACATTAGAGCTCACAATAGGACAAATCCGTAATTGCTAGGGTCGCCGTCATCAAAATCGATGAGGAGGACACTGTATAGGATAGATACAGTAGTGCCAACACAATACTTGGGATTAGGTGGTACACGGGCTGAGCTCTTCTAGGATGCAATAGTATTTGAAAGAGTTGTGACAATCGGACAGATAGAGGGTTATTTTCTTATCTTTTTGGTACGGAACCCTAAAAAAACATAGTGTATACATTTGTATGAACTAACAGACTTAAAGTCATATTTCTTTGGTGAATTATAGCTGTTGACCTAGTCATGATCTCATGATTGATTTATGGACCGTAATCCGTACTTCGCAGTTGCAGAAACCGGTTGAAAGTTTGGAAAGTCAGCGGTGTATCATTGCCAGCTGACATGTCATTACGGAGCTGCTATGATGCAATTGATGCAACTCTTGGAGCAGATTGCTTCTGCGCTTATAGTGATGAGAGGTTTTACTGTTCAATGTTACGTTATTGACATAAAAAATGATTTAATTTAGGCACCTAACTAACCTTTAATAGCAATTGAGTGAATGCAAGTGACAGTTAAACCCTGCTGGGTTTTATCCGCTGCTTGGCCGTGCATTGTGAAATAATTATATACATATATAAATAAATAAAAAATACTAAATACCTTTAATTGAAACATTTGAAACAAATATCAACACAATGAAAAAAATCGCAACCTATCGGGACTTGAACCCACATATCATCTTATTTCTTTACTTTATTTTTTCAATATGTTGACTTGAAAATAACCCTGTAGGTACTATAGTAGACACAGAGAGAACGATTTTTTGGGAAATTACTTATACCGAGATAGATCGATTTGTTACCCTCGTAAAAGTCGTAAACTGCTGCATTCTACCTAAACCTAAACGAAATCGTAATAATAAATAACAACTGTAAACTTAACTTGTGACGAAGACTGGCAGCTAGTACATACATCATTTTAAATACCTATTAAAAATGACTTACGTTAATATTTAAAACACATAAATTGTGGCTCATACATAGGTACACTATAGGTGTTCAAAAATATCGGCACATGCACCCTAATGCCTTGAAAATAGAGGTGTGTTCCGATGTTTGTGACGTGCTTGTTTGCTCCGATGTATGTGATGGCGACTGTACACAAAACAACAGAAGACGTTTCCAATAACTTTAACAGGTATACTTAGCAGGCTAAGGGTGACAAATTGCTACTATTTACCAATTCGCACTAATTTATATTAATACCCGTCTCCAAATTGACTTCAACTATTCGTCAGGTGTGACTGTAGTGAATCAATACCCAAGCAACTTGTTCAACTGCCTCCATTAAATTATTCAGACTAATTTCGTAGGCGTTAGTGAATTAACTCTAACCTTCACCTAGATACACTGTTTCGGTCTTCACAACATAACACGAATCTATGTTAACTTGGTTATGGCGTATGTATGTTCGTCTTTCTTAAGGATATATGCCTTTTTGTTAGCATGGCGGAAAAGTTCTGTTATGGCATTCCATCGGACAGGTGAGGATTTCAATGCCAAGGGTTATGGAAAATTAAAGGTTGTGGTTACTTAAACGGTTATTTAAGATTTAAAAATGCTATTTATTTAAATGGTTAGTTTTTCATTTACATAAAGTGCTTTACCGAGGTATTTTTAGGATGATATGAGTATAATGAATAATGCCTCCATACAGATTATCTTTCATGTCTGGGTTTTATAGTACTTAACGATAAAATTGTAAGAAAGAAATCTAACTCAATTTAACCTCAGTTAAAAATCCATCATGGTCACTCATTTCAACAACACCAATAATGACACGTAAAATTTTAATTAAAATGTAAATCTACAGAGAAAAGGTTAATTCGGATATTAAATTGAATAATTGCGCTGTTATGATCCACAAAAATAATAAATCGAGGCCATACCAGCGCAGTGACATGGTCATTCAGCAATTTGAATGGTATTCATATCGGACGTCCCTAGTTAACGCTGCCCTTGTGGTCTATTACTGGCCAGTTTACTGGTCAATTTACTCCTATGTCACAGTAATGCAGCAATACTGCGGCAGTTTGATCAAGCCAAATTGAGTCAAAGTGGCAAGGTACTACTGTGATAAGTTACATAGACGCTGTTTGGACACGCAATGCGTGAGGTTTTTGATTAGATTCAGTACCTACTAAGCAATAGATAGGACACCGTCAAAGGTGATTACCAGGTCCAAGTGGAAGCAAAATAACGTTTGCAATGAATAAAGTTCGATGGAGTATTTCAACAAAATAAGTAAGACACGATTGACCTCGACTATACCACAAAGTGTAGTCGTGAATGTTGAAAACTAGCTTAGAATTAATAATTAAAACTGGAAACTGTAGTTCCAATTAGCAAGTTCACGAGATGTAGACGGGTTTAAACGCGATATATTTTAAATTTTCATGTAAGGTTAACGTCCTAAACCTCGCATTGCACTAGCGTATGACATGGGCACTCTATGTCAAAGTGACATGGGCACTTTATGTCAAAGTGACATGGCTTAAATTGGAATGTAGAAAAATCCTCTTAGTTCGTATTTAAGGTGGTTCGATTGCCATACAAAGCGTTATTTGACATTCGCAGGCTACCGGCGTGATATTTTAAGAAACTTATGTAACAAACTTTCATCAATTGGCTTCCCATTTGCGCCAAATTCCCCCTTTCCTAGAATAAACTTGTATAAACTAGATTAATTTGAGAAAAATAGTTTTCCCAAAATATCACGTGACAAACCAATTTCTCAAATTAATAAGACGCCGTTAGCCTACGAATGTCAAATAACGTTTTGTATGGCAATCGAACCACCTTAACCCATATTGATTTGACATAAAGTGCCCATGTCAAACACTAGCGCAACGTCGAGGACAAGTACCTTATCACTGATACACATCCTTCGCTCTCCTTTTTCCCATTTAGTTGGAGTTCAGCTTGTCGTTTTCTTCCATACGTATCTCGTCTAACTTCACAGTATATACTCACTTTTAAGTTATAGGACAATTTCAATCATTCGTGTACCCAATTAGCGTGAGTTGTTAAACAAAAATTAACTCAGTGTCCGTTTTGTGACGACAATTAAGTATTCAATTTGTATAAAAAAATCACTTTTTCTTTTCATTTTATAAATGATATGCATATACACGTTATTTAAATGTGAAACAAGTTAATTTTCACATCATTTGTATGCTTAACTTTCGTCACAAAACTGACACTGACTTAATTTTTATTTAGCAGCTCACGCTAATTGGGTACACGAATGATTGAAAATGCCCTATAACAGTTACAACTAATATTCTGTATTATCATTAAAGAAAGTATGTCACTATATGTCTGGAGTTCGTGGGTTCGAACCCCGGCTCGTACCACTAAGTTTTTTTAAGATCCCACTTCTGACACCAAAATTATGTGGGATTCTTGACAGGCCTCTTAATAAAAAACGAGATTAATCACTTTTATTCAGTTTTAATTAAATTTATTAGAGGCATTCTAAGTATTTCCTAGCCATTTGAATGGTAATCTACCTTATGTAGATATGTAATTAAATCCTTACTCATGATACGATGCGCAAAAAACATAATCAATGGTTCATCACAACTGTTTTTTTTTGCGCAGAATGTTGCCCTTGGGCGCACATGGTACCATTTTTGGCAGTGTTTGAATCATATGTTGTGATTACTAGTATTACTAGAGGTTATTTATTTCCTGTTCTGTATCACTACGATTATTTTCTTATTGCTAAAAGTCAAATGGAATTTAGTCATAATTTTGTGTAAGGGAGAAAGGATAAGGTAATGAAATGCCAAGTTAGACATTTATTTTTATTTACATTGTAGAGGCTAGAAAGTACCTAAGCCATTAATATAAAAGAAAGTACGAGTAAAAACGACTGAGAACATCACGGGCTTGCAGCACGAGAACAATGCAGGTCCTACATCATCACACTCACGCATCCTTGGAAGTTCTTGCTAGATGAAAAACAGAATGTATAGGTAATACCTACAGTATTAGTCAAAATAATATTCGGTAACTAACTCAGCTCACCTCATTGTTTCTCAAGCCTCACCGAACCAAATTTAGGTAATTCACGCGGTATTCCGTGACAGTGAGGTGTTTCGTAATTATAATAACACACAATCCTGTTTCAGGATCCGTTTGCAACTATTTCAGTTACGCCTATGTTGGTCACAAAACGGCGCTAGACAAACTAGTCCAGGAACTGGAAGGAGCGCAACGTCTAAATTCTGAGCGAATAAGTAGGTACCGGCAATATTTTTTGATTAGTACAAACAAACACGACTGATATTACGAAATACGAAAACTACGAAGTATTATTGTATTATAAAACCGCGATCAGAATGGGATTGGGAGGACGTCAAAGTTGATATGAAATGAACTGACAGCATTATTCCAGTCCCAAACTCATCGCGGTTGAATAATACCTAAGCACTGGTAGCTTTGACTTGATATCCTGATGATTCGATGCCATCCTAACATATAATAGACACATTATTTTTAACCGGCGTTGACGTCGGTCCTCCTGCTTTGAAGCAGGAGTTCATTACCCCTCCTCCGGGATAGTTCAATTTAAAATTGGTCAAAATCAGATGATAGGATCCTTTCTAGCTAGTCTAGCTAGGGGCTCTCCGGAGTCGAACATTCATTTGTTTTCGGAAAGCACCGTTTTAGTTAAGCGTAATTGGTTGAATTCGGGGTTTTTACATACACATAAAGATGTGACACAATCCCAACTTGAACCCGAGCAAAGATTTGAGTTTCATTCAGAAAACCAGTTCATGAAACACTTACCAAGCTCGAAGGTTATTTGAGGCGCGTATATGTTTTACGGATCAAAAAATACCATACATATTGAGTCATCATTAACGGAACCCTACTTACCTATCACTTTCCTTTTCCACCCTAATCCATTGTAGCGTAGCATTATTATGTGGCAGAAAAACGTGTGAGCCGCCGCCAACGTGGATCCGCCATTATTGCCCGCTAATGCTTGTATGAGGAATTAAGACGGATCACATTTGATATTGCGTGAAAGAAAACTTGGAGAAATTATATTATAATGTGTAATATGGTTTCGCGGAGAACATCAAGCAGTAAACAGGGCTTTCTATTTGGCCTTAACCCTATCAGCGCCAATTTTTACTACAATTGATTTTTTTTTTATATACAACGACGGTGGCAAACAAGCTTACGGGCTGCCTGATGTTAAGCGGGTACCGTAGCCTATGGACACTTGTGACTCCAGAAGAATCACAAGCGCGTTGCCAACCCTTTATTCACTTGAGGATTCGCTGTGTTGGCAGATAGAGACATAAGGTCCCTCACTCCCAACACAACGCATCCTAGAGAGCTCTGGCGACCTTACTCACCACCAGGAACACAATACCACATGCTTTATAGTATGCAATAATATAGCAACACTACAAAGCAGTGATGCTATTATGGCTGCGGTCTTCTGTAAGGTGGAGGTACTTCCCCAGTTGGGCTGCTCCACATAAGAGCTGTTGGAGCCTCTATTGGATGCTGGTGACGCTAAGGGGTATCGAAAATTCATTCAGGATTTCACTCGCTTTCTTCGTAAACACGTTCTAGGTTCTAGGTACAACATAAAAATTCTAAACAGTCAGTGAAAGACAAAACGTTCGTATGTATTTGATTATTGTCTTCCTCGCGATGTCCAGACTCCAAGGGGACTGTGGTCTTCACCACCGCTCTCCATGTTCTGTTAAAGTGCCCGTAGCACCACAGATGATATCTACCCGTCCTTCGCGTAGGGGTACCAGTAGCGTGGCGTCCACAGAACTCGATTTCCTAAGCACCTCATTTTTCTGGTCTTGAAGAAAAATAAGCAACCCAAATAAGCTTGCCTAAGGATATTTGACTCCACGCCACGCGCAAGATGTGCTTACCTAGTTATGTTGTTGACGCCATAATTAAAGTTCAAAGTATTTATTTGTCAAAACACAGGTTATAAAGATGTTATAAATGCAGCTTGGTATCGCTATTATGATTAGAAGTTCAAAGTTATTTATAATGCGCTAAAAGAGTAAAATTGCCGTGCGACAATACAATTGTTAATTTCACTTTTCATTCGATAAATAAATTGATTAGCCGGTGTATGTACTCGCGTGGAATCGAATTAGAATCGGAACAAATCGAAAGCCATTCGAGCGCGCAGTAATAATTACCATAATGTTTAATTAGGAAGGGACATTTATTTCAATGTAATTTAATTAATTTTGGATTGTTTTCAGCGCTGCCGCGGTTAACGGCGCTATTTGTAGCACGTTTGGTGGAGTTTGTTCTGTGAATTCAGATTTGGTTATAATTAAGTTTGTGTGTTTACTGGATTCCTAGTAACATCCACGAGAGCGGAAAATTGCTTCTGTAGTGATTACTCGTTTGTTTGCGTGTTTATCAGGATTCCAAGTTAGATTTTGCATTCTTACTGTAAGTATATCAACAAATAAATGAGGTTTATTACTGGCATGGTTTACGTCAAACGAAAAATCAAGTAATTAAATGCAAGGATGCTCGTTCTTCCGTTTGGTTTAAATTACGAATAATTTTGTTTGAAACTTTGAAATTTCAGTGTCAAAGAAAATCTTAAAATTATTCTTTACTGTTTTAGATTTCTAATTAGATGGGCAATTCTCTAGTCTAGCCTCTTAGGGCGGGTGTACCAACTTACCACTGCGGAGTTGCGGACTGATCAACGTTAAATATGGCGCCGGCGGCTGTCATTCCATAGAAACTTGTCAAACTTTCCATGTATTCAGATTTTAACGAACCCCGCTTACTATTACAGACGGTTTCGTGCAACCCGCCCTTAAAGGTCGATTTATATCTACAGACATTGAGCGTGCCAGACACGTGTCGTGTCAGACAAAATAATATTCTTCTATACAGAGTGTATTTACGTATTTACATCTGTGTCTGTCGGTTTCTGCGCGGCCGCGTTACGATAGATGTAAATACGTTAATACACTCTGTATAGAAGAATATTATTTTTGTCTGCCACGACACGTGTCTGGCACGCTCAATGTCTGTAGATATAAATCGACCTTAATGCGTAACTATAGGTACTGTTACAACATAATTTAATCGTAGGAATACTAGTAAAAGAGCTTCCTATCCGTACAATTCTACATCTAAAACCGTGAAAGAAAAATGTGTACGTTTAGCGTTCTCCATTTTGTCTTTCCCACATTTACAGCCTCAGCGATTCAGCAGGGCCGTTAAATTACACTTTTTTTTTATTATTATTTTGTTTGTGGGCCTTAATATGCCGCTTCGACCAGCAAGTGATCTATTGTGGCAGCCCTTGTTTTAGAGTTCACCGTTAAGTCCCGTTGCCTCCAGGAAATTCCAGATTCTTTGGGCGGTGATATGTTGTACTTCTTGTGGGTGCATTATGTGCCGCCCTAGGTAGGTACTTCTTTTATGCATGAGTGGTCCGCAGGAGCAGAGAATGTGCATTGCAGTCTCCTCTGTCTCCTGGCAGAATGACATTTTACATTAGTCGCGTTAGCGTTTATTTATACACCGCTCGTCTAGAAACTACATAAGTTAGTCACCGTAGGCGCATTTTATTAACTAACTGATGGACAGATAGGTACTCGTACAGCTGGCCCGAGGAAATGTTAAGTATCGTCTCGTCGTTTTGCCAGTATTCATTAAGGGTCGCCACGACACTCGACTCTGCATACAAACGTAGTGTGGTTCTCATTTTCGGAAACTAGTTTTTGTTGCTAGAAATTATTTATAATAGAAAATAAAATTACTTAAGAAAATATTCTTACAAAAAAGATCCTATTCTTTTCTTTTCTTTTTTTAGCATCGGAAACTAGTTTTCGACCTAAATATGGCGTATCCCGTTGTGTATAAGGGCATTTTTTTTTCAAAGTGTACCATTTTATTTGAATAGGCGTCATTCCATTACTTAAGAGGGCTACTTTACCATACAAATAGTAACGGAATGGACGGAACGGAACGAATACTTCGCAGATTAAAACACGTGTATAATATACTGTTTTTAACAATTGTAATAGTTTTTTTACTGAAATCATGGTTAATGATAATGACAGATTAAGATAATTGAGTCGCATTAGCAGAAAAGTTATAGGAATCTTCGTAATCTCGTAACGGAACCAGGACACTAGTTTTTGGGTCCACCACTCGACGCACTGTTCGCGTGCGATTTCTAGCCACTACTGACAGTTTGTAAACAAAACGAATGATGTTGCGTAACGGTATGTGATGCTAGATGAAAATAAACACCTGATTTAGTAATAAAAACATGTCCACTTTTCCAAAATCACTGGACAAGATTAATTTTTGTTTATTATGTAAAAAATACTTTAGCGAGATAAATATAAGGTTGATTTAAGAAAATTCATGTTTTCCACTATCAGAAACAAGTATTTCCAGGCACAATATACAAGTCCTAATACTTCGAATCGATACTTGAAGTTGGATTTCCGCAGGTGGACAGGCAAAAATCGAGGGTCGGCAGCCAGAAAAACAAAGAAAATGTGGTAAATTTAATGCTAAATGATAGGTTTTTTGGGTTTTTATACGATGTAGATATATTATTGACGTTTAAAAATCGCTACAAGTACAATTTTTCAACGTGTTTCGTATTTGTAGGGTGTCAAAGGCACTGGACACGCCAAAAACATCAAGGTACAAGAAAAATAAAAAATGCCCATAAAAACCGTTTTATATGGCGAGCCGACTTGTGTCGGCCTGGGTTTGTGGGTTCTGGGTTTGGGTTGTTTTTTTTCCTGGGTTAGTTATATACAAACATATCTATCACAAACAAACAAATACATATTGTGTAAAGCTATTGAAATAAACAGTAAAAAAAAAACCGTGGTAAATTTTAATCCTCAGATTTTTTATTATAAAGAACTTAAAGACGTGTTGATGTACGTAGGTGAAGCCTGGACACTATATTAACACATAATTTACTTTAAAAACAAAGTTTTAACCGACTTCAATACTCCGCCAAGCCACATCAACATTTCCACATTTAATTTCCAATTTACCACATGAACTGATTTCCAAGAGCAAATACGTTGATTATTAGAGAAAAAAACCAAATCGCTGTATATGGGCCGATAATATTTGAGGACTTCCGTCAATTCCTCAAGGATCTCAGAACCACCTTTGGCACTTCTTTGTTTGATATTTCAACTGAATGATATCAGAATCCGTGACGTACTTTTATAGTTAGAAGTACAACATTGACAAGGTACACAAGCCATCTGTGGTCTTCATCATCACTTCCACTTCACTAAATTTATGATTTCCGAAAACACGAGTTATAATAGAAAACACTGAAATTACTACACGCGTGCCTTATATATTTGAGGAGTTCCCTCAATTCCTCATGGTTCCCATTATTCAACTGGAGTTTTGAAAACAATGGGACCAACCTGGAAGCATATACTTTCAATTAAAAAAATAATGGTACGAATCGGTTCATAAATGACGGAGTTCTGAGGTAACACACATTAAAAAAAATAAAAAACATACAACTGATTTGAGAACCTCCTCCTTTTTTTTGAAGTCGGTTAAAAAAGAAGAGCAAGACCGTGGCGGAACGGAAAATCTACCGCAAAACTCTGGGACCCACTCGTGAAGAAGATACACTACTGCGTATCTTCTTCACGAGTAGGCGAGTCCTTCTATTTGTAGATTATTATCTACAAATAGAAGGTCCGAGCCGAATAACGAATAATAAACAAAACCTTTAAGAATCCGATGGCTCGGGCACGTAGTCCGCATGGGTGACGATCACAGAACACTTAATACTATAGAATGACGATGTGGGCGTGGCACGCGCGCCACTAGAGTTTCAGCATGTGCTCAAGCTTTCGCACCAACGTCACCCGATCGCCGTGTAGTTGTAAGCGACGTGGAGGGTGGAGGGGACGAAGTGGCGACACCGGCCCCGATGGACATCGCGCCTTCTATAGTATTTAGTGTTCTGTGGTGACGACCGTGCAGTCCGAAGAGCGTACTCTGGACGTCCAACTGCTCGAAGACCTGTTGGACGCCCTAGGTACCGGTGGGGTGACGAAGTCCAAAAAGACCTGAATGAACTCCAGGCCGTCGACTGGACAGAAACGGCATTGAACAGGGTAACCTGGCGGTGTCTTTAGTATCGGAGGCCAAGATCCACTTAAGGTCGTTGCGCCACAGCAGTAAGTAAGTTGGGACAGCCACGTCCAATAGGAACTGACAGTACAATGTGCTTTAAAATATCTGACGGTTCGGTTAAAGATCCTACCGAATACAGTTATATCTTGAACGCCTTGTTCTGTACAATGGGCTTGTGACCTTAAATTTGTTTACGATGCCATTCGAACCAGTTTTTGTTGATGAACAAATGCTTGTATGGAAGCAACTACATTTAAAGGACATTAATACCCAAAAAATCGAGTTAAAGACGGACCTCGCTGACAGCAGCCGAAACGCTTCATACTGTTTGGCTTTAAAGTTTGACGTCACACCGTGCAATTTGTACTAACCGTTGCATGGAAAATGAAGTAAATTGCTGTTTCTGTCGTGAAATACTGCGTTTAGGTCCATAGTTGTCATACAAATTTGTTTCTATAAAAGCGTAAGGATTCTATTGGTACCTTTAAATTTACTCTTGGACAATAAATAAAAAAACTTTTTTTTCTAAACTTTCAAGGTTCATATCTTTTTATGATTTGAATTATATTTTGTAATTTATACTTTATTACAATCATTTGATGGTTTACTATCCATTTAGCAACACGACGTTTTCAATTTTAACACCACGCAACAAGCCTATTATTGCAGGTGCTAACATTCTGTGTTTGAGTATAATTTTAAAAGAAGTTTAGGATTTATTTCCTTATTAGAAAATTTTAACATTCCTTTATAAATTAGGTACAATATGTTTCGTATTTTTGTATCAAACAAAAATTTTAAAGTAGCAGAATGAAATAGAATTTTACACTATGAAATTCCAATCATTGGTGGATGAATAGGGTCGTACATCTGTAAATATTGTCGAACTTACTAATAAAAGTATGGTCGTCAAATAACTTTTATTTTCACCACTGTAATTATTATGACTACTGCAATTTCCAAGATTATGGAACATTGAAATCATATATTGTTTTTTGTTTGTTTCAGGTATGGCTCGTGTTGATTACTTCTACAGGTGTTTTGTTCATCAGAAACAACGGACACTCGTGAGTAATTTTTTATACGACTCAGCACAGTTATTGGGCATTTTTAAATAATTGTGTACCCAATTAGCATGAGTCATGAAAGAAAAATTAACTCGGTTACAGGTATAAATTATGTCAAAATTAACAACCTATAGTTTCTCATTTAAGTAACGTGCATAAACGCATATCATTAAAACAAACTGAATATTTAATTGTCGTGACAAAACGGACACTGAGTTAATTTTTGTTTGTCGACTCAAGCTAACTGGGTGCACAATAATTTCAAAACGCCCTATTTGGCTATACGACGCCGTAGCGTGTAGCAATCTTCCCGCATTTATGACACATGCATTGTCATGTCTACGCAAGTATGTGACTTTCTGTAATTTCTTCACGCAACTCATGTCAATGACAAATAAAAAAAAGTATCTTCTGAACTCGTGGAAGATTAAGCCCTGAATAATTATGATTTCTGAGAGCCTTGATAAATATCTTCAAATATTTATTATGTAGCTTCAAAATTATTATTGTAAGTAATCACAAGTAGGTACCTATGACCGCTTCAATAATTTTCTTGTTCATACAGGGTGGATTTTGTGTGGAGTGTTTAAGTGGAGGATTATTTAGCATTAGTAATTTGTTTTTTTTTTCATATAGACAGGTATACTTTGTTAATGTTTCCAACCGTTTTCATGTACGCTCCCTAAGTTTTTGCTCCTGCAGTTTATACGTAGGCTAAAATGTGTATAAATAACAAGATTATCACTAGCACCCACAAGATGACACATAACTTAAACGGTAGGATATAAATACGGCGTCTAGACTTAATCCAGTTTAGTCACCGGCGGCGCCGGCATCGACAATTCGACACTTCCGTTGCATTGTGCAATTAGTCACAAGATATACTTAATTTAATTAATATGATACACTGTTAAAATAGGCCCCGGGACTACATTTAACTATCAAAGTAAATTACACTCTGTTTATTTATTTAATGGAGTAAGATGACGTGTCATGTGTGGTCGGTCAGTTTTTTAAATCTCTTAAATATAGTGATGTGCTACAACCGATATTTACCGATGGCTAGTCAGACAAGTCTTCGTATAGTTGAAAGGGTATATACGCATTATTTTATTTTATCCGGGTCAGTATATTCTTGTCAATTTGTTTCGGAATCGCTGCTAACTTCTACAAGTAACTTTTCAGTCAGAGACTAGAAGACAAAATGTGGTCACTCGGTCATGTTGTAGAACGGATCCTACAACATGACCGAGTGACCACATTTTGTCTTCTATTTCACAACGTGTGTCAGTCAGTCCATATCGTTGCGGGCCTTTCCTCTTATTTATATACTCGTAAATGTGTGTTACATGTACTATCGCCTAAGGGTACGGGTTCACACTTTGTCAACAAAATCGTCTGCACATGCATACAGTTCATTCGAAAAATGACCCTGGAGGGGTGTACCCGTACCCTTGGGCGATAGTACAAAAACTGTAGACGATTTTTGTTATTTTACTCTCTATGACCTTTAAACATAACAGCTAAATTACGGGTGCTAATACAGGTGGTCTCAACGAATTACCAAATCTAGATAGTTGATAATTGGCACGCAACACCTGCCTATTACTGGAACTACTAAATCATATTTTAACCTTGGGCTAGATCCGCCGTGTAGCCGAGTGATCTCACATTTAACCAAGATATTAGCGTGTCGAAGGATTACTTTCGAAAGCTCTATTACTGCCCCGTCGCATCGTATATACATCGAATATGTATTATGCGTGTTCTATTGATGTAGTTCGAATTCAATAAACACAATTTTTCCCATTTTTTTTTATATGTTTCTGTCTCGGACGTCAACTAAGGAAAGCTTCCCAATGATTGACACTTTAATTCCAATATTCGGCCTCTGTTGATCACCTATTGCTTTGAATTGAGATTTAAGATAGGAAAGGTACGAAGATTTCCCCCTACATTCAAACTAACAAAGCTACAACCTCGCAGACCATTTTAGGGTTCCGTACACAAAGAGTAAAACGGGACCCTATTACTAAGACTTCGCTGTCCGTCCGTCCGTCCGTATGTCTGTCACCAGGCTGTATCTCAAGAACCGTGATAGCTAGAGAGTTGAAATTTTCACAGATTATGTATTTCTGTTGCCGCTATAACAACAAATACTAAAAACAGAATAAAATAAATATTTTTATTGATAATGGTACGGAACCCTTCGTGCGCGAGTCCGACTCGCACTTGGCCGGTTTTTTTATATTATAATGAGCTGCACGCGCGGCCTCGCCCGCGAATTGCAAAGAACGCAGGCAAACCCGCAGGATTCAATATAGCTTATAACCAACGAGAAACTGTATTCTACACGCAGGTGTTTTTTTTTATCGGAAAAGGGGTTCCAGTGATAACCAATTACATACAAACTTACACTTCACAAAGTTACAATCTCACAGACTTTTCCTCTTTATAATATACTAGCTGTTGCCCGCGACTTCGTCCGCGTAGAACTTTTTATCGTCTTAGAAAATGATTTCTCTCAATACAAAATTTGAACCCTCTTTTAGGGGATAATTAAAAAAAAAGTTGATGTTCATTTTCTAGTTTGTGAACAAACAGTCTAAAACCAAAGTTAAAAATCTCATACTTTAAAAATGCCTTGAAATACTCAAACTTTGAACCAATTTTAACACTCTTAGGGGATGAATTTGGAAAAACTCTGAAATCAGTTTTGTAGTCTTTTAACGTACAGAATAAGACCGAAGTTAAAAATCTCTTACTCACACTTTAAAATTTTATTGCTCGCCATTTAAAATTTGAACCCCCTTTTAAACCCCCTTAGAGGTTGAATTTTTCTAATCGCTGAAAGAACTTTTTTCGTAAACTTTTAAGTCTCTAGCTCAAAAAAAGTGTTGCCCATACAAAGCTTTCTTAACCCCCTTAGGGGTGGAATTTTCTAAAACTCTGAAAGTACTTTATTATTAATTTTAATAAGTAACATTTTGAATAGTTTTAAGTCTAGTAAAAAAAAAGTTTTTCCCACACAACACTGGCTACCCTTCTTAAGGATCTTAAGGATCCCCTTAGGGATGGAGTTTTCTAAAACGCTGACAGTTCTTTTTTAGTATTCTATAATAAGTAATCTTTTTGCAAAGTTTTAAGTCTAACTCAAAAAAAAGTGTTGCCCATGCAAAGCTTGCTCTCCTTTTTAACCCTATTAGGGGTGGAATTTTCTAAAACGATTTGTGTTCTTTTTTTGTATTTTAATAAGTAATCTTTCTACAAAGTTTCAAGTCTCTAACTCAAAAACATAAACTTTCCCTGATAAAAACTTTGCACCCCTTTTTATCCCCCTTAGGGATAGATTTTTTCAAAATGCTGAAAGTCTTTTTTTTTGTATTTTTATAAGTAATCTTTCTACAAAGTTTTAAGTGTCTAGCTCAGAAAAAGTGTTCCCCATACAAACCTTGCACCCTTTTTTAACCCCCTTAGGGAATGATTTTTGTAAAACGCCGAATGTAGTATTTTTCATGTTCTAATAAGTAATTTTTCGTCAAAATTTTAAGTTTCTATTAAAAAAAAATATGTTTTTCCCATACAAACTTTGCACCCTATTTTACCCCCTTAGGGGTGAAATTTTCCAAAACGCTGAAAGTACTTTCTTTGTATTTAAATAATCTTTCTACAAAGTTTTAGGACTCTAGCTAAAAAAAATAGTTTCCCACATACAAACTTTGCACCCCTATTTTAGCCCCCTATTTTTAGGGGTAGAATTTTCTAAAACGCTGAAAGTACTTAATTTGTATTCTAATGACTAATCTTTCTACAAAGTTTTAAGTCTCTATTTAAAAAAAATATTGTTTCCCCCATATAAAATTTGCACCCCTATTTTACCCCCTTAGGGGTAGATTTTTTTAAAACACTGAATCTAGGTACTTTATTTGTATTCTAATGAATAATTTCTCTACAAAGTTTTAAGTCTCTATTTAAAAAAAAGTAGTTTTTCCCATACAAACTTTGCACTCTATTTTACCCCTTTAGGGGTAGAATTTTCTAAAACCCTGAAAGTTCTTTATTTGTATTCTAATGACTGATCTTTCTACAAAGTTTTAAGTCTCTATTTAAAAAAAAATGTTTCCCCCATACAAACCTTGCACCCCTATTTTACCCCCGTAGGGGTGGAATTTTCCAAAACGCTGAAAGTGTTTCATTTGTATTCTAATAACTAATTTTTCTACAAAGTTTAAGTCTATAGCTCAAAAAAAAAGGTTCTCCCATACAAACTTTGCACCCCCATTTTACCCCCTTAGGTGTAGAATTTTCAAAAATCCCTTTTTATCCCTAGCCCACGTTATAAAATCAACATACTGTGCAAAAATCAACTCTCTAAGATTAGTAGTTTCGGCTGTGCGTTGATGAGTGAGTGAGTGAGTGAGTGAGTGAATAAGTCAGTCAGGACATAGGCATTTATTATATATAAAAATAGATAGAAGATAATGAAATAAATTCAAATATCTCAAAAAATTATGAAGCTACATCCGTTTTAATGTCGCATGTTAGAGTGAGAAAACGATGAGGGACTGTGACGTCAATATACTCGAGCGTCATAGTAAAAAACAATCGTTTCATATGAAGGTGCGTTTTGCGGAAAAGGGACAGAACATACCCCCTCTTAAAACTTTGGACTCTTATAACTCAATCATTACCTATATAACCTCTTGCTTTGTTTTTTTCTCCATTTGACTATATTTATTTTAAATTCTTTTTCGAGAAAATACATTATGATTATTTACCATATTTTCGATTCCTGAGCTATAACCACGAACTTCGGAATTCGAAAATATTCGGGTATCTCTATCTCTATCGCACTAACCATACTCGAGTTACAGGGATGCAAATATATGAACATTGAGTATCGGTTTTCGTGGTAGCGCCGCAGGTACTTTGGCTGAATGCGCCGAGCGCGTGCCATTGTCATTAAAAAAAAACAAATTCGTGTTAATTATATTGTTCAAATTTGTTGATTTCATTTATTGAAATTACGACATAAAACGACATTTGCGCATATAAGTTCTCATATCAGAATCGAATATTTTTTTATGGTTTATATTTTAGCATTTGTCTCGTAAAGGTCTATCGTAGACGGGATTTAAATTATTAATAAGTGAAAGGCAAAGCAATTCCGCCATTTTGACGAAAATTTGACGGTTCTTATAGCTGACAGTTGGAGCAGCGTTTGATTTCAATAAAAATAAATGAAAAATTAAATGAAGTCGTATATTTCGGAAAATTAATTAACTGTCGCAGTCGGATAAAAACTATCCTAAGTTGCAGCTAGAATAATAATGTACCTATATAAAATGTTTCATATTTTTCCGTTCATGGGATGCTGAGAACATTCGAACCGCGCAAAGCTTAGTTTCAAACTGGCTGATTCTTTTTTTAATTTAGAGATTTATTATAAGTGGAGATAAGTCTAAATATTGTATGGATTGCTTCCCAAAAACATTATGTAGCTGAACGGTTTTTCTTTAGTCTTTGTAGAGTTTAATGAGAAGAATTTACTAGACTCTTTTCGGTCGGGCCTCAGTTTTAGGACACCACGGGTAGAATACTAATTTTTAATGCCTCGGAAAAATCGCTTAGGAACGATAAGAAACTTAACGAAAATCGTAGGCTTCAGTTACCGAAATAACTGCAAAAACTCTCTACATATAAAATTAAAATGAACATCAGAGGCTAAATGCATTGCAAGGAATAATGGAGGTGAGGCGAAACGAGATAAAAACTAAAGTTTGATTATGTCAATAGACAATTAGACACGTATTTTTGCATTTAAATTACAGTTAAGTAAACCTATTGTAGGTTAGGTCAGGTTAGGTATTTTGTATTGTATGTTATAGAAAATGCCAGGCATTTGGATATGTGAACACATTTCTTATCTGTAATTGTTTTTTTTATTAATTTAATAAGTATTTAGAAAAATATTTATAGTTTTATTAAATGAGTAATGTATTGCTTGTTATCTAACATGTCTGGGCAGAGAATGCGAACGAAAGTTAAACAGCTCAGGAATGTCACAGATGAGTGGCGAGAGAATCGTTTAATCGTTGTTTTCTTTTAATTCATTCATTCATTCATTATGCTATATTATGATTCTAATCGTGGATAGCTGGGAAAAGTGGCTGGACAGTAAGAAAACGTATTATTATTAGTATTTACAATGCTTGTTAAGTGATAACTTCTTTGAATGTCTTAGAAATACGCTTGACACATATGTGTGTTATGTTAGGTACTTATAGCAATCAATGCAGTCACTTAGAATTTGTAAAGTGGCATTGTCTGTATTCCCAGAAGTAAAAATTAAAGCATTAGGTGCTAGCAATCCCTGTGTAATACGTTTGTATGTAGGAAAGGTTAGAGCGCATCTTGATTTGTATCATGCTGACGCTGGCGGGTTAGGTTAGGACCTTAGAATAATAACGCCTAGAATGATAGTTTCATACGGCCGACGCGCCAAGCGTGAGGCGTAAAATGGATTCATGTAGTTGTGATCAACTCGTATTCACACGCGCCAATACGCACACAAACGCACCAATAGTGTACCACCGATTGGCGTACTAAATACGCCATTTATGGCTGAGTTTTGGTGGCCTCACCGTTGCGCGTGAACTGCGTTTCTCCAAGCAAACGAACACGAATCTGCTGTCTAAGTAAAATGCAATTTCCTTCTTCGCTAGTTTGGCCTAAACCGCCCGGTACAACATCATCACATCAGCCGAAAGACGTCCACTGCTGGACATAGGCCTCCCCCAAAGAGTACCGCTATGACCGGTCCTGCGCCACCCGCATCCAGCGGACTCCCGCGACTTTTACCAGGTCAAGGTCCGGTACAACATGAGAGTGTCAAATTATCTTGATAATCGTTCTCCACGCAGCATTCTGGGAATTACCTACTACGTATAGTTGAATCAAGGTGTCACATGCAGATATCGCAGGCGTAAGGGTGCGTATCAACCTACGCTGTGCGACAAGCGGAGCGGTGTGCGAGCAAATCCACTAATAGCGTATGCGTGAGCGAGGCTATAAAGGCTATTGATGGGTTTTTTTTCTTGTACATCGGTCCGTTACCTAGCACAGCGCTGGTCCAGTCGTCCTTTTTAGGGTTCCGTACCTCAAAAGGAAAAAAATGGAACCCTATGATGAAATGGATCATTTTGTTGTCCTTCAGACAGACTGTCAAGAGCCTTTAAATCGCGTGGAAGTATCGAGTTGAAATTTAAACCATAATACCTATACTCATCAGTAGGTCGATCACGTAACGCATTGTACGCGCGTCAGGTAGGTCTAAATGTCACTTTTTATATGGAAAATTTACAGTTAAATTGTACCGACTCGCGTTCGGAACGTTTCGTGATTGCCCGTCTGGTCTACAATCCCTTGAAGCTGTGCAAAAATCAAACTAAGTTAACGTAAATAAAAAGATACGGCCGTCTATGCTGCAAAAAACGTATATTTCGACACTCAAGGGAATCAAAATTTATAGGGTACCTACTTACTTTCCGTTGACTTAGAGTCCTAGAAGTATGAAATTTGACAAATAATATCGGCTTATACTACAAATACTGGGAAAAATCTAAAAACTATACATTACGCACCCTAATTTTGTGTATTGCGTTCGTTGTGAATTATTAGAATTAGAGACATATTTACAAAACAGTGTCATTCAAATGTTCCTGCATGAGTGTCACCCAGTTGACTCAGTTATGTTGTTTTTGTAAACATGTCTTCATTGGTACCGAATCCACATTATAATAAATTGCATCACGTTAGTGGTTCATTATATAGCTAGTATACTAAGGGGCTGTCCATATATTACGTCATTTCAAAATGGGGGGTCTGACCATTGGATGACCGTAGTCATTTTATTAGGCGGGGAGGGTCCGTAAGGCCAGGAACCCGCCTTGCAGGCGCCTACGTCGTAGTTGTTTTCCGCTACTTAGCGGGAAAACCACGCCAAGTAGGTACTGGGTTTAGTGTCGTACACTAGGACTTCAATTCTTAGTTAGAATTAATAAAAACAACACTTAAAGAATCAAGAAAGATAAAGTGTATACTTTCGAACTGCTCGACTTAATGGCGAAGAAAATGCCAGGAAAGCGACACCAGCCAGACACACGCTAGACGGTAATTAAACCCGGTTTTTGCGAAGCGCTAATTTCAGCTACGCTCTGCTACATTCACAACGCACCGACAACTCGTCTCATGATAACCAGTATTTGTCTGGCCTCCGATGACACAGTTGTTACGAATTAAGGAATCAGGCTATATTGGACACGAATAGTGAGGTGAGGCGAAACAGGTTGTGATTGGTATGGGTGTAAATTGATCGTGGAATCGTGATTTTTCATTGAGAGTTATGATTATGAAGTACTTAATAAATATGATTAATAATGTGGCAAATTACTTACCCACGGCTTCTAACTACAGTGCGGTGAGTATTGTTGTTAGTAATTACGCTGCTATAGATATCGCATAGGAGAAAGTATTTTTTATTTATTTAGGTAATACACTTCCTTTTTACCCACGACGGAACGGAGAAGGTATATGCGTTTAGGGTGAGAGGCTGTTTGTGTACACGTATGTTCCCATTTATTCATTGTATTGTTCCTTAATGTACATTAATCTTGCTAGTTCCGTAATATTGTACCGTACCAGCAAAATGCTCCTATTTTCAACCGACGAAAAAAACGGAGGAGGTTCTCAAGTCGACGCGTATATATATTTTTTTTTATGTATGACCACGCATAACTTTTTACAGAGTAGTTCGATTTTGATAATTCTTTTTTTATTGGAAAGGGTATACCCCGAAGTTGGTCCCATATAAATTTGGAAAAAAAAACCAACCCTAAGGGTAGGAAAATACGGAATGATTGATTTTTCGTCGGTTAAAACTTTGTTTTCAAAGTAAATTATCGTAGATGTTCTTGATCTAATCAATTGAATATAATTTACATTAAAAAAAAGTTTTAACCGATTTCAATTCAGTACTTCGCCTTATTTGAAGAGCTCCCTCGATTTCTCCAGGATCCCATTAGCCCGTCATACCCATCCTGCCCCGGACAGGACGGGATACGTAAATGCATTTACCCAACGTTAAAAAATAAGAAAGTATCCCATCATCAGATCCTGACCTGATGACCATGGGACACATGGGAAGCTCGACACAAGTCGGCTCCCCATACAAACGTAGTTTGGCTCTCATTTTAAAACGGCGCGCTGGAATAACATGATATTTATGTATATGTCGGCGGCCGATCGTAAAATCCGGCAGATCACAAAATTCCTAGGCATATCGTGAAACGCCGCCATTTCATGATATGGCTAATAGTTGACCAGCCATATCATGATGTGCCTGATAAAAAATACGGCAGATCGATTAGAGCAACGCATTCGTCGATATTCCTAGCTCTATACCGGGCACATCGTGTAAATCCGGCAGATCGCGAAATTCCTAGGCATATCGTGAAACACCGCCATTTCATGATTTGGCTAAAAGTTGACCAGGCATATCATGATGTGCCTGATAAAAAATACGGCAGATCGATTTAGTTGCAAAACCGACTCTGATCGCGGATAGGTTTGCTCCCGATTCGTCTTCGAGGTTATTTTTTATATAAAAGAGCGTAAAAACTTGTTTGCAAACCCTAGTTACGTATAACGGCGAGTATTGAACGATATGGCGGCGTTTCATGATATGCCTAGGAATTTCATGATCTGCCTAAACGTCACTGGTGGTACTTAGCCAGATCATGAAATGGCGGCCTTTCATGATATGCCTAGGAATTTCATCATCTGCCTAAACGTCGTTAGACAAATCGTTAAACGTTAAGTTTTGAACGATATGGCGTATGTCATTTAGCCAAATCATGAAATGGCGGCGTTTCACGAATTCACGATATGCCTAAGGATTTCGTGATCTGCCGGATTTTACGATCGGTCGCCGACATATACACATTGGGATCCGTCATATACTGGCCTGCAAAAGAAGGTATAACACTCATAAACGCGACGATCGCTAAAACTGGTAGGGCCTTCTTTTGTAGGCCAGATCTAGGCCATATTTGTATGCCGCAAGTGATAATGAACAAAAATGGAATACCTAATAATCTGGGAATCTTTAGGTCGGAAACTAGCTACGGTCGCCAGAAATTATAATAAAAAAAAAATATACAGAAAAAGTTTCACATTCTAAACTTCCTTTCTTACTATTTTTAGTCTATTTTTAACTACGTTTGTATGGAGACTCCCCAGCACCCCACAAGGTGAACTGATGACCTGGTAAAGGTCGCGGGTGGCGCAGGACCGGTCACTATGGCACTCTTTGGGGGAGGCCTATGTCCAGCAGTGGACGTTTTTCGACTGATGATGTATGGAGACTCGAGCTTCCTGGGGACTCTTAAGGTTTCGATACATATTTATGAGAGGACTAAATCAATAGATACATATTTTTGCGCTTGACTGTACCTACAGACTTACGGCCGTATTCATAAACGTTATACAAGCCTATTTTAACTAAAATGGCGTTAAAATTCGTTTGTCCTTATCTGCAGTCAGTTTGTGTTCGTAAGAAAGGGCAGGCGCGGCTCACTCGCGATTTGTGTTTATCGCTACAAGTACATGCCGGTCGCCCCTCCGAAGGGGCTCTATTCAGTGGCTGCCACGTGTTGGTACAGGACGCTCGCACGGGTCGCAGCGCGTTGCATGCGATAGAACGGGATGGCCACATTTAGGCACGTTTGGCGTACCTAAACATGGAATTTGTTAACAGAGAACCTTCTGTACGTAGTACTATTACTTATTCTGTGGGAAGGGACAAAGCACGCAAACAGAGGCATTTTAAGCTTTATGAATATGGGAGTTAAGGTTTACTCGAGTAGTTAGCGCCGAGAGTGCAACCACCCAAAGGTATTTCAGTCAGTCCGTTTTCGTCAATCAATATTATATTACTGCACACTGCGCAAGAGTCGGGTCGCGGCGCCTGCGCATTGTTCAGGAATGCAAACATCGACCCGCTGGTGCTAAATAGCGCTGCAAACGTAAACAATTTCGCAACATGATCCACTGCGATTGCTTGATGTTACCGAGAATTCAAGTTTTTTTCCTCTGAATATGGAAGCCGATGGATGGTGGCTTTCTAGTTAAGAGGCGAGTGACAGATATAAGAAAACGTTAAAACAGAAATTCGGTCACCCGAAGACATTTAGGTACCTACTACTTTTACGCTTATCTCGTCAGTATGTAGAATTTGTTAAATGTATACTAATATGCATAATACAAAATAATATTTTATATCGTAGCTCCATACAAACTTTCCCACATTTTACCTCCTTAGGGAATGATTTCCGGGATAAAAACTATCATAAATGTCCTTTCCCGGGATTCAAACGATCTCTATACCAAATTTCATCTAAATCGGTTTAACGGTTTAAGCATGAAGAGGTAACGGACAGACAGACAGACAGACATACTTTCGGATTTATAATATTAGTATGGATTAGTACCTATGGATTAGATTAAACGATTGAAAGCGGGTCTTGATGGCCTCTGATTGAATTGTAGCCACTTGTCCCGATCTCGCGTCATTATTTGTCGCCATAATATGGAGTTATATGTATTACAGCTTATCCATTGAACGATTCATTTTAAACTATATTAATTTGCTAACCTACTTCAACTTTTTCTATTTATTAGGACATGCCCCTTTTATGATCGTGTGTTACAAATAGATAATGAAAACTACGGTGTGATGCAGAGAACGTATATGATGGAAAAATAAACCATTATCGTCTGGAGCCCTAGACAGGACTCGAACCCCCTATATTATTAGTATTTTTGTTTTTTATACTATTTTGACATGTTATACCGTTGTATTTGTATTTTGATATTGTACCTATTGATAAAATAACTCAGTTATTTATTTTGACATTTGACATTGCTTAGGATATCCTAATTATACAAGTTCATTGACATTATTATTTTTCTTTTTGACTTTTACTTGTGACATTTTCTTTTGTTTTTATAATGTCAAATTATTATAGGTACATATTGACGATCTCTTAGTGAATCCATCTTATTTTTGATGTAAAATAATATGTTATTTTCTAAAAGAAATAAATGAATCTATCTATCTATCTATATATTAACGGCCTCCGTAGCCCAGTTGGTAGTGACTCTGCCTACGAAGCTGGAGGTCCCGGGTTCGAATCCCGTGGGTCGATCACGTAACTTTTCTTACGAACGTTAGGTAGATTTAAACGTCATTTTTGAAGCTTAAATCTATCCCCTTATGTCATTTTTTTGGCATCCGACCCTAGACGGTAAGTGATCTGTACTGAATGAACGACTGAATGGAAATCCCATACTAAAACGAGGAATTGAAGAAATTATTTGCAACACGTAACTTTTTGACGGATAAATTGTACGATGAATCATGTCAATTACTGACTGACAAAGTCATCATATCTGTCATGTCAAAAGAATCAAACAAATTGTGAACAAAGATTATCGTTATAATACATTAATTTTAAAGTGATATATTTCAAATTGAAGTGTTATTTGAAATGCCGCCGAAATACTCGATGAAGTACAAAAGTACCTACAGAATATCAGAAGCACTAAGCAAACAATGAAAAGTAAGAAGTGGTAAATGTCATATGGTATTTACTCACATTTGTTATTGATCTCACTTAATTTGCTGTGTTATGTGCTTCGTTTCAGATAAAGCAGATCTCTAAGATGATCATGCGATGCTGAGCATCAACGATAAGGAGAGAAAGAATTTAAAAGCTGTACCGACGGAAAGAAATGTTGGCGGTGCCGATGTACAATTGTCCATGATTCAAATACAAATACTACACTACAGAAACATGCACCCAGAAACATGTATGTTTTCATATGCGCGCCCTACACGTCGGTACGTTTGACGCCATGTGCGTTGCTTCATACATGGATGTCGATCACAGAATAGTTTACTTATTCTGTGATGTCGATGTAGGATAAGTAGGCACTCATGAGGTAAGGGCTCGGCCATTCACAATCGGACGACACTCTGTCACCGTGATATGGTGCGGCGCGGCGCCGTAGGAGCTATCGTTGCAGCGCCGTACCGAGTAAAAGCTCACAGTCATCATGTTCCTAGCGTTATTCCCGGTTGTGCCCTAAAGGAGTCCGGGGTCCGCTTTGACACCTAATCCCGAGTAAAAACTCACAGTATTACACTCGTATTCTACGGTGCCGCAACGTCAGTTGATTCGATGCTGTGTGTGTGTGTACCATTGGCAATGTGATATTTTGCTTAGTGTTGGTACCACGTGACACCGTGCATCTACATAATACGGTACCGTAGAAAAGACGTTGCCACTTCGTGAAAAATATAAACACACGGCGCAGCAACATGCGTTTCCACGGGGTGCCAATCTGCGCCATTTCACGTTGACGAAGCCGTGCCGTGAACATGGACCTAGCTAGCCCTAAACTGCAATTAATTTATTATACTTAGAGTTCCATAGCCTGCCGCATTAAAATATTGCCTGATTTAACATATAATTTCTTTATTTCTTAAATATCATATCGGCTTAAACTCAGTTTCAAATGAATACCACAAATGTAGGCACCTTCTTCGGTGTAGTTAGCAGTAAGTTAGCAGTTTGTCGCTGATGGCCTGCCTCACAAGAGGCTGAACACCGCGTGTATACAAGACATTAGTTGAATAGGGAACATTACTGCAATGTTCTGCCGCCAGAGTGCAGCACTAACACAATTAGTAAACAGTTTTTTTGACAACTTTGACAAGTCCTTCAAAGCTCTGGATCAAATAGTGAAGAAAATATTTCAATGAATAAAATGCATCAGTGCCGCGTAATTGGATGCAAGAATGAAGGGCATCATTCATTTCCGAATGAAACGATGATATGAAAACTATGGGAAGCGGCAATGCGTCGTAAAGCAAAAAAAAACCCTCATCCACCTTTAAATGGCTATAGGATGCCATTTTAATATCACAGTACAGGTATTTTACACACGAATGATAATTAAACGATTGTAGTTGGTGCCGGTTAATGTACGGCCCGATAATACGCGTCCATCTATCGTTATATCTCTCTTTTTGTATAAGTTAAAAAGAGACATAGATATAGAGGATGCCAATGATTGGCCGTACATTAACCGGCACCAGTTTGTTTACGGGTTGTGTTAGTGTCGCCCCCTACGCAGAGCTTTGCGTAATGTTCCCTATTGGCCGAATTGCATCAAAGTACCTAGTCCATTCAAAAAGTAACTCTACCGTCCAAGGTTCCAATTCCATTGACAGTTTTATAAACATACAGTGGGCCACATTAAATAATGTCAACCATACCGTATACCTACCGTGTCGTGAACTGCCATACCATACGAAGTTGTGAAATGGGTGATGGTGACAAGGTGCTAAGGTGTACAGCTTCTTATGAGTTCGACTGTACAACAGCCAGTGGCGCAGTTTCCGTTTGTCTACCTTTCTCAAAATCTCCTTAAACTGCTGGTGGTCAATATTGTAGTAATAAATGTAAGTACCTATCAAATCAAAGCTAAACACTCGTGCAACAATGTGTATTGCTTTCGGTTTTAGGTGATCCGGAAAATCTGCTACAACGTGGATGATGCTTCTGCTTTTAACTACTTTTCTGGCAGAAAGGCCTTTTATGGTTTTTCCGACGATCAAAAAAGTGGCAATAGTCATCGCGATTATGGCTTGTTGTCTGCACATCGTGTTCATTTAGTGACTGTCGTCTTTTTAAGATACAACTTCGTGCTATATTTTTGCTAAAATAACCAGTATCGGAATTTGCATTAAATCAAAGTAGTTGGGTCCATATTCAACGTCATCACGGCGTATTTTCGTCATTATTATCTCAGCAAATATTATCAAAATAAATGATTATTAGAATTTGCTTTGGTTAAAAACGTATAAAGACACAGGCTTTGAGTTTTATTTCATAAAAAATCTTGTGTTTTGTCAATCTTTTACGGCGATAATCATGAGGTGATAATACCTAACGACCTTGAGCGTTTCAAACCACCGGAGATTAAGGAGATTTACCTACCCAGTTGCTGTAAGTTCAAATATCATGAAACTTTTTCAAGCACTAAGGTAAGGTCATATATCTAATTAAAGATGTATTGCCTACGATGTGTACCTATTTTATGGCTTCATACCTAAAAGCTGTATTACTTTTATCACTAAAGCGCAAAATTATTGAAAAGTAAGCCTAAGTTAACTATCAAGTTAACTTATATTCTAAGTGTTCGAGAGATTTAGGCATCTTACCAAAAATCAAACGATTTTTTCATTGATGTGGGCCCAACATTTAAAATTATACTACCCATCATTTTGTCTATGGACACCTGAATAAGATGGAAATACAGCATGCTCCCTCTAATGCATAATCAGAGGCATATTTAAAGATTTGGCGCCCCGGGCCAGTAAGTTTTGCCGCCCCGGGCCAGTAAGTTTTGGTGGCTCGCGCCACCCCTCGGAGCGGCTCGGGCCGCCCCTCGGAGCCTGCCGCCGCGGGCCATGGCCCCCTTGACCCTAGGGTAAATACGACCCTGTGCATAATATTTATAAATCCATCAAAAAGTTCGAACGTAGTCGTTGTGTATCATTTGCTAGATTAAACCAAAGAGGTCTTGTAAAGAAAACAGACAATGAGTCATTGAAAACAAAGCATAATCACAGTCGTTGACAGTTTGAAAAGTCAACTAAGTCAGGAAAAATTTGGAAGATTTTTAATGTAAATATAAAGATAAAAACCGATGTAGTTACAATAGGGGTGTAGACTTAAAATTGATTATTACTTCAAAAGAAAGAAGGCATACAATTATGCCTGGTGACGAAAATCCCATTCAAATATCTCAAAAAATTACGAAGCTACAACCGTTGCTTTCTAGAGAGAGAAAACGCTAGGGGGTAAGTACTTATAGTTAAGTACGTATAACTAAATATGTCATATTATGATACTCAGCATTACGTTATTTGGCTATTCGACTGTTTCATAATATCTCGAGCTTATCGAATTCATTTTACTCGGCTTTATTAAGCGGTCTTCCTTGACTTTGCTGCGGTGAGCGGAGCGACAGTTTTCACTTTGTATACAAGTAGGTAGCTAATAATCATCATCATAATATCATGGTACCATCACGCTGATCTGATGATGATTCATCATAACCATGGCCTGGTGTTGTCTGTGACTTTACTATGTAATGCTATTATCCTGTTCTGTGACTTCACTCTACTCCCTTGCTGGGCAGTGGGCACAGAACTCCTCTCATGGTCCTCATGGATTAGTAGGAATGGACAACGTATAGTCCCCATGCTAGCCCGTGCCATGCCCGACCTTTGAATGTCATCGCAAATGTACGCTGAAATTTATCTTTCACCGAAATGCTAAATATATTATTCCGTATACACCTAAGTTCTGCATAACGCATTAGTATGAGACAGGATCACAGGATTTAAACTTTCAGTATGATTAATTGCATTCTAAGGTATCTGCGGTCAGCTTACGATATGAGCTAATGTTTTTGGCGTAGGCACTCGTTAGGGTTCCGTACTCAAAGAGTAAAACGGGACCCTTTTACCGCCTAGACTCCGCTGTCCGTCCGTCTGTCTGTCACCAGGCTGTATCTCACTGATACCGTGATAGTTCCAGTTGAAATTTTCACAGATGTATTTCTGTTGCCGCTATAACAACAAATAATAAAAACAGAAAAAAATAAATACTTTTATTGATAATGGTATGGAACCCTTCGTGCCCGAGTCCAACTCGCACTTGGCCGGTTTTTATTAGAGTCGTGTCTGGCCCCTTGCCGGCTAAATGGTTACCGGGTATATGAAAATAATCATGGCAGTTGAACATATAAGTAATGCATTTAACACGAAAACTATCACAGATAAATAGGCATAACTAGTTAACGAGTAATAGACGACCGTCTGTCCGTCTGTCCGTCTGTCCGTCTGTCCGTCTGTCCGTCTGTCCGTCTGTCCGTCTGTCCGTCCGTCCGTCCGTCCGTCCGTCCGTCCGTCCGTCCATCCGTCCGTCCGTCCGTCCGTCCGTCCGTCCGTCCGTCCGTCCGTCTGTATGTCTGTCCGTCTGTCCGTCTGTCTGTCTGTCTGTCTGTCTGTATGTCTGTCTGTCTGTCTGTCTGTCCGTCTGTCCGTCTGTCTGTCTGTCTGTCTGTCTGTCTGTCTGTCTGCTTCTTAACTTCTAATACTATAATTCCGCCTCTGATGTAATAATCAACATAGCTCACTTGTATCACAATGTACTATTTTATAGATACCCTGTACGGAACCCTTCGTGCGCGAGTCCAACTCGCACTTGGCCGGTTTTTTTTCTTCAAACGACTGCCATCAGACCCTACAATTTTGAAATATGGACGCTTGCCACTACAAAAGAATAACAAGTGCGCTGCCGACTCTTTATTGATTTGAGGATTCATTGTGTTGATAGCTAGATTAGCTAGAGACATGCAGGTGTCCTTGGAAAACAGCGCATCCACGGATGCTTTGGCTAAATCACCACCAGGAAGACAACATCAAATACCCACAAAGCAAGTAGGGGTATTATTATGGTTGCGGTCTTCTGTAAGGTGAAGGTACTTAATTCACCTGTTGGACTGCTCCAAATATAAGCCAAATAACATATATATTATATAGTACACTTATACTTATTATGATGATAAAGAGTATACTTTAGGGGTGGCCTGATAAAAAAACATCATCAAGATCTGAAGATGGAAACCATGGATAATCAATGAAACTCGTTAAGTAGTATATATAGCGATGTTTGTAGGTATACTCATATTATCAAAGCAATTTGGGTATATGTAAACAAGCATTTTCTTTGTAGCTTACTAAAATGTCTAGTATTGTTCAAGTGTGTGTTACTTAAGGGATGGCAATTTAGGTATCAATAACTCTTATAGCGATTTGGGTATTTCCTAACGCAAGTTATGTATTTACTCTCAAATTTTCAAATTAAGAGAAGTGGAACTGCCTGAAATGACCACAGATATCCTATGAAATTTCTCAATGAAACGTCATCATCATCATCATATCAGCCGAAAGACTTCCACTGCTGGACATAGGCCACCCCTAAAGAGTGCCAAAATGACCGGTCCTGCGCCACCCGCATCCAGCGGACTCCCGCGACCTTTACCAGAAAAATAAAATCAATGAATAGTTTTAGGTATTTCACAATTTTGACATTTTGTTGAAGTAGCAAGTACTCGTACTTACTATCGATGTCAGATTTAAAGATGAAAATTGGACTAATGGCTCATGGACTATTGTCACCGTCACCACCCAACCCTGGAGTTGTTTGTGACTTCATGCTACTTCCCACGACTCGTCGAAGCAATTATTGCGATTTAGGTATACTCAATTACTCATAATAGCGGTATTTGGGTATTTTCTAAAGCAAATTATGTATTTAATCTCGTGAGTTACAAATGTATAGAGGTGGAACTGCCATAAATAAATACAGAAATCATATGAAACTCCTCTTTGAAAAGTTGGTATTCCACAGTATTGACATTTCGTTGAAGTAGCAACTGCTTAATGTCTTGAGAATACAAAACTTATGTTAGATTTAAAGATTTTTTTATTTTTTTTTTATTTATTTATATTTTTAAATTACATCTAACAAAACATTTATATTCTCGCCAAACTGTTACGTTTGATGGCGAATTGACTCATGGCTCATATACTATTGTCACCACCCTGCTCTGGAGCTGTTTGTAACTTCCTGCTACTTCCCACGGTTGGGCACTTTAACTGCTCCCATGGATGAGTGGTGATATTAATCTTTGAATTTCTTCGCAGATGCAGGCAGGTTACTTTACGTTGTTAGCCTTCACCGAAATGCTAAAGATATTCCAAAATAACAAAGGATTGATGCCCACAACATGCATCTGTAAGTGACGGACACCAAGTTATATACATCTTTGGTCAGAGTAATACTTTCACTGTGCCACAGAACTAATATAAAGTCATCGTCATCATATTCAAAACCAAAGAATATGCCACTGGGGACTAACCTCTATTCATGTATTAGATCGATATATATACTTGTATTCTCTCGTCTCCACACCACCTTTACAGTACATGCAGGTCTTCAAATTCATGTTCAATTTATTCATAAAGCCAATTTACATGTTATCAAGCACAGTCAGAGACCTACACACACTCTTTAATTTCTTAATAATAAAGTCGTGTGCAGGTAATTTTGAACACCCGGCCCGCTTAGCTATTTCTGCTGCTGACTGTACTTAAATAAAAATAAAAATTACACATTATGGATAATTCTTCTCTGATTCATGGCAGGGCACTATTTATCCCAATGCATGCCCAGCTTTAAATTTCTAGTAGGTTTCTTTACGATGTTATCGTCTACATACATACAAACATACATACAATCAAGCCTTTATCCCTAAAAGGGGTAGGCAGAGCACATGAAACTTGTTTTCCAGTGCTACTTTTAGCATAAATGTGGGTATAAAATATCGACAAACTGTGATACCGAAGTGATAGGTTGCTAGCCCATCGCCCACAACACACTTCAACCCTGTTCCCTTAGTCGACTCTTACGACAATCACGGGAAATAAGGGGGTGGAGCTATTCTAACCCGACACCAAACGGGAATTCCCTTGTGTTATCTTTTATTTTGGTTAAACTAATAATCACTTCCGAGAGCTGCATTATATTAGTACACGCTTACGATTTGAAGCTACAATATCCATTTGAAATTGACACACCACCAATAGAGCAAGTAGTGGTATTATTACGGCTGCTATCTCCTGTAAGGTCTTGACTTCTGGAAGGTCGTAACTGGTGGAGGCCGTGCTTCCTCAGTTGGGCTGCTCCAAATATTAATGAGCGAGATGACATTCCGCTGTGCCCTTACTCTCTCAAACCCGAGTAGATATAAACATAGCATAGTAACCATATTTTATCGTAACGACCCTATTTTTAACCAACTTCAAAAAAAAGGAGAAGGTTCTCAATTTGGTTGTATTTTTTTTTTAATTTTTTAAGTGTGTTACCTCAGAACTCCGTCATTTATGAACCGATTCGTACCATTCTTTTTTTAATTGAAATAATATGCTTCCAGGTTGGTCCCATTGTTTTCAAAACTCCAGTTGAATGATGGGAACCATGAGGAATTGAGGGAACTCCTCAAATATATTAGGCACGCGTGTAGTAATTTCGGTGTTTTCTAATATAACTCGTGTATACGGAAATCATAAATGTGGTGAAGTGGAAGTGATGATAAAGACCACAGATGGCTTGTGGCACTTGTCAATGATGTACTTCAAACTATAAAAGTACGTCACCGATTCCGATATCATTCCGTTGATATAGCAAACAAAGAGGTGCCAAAGGTGATTCTGAGATCCTTGAGGAATTGACGGAAGTCCTCAAATATTATCGGGCCACATACAGCGATTTGGTTATTTTCTCTAATAATCAACGTATTTGCTCTCAGAAATCAGTTCATGTGGTAAATTGGAAAATAAATGTGGAAATGTTCATGTGGCTTGGCGGAGTACTGAATTGAAATCGGTTAAAACTTTGTTTTTAAAGTAAATTATCTATAAGTTGATATCAACTAGCGCTTCTTGAAATAAAAGGAACAAACTGAAATTTACATACGGCACTTTCAGGCAGAAAATAATAACACGACGATGAAACATGGTCTGCAGCAACGACGTTCATGTGATGCGAGGAGCATTGTACTCCGAATTAATGTAACACTATCTGTCGCAGTTGAAAAATATACATAGATAGTTAAAGCTGCTTTATATGGTAATCATTTATCTAAGTATTTCCATAATAGTATGCAGGTATAGTCAATGCGGCTTACTTTGAATGCTCAGAATATGCCTTTATCGGTACTTAACTTACAGTAATTATACTTCGAATAAGCCGCTTGACTGATGTAAACTCATTAAAAACTATTTAGTGAGTCTGTGACCTGTAGAATCGCGAGCCTGTCTTTTTTTCATTTTACAAGCTTTTATTTATTTAACTTGACCTGTTCGTTTGTCAGTGTGGAACAAATCTTTCAACCTCTACCGATTGAGCTGAAATTTTGGGAACAAGCAAAGTTTGGATGATGATTCAATATTATGGTACCATCGCGCTGATCTGATAATGGAGACAGAATGTGGCCATGTGAATTCAGTACTATAGCGGGGTAACCCCGTTGAGTTTGGGCTCCTTAGAATCGTCTATAGTTGAGTAGTAAATAACGATATACAAAAAAATACAGTTTGCAATAAAAGCTTCTATCAAAAATGTTTTTTTCATAGAAACTTATTCTCTTATTACAAGCTTCTGTTTAACATGAGTTGTCGTTTGTTAGTTACTGTGCGACAAATCTTGCGACTGAATTTGGAACCAGTTATCGTAATCCGATTGAGCTGAAATTTTGGGTATGAGTATAGTTTGGATGACAATCAATCCAATATTATGGTACCATCGAACTGATCTGATGATGGAGACAGAATGTGGCCATTGGAATTCAGTACCTAGGTACTTAACCGACGTAACGCTGTTGAGTGTGGGCTCGTTAGAATTGTCTCAATGAGTAGTTGATGACAAAGCGGAAATAATTTACAGGGATGTTAATGTGCCAAAAAGACAAAATGCTGTTACGGCCTTACCCACAGGCTGGCTCCCTCGGCTAGGTATATTATACCTAGATCTGATATTTTATCTAATGAAAAATACCACGATTCACAGATATTAAAATTTCGATATTTTAGAAATATTCACGCGACTTTTTGTAGCGATACAAATGCGCGTATCACGAACGCGTGAATGTCGCAAGATACTATCCGTAGCGATAGATCACCTGTCAAAATCACCTTTATCGTCACTGTCTCGCGTTTGCTACCCTTTAGAAAGTCGCTAAGTGCAACCCCTCTTAGGTATAAAAACCATCTGTCACTATACCCACAGTTCAAGTGAAACGCATGGGTACGCATGTTTAATCCTCGAGTGAAATGAATACGGCCAATAGTAATTAACTAAGTACCTACTATTGTAAGTAACTATAATATTAAATTAGCTAAAATAGAACTGCACCCCTGTAAAAATATATATATTTAATTAGTTAAAGAGCGAATACAGCGGCAGATAAACCTTTACGGCTTTGTCCGCTGTACAAATGTTTTCTTTTGTATTGTTTTTTGTAGTAAATAAATGAAAAAAAAAAAAACACCAAAGCAAACCATGGTTGTTGAGGCACTCCACACGCCATCGGCACTAGCTCAACGCACAGCGATTGCCATAATACAGAAACGCTTCTTTTTTGGTTAATGGTTATTAATTACAGCAAGGAGCTACACGGGCGGTTCTACAAGACCCTCACAGACCTGCTCGCATGGGTGAACTGGCTACGTTTCGAGGATCTCTTCGGGGAAACCGAAGTTTTTGTCTATGCAATAGCGGAAGAAGTTACCATGACGTACAACTACCGGAAATATATCCTGAAGGACAGTACGGTCGATATCTGTCTGGCATGCCACCGTCCCGGGAAGTCACTCAACTCAGCCATATTATGTCCGGTTATGGCCATCCTGCTTACGACGAGTACTTGGACAAGCATAATCTTGTAGCCAGGATTATTCACCAGCAATTTGCTCTGCTAAACGGTCTTGTTAACTTCGAAAGCCCTGACTATAAGTACAGCCTGTTCCAGTTCTCGAACATGATCGTGCCACGCTCTATTTGGATCAATCCGTCATCACAGACATGACTATTCTAGCTAATATGCCTGGTATAGTGATGACAGATCGATCGAAACGCCAGCCAGTACTCGACGATATCACCAGCCCCCATGACGACAACCTTGTGAAGGCCGAGAAGGACAAAGCCAGCAATTACCTAGAGGCAAGTCATGGCTTACGAGGTAACCGCCATGTGGGATGTTGATTCGACGATCATTTTCCCAATTGTCGTTTCGGAAAACGGTTTAATCGCGAAGAGTCTCGACCAACACCTTAAGAGACTCTTGCTAGATGGCTGGGTCAAGGGTTAGATACCTACAGAAGGCGGTACTCCTTGACACTGCGCGGACAGTCAGGAGATTCCTCTGGTTCTCCCTTGTTAGACCTAACAACTTTAGCCCTAATGTTTCACTAGACCTTATGCATTTTCCTTCGAAACAGTGAACTTTTCGGGTTTACTTTGAATATCATCAAATATAAGTTAGGTTTGTCTTGCAATAATCCTATAAAGTTTACTATTTAAGAAAAAAAATGCATTAGATCTAGTGATGCATTAGGTCTAATGAAACATTAGGGCTAAAGTTGTTAGGTCTAACAAGGGCGAACCGATTCCTCTCTCTACTGCCCTGATAACTAAAAATAAAATCAAAAATATTTTTAATTCTAATAAATAAATATAAAAAATAAAAATAAAAAAACTGGTAGCTTAGGCCCCGACTCGCTGCCAGCGGCACCCTTAGCTTTTTATAATGATTTTATGTATTGTATGTATAGTTTTAAGTTTTACTTTTTTATATAATTGTTGTAAAAACCTAACGTAATATGAAAGTTGAATAAAGGAGATATAATATAGTTACCCTCTCTGACCTACGGCGCAACTACGCTGCTCAACTGGTTGAGCGAACGGGAACTTAAATTCCCCATAGCACACCTAGTTGTTTCATGGGGAAATTTATGTACTCATGACACAATTTGACAGAAAGTTTGATCATTGGGAATTACTGATTTCCCTATGGCACAATTAGTCACCTACGATTGTTCCCCGGCCCAGGCCCACAACTTTAATGTTTCAAGCAATTAAGAAAAGATAGGTATACGATAAATCGGTTTTCATGAAATTTTACTGTAATGTAGTATTTACTTCATTGCACGTAAAAAATTCATAAAGTGGTAGAATAAAATCTAGAAAAAAAGATAAAGGTAATTGGGAGAACTTTTTCCTGAGTGGTTATTATTTAAACGGCAGATTCTAAAAACGGCAGATATTTGTACAGTTGCCTATAATAAAATACCTCTATTCCACTAAGTTAAACTGGAAGTTCAAACAGTTGAACTAATTAGACAAAAATATTCCCCTTTATTGCTGTAGTACCATTGGATAGTACCATCAATGGAACTAGTGACACACTTGTATATCGCTAGTTCCATCGATGGTACTAAAGACCACAGTTCTTAGTACCATTGTCCGATAATAATAACAGTAGGTACTAGTGACACACTGTTGTTTTCAAGTACCTTTAGGAAAAAAACTTCCTGGACATTTAAAAGTTTTATAATTCCGACACCTCCAAATGCAGTTATTATTTTTGTACTTGGTGTGAAAATAAAACTCATACCCATTGTACAACAATAATTTTCCGCGCCCTCGCACTATAACACTTACAACAGAATCATTCATTATTTCACCGGTTTAATACATTTTATTTACGCACAATTTCTTCTAGTAATACCTACCTATCTGGAAGTTGACACTTTTCAAAGTCAATGAAAGTGGATTGCTTATAATTATCATAGCATAGACTATGATAATATCTAAAACAAAATAGTGGCCAGTTTTTTTCCTAATGGTACTTGAAAACAACAGTGTGTCACTAGTACCTACTGTTATTATTATCGGACAATGGTACTAAAAACTGTGTCTCTAGTACCATCGATGGAACTAGCGATATACAAGTGTGTCACTAGTTCCATTTATGGTACTATCCAATGGTACTACAGCAATAAAGGGAAATATTCCAATTATTTCAACTCTTTAATGCCATTTCTAATATTTAGAAAATTTAAATAATTCGAATATTGTTGTCTAGTTCAACAACAAAGTTCGAATAAAGTAATAAAGTAAGTATATTATTTTACTTCTGACAAAAAACATAGGTATTTCAACCTCCTATTAATGCACGGTAAGGAATTAAATTTTATTAGGTATGTTAAATAATGGTCTCCTGGTACTTCGACAGCTTTTATATTGTGAAATTCATCTCTTAGTCATGTTTAATGAAAAATAGTGGCACTTGCGAATTTTTAACATACAAGACAACTGGTGCTAAAAAAGAGTACAAAATAGTTATTTGTTATACAAGGGGGGAAAGTTGTATTTTACCTGCGAGTGAAACACGAGCGAAGCGAGTGGTTCAAAAATAGAATCCTGAGCGTAGCGAGTGTTTCAACACACGAGACGTAAAATAACTTTTCACCCGTGTATAACACAAATCTTTTCACCTCACTACAGCAAGGAAAATAAAAAAAAGAGTAAAAAAAAAGTAAAAAAAAAACAAAAAAAAATAACAAAAAAGTTAAATAAAGTTTAAAAATAGTTTAAAAAAAAGTAAAAAAAAATAAAAGTAAAAATAACTAAAAAAAAAAAGCTAAAAAATAAGTTTAAAAAGTTAAAAATAAAAGGTAAACAAAAATATGTCATAAAATATACCTACAAAAAACAAAAATAAACATTTAACGTTCTACGTCATAGTACTTTTAACGTTCTACGTCTACTTTCTTCACATGTGGATAAAAAGCGATTTTCTCAATAGTTAACAAACATACAAAAAGGCCTTTCCGAGCTAGTGAGGTGGAAAGGTATTTAATAAGTTCATATATCACATTACGAGTATGTCCTCTTTTGCAAATGTTTTTAAAACAATAACATGATTGTTAATAACTTTAGTGTGCTATGGGGAATTTAAATTCCCAACGGCTCATCCAGTTGAGCAGCGTATTTGTGCCGTGTTTCTTAATAAGTATTGCGTGGAGTCATTGGTAACTTACTTGTGTTATGGGGAATTTAAATTTCCGACGGCTCAACCAGTTGAGCAGCGTAGTTGTGCCGTGGGTCAGAGAGGATAGGTACTTACATGAAAATAAATAACAATTCGGCAAATGCAAGACCACGTGGTAATGCATCATCAGAACGTGGCCCGTGTTTACTTTATTGGATCTGTGTAAAATGTAAAAATCATTCACTTTACGTTATTCCTCCAACTATCGTCATATCTATTTTATTGTAATTCATTAATTAAAATAGTTTTAAATAATTTTTGTTTTTTTTTCGAGCCCCCAGCAGCGCAGCGTTCGTATGTCACGAATAAAAAAAACTATACAGGGAGTAGAGACCACGAGAAACAAGTCTCCCTCGTGGTCCCACTGGTGGGTAAATCAGTGGAACCACGAGAAAACTGATAACTATATAAGATTTTTTAATTATGTAGATATTTAATAGTACCTAGGGTGGTAAAACAAAGAATGTCTCAGATCGCAAGTATTTGACGCCCGAGCCGAAGGCAAGGCCGATAAATATGCGATGTGAGGCTTTCTTTATTACCGCCTGTGGCGAGTTCAAAATTTTACGTCTCACCCTAACCAGGAAGTGTGCGGTAATTGCTACTTTATGGCCAGGTATGACGTAAAAAAATACAAAGTGACTCCACCCACTCTAGTTTTTGTTCCACACTAATCCATTATCGCGATGGATTATTTTACATAGCTTTTTTATATTGCGTTCTAATTCATAATCGCGATGGCTCAGTGATTCAACTATTAACTAATTTATAAAGTATTTGTAATTTAATAAAGTAATATAGATATTTTTTTTCGTTACTTAATTAGCTGTTGCGTGGGGCTCCTATTTCTGGGCAGTTTGCCCTTCGAGCATCTGAAGCTACCTAACGAACCTAACATACCCCTACCTAGCGTTATACGCGATCGCAACGCAATTTGAGTTTGAGTTTGTGAATAGAGGATTTTTTAGGTAGGGCAGATGCCCCGGTTCTGGCTACTGGGCCGGTTTTGGCCACTTTCAACTTTAAATTGAGTGTACTAAGATACCGAAAACTGAATGGCCAATCAGTCTTAAAGCGGCCATAACTGGGGCATCTGCCCTATTAATGAATTAGCGTGAAACTAAAAGTAGAAACAGATCCATTGATGCATTAGAGTGGAACCAAAAGTAGAAACAGATCCTTTTATGGATTTCTCCAGTGGATTAGAGTGGAAAAGACCGACTCCGCATCCCCAAATGAAATGCTTTAAGGAAAATTTCTACTCTCTTTCTTCGTCGAGGCGCGCGACGCACCTTCGCAAAGAGTTTTGCTAGCCCCCATTTCGGTGTGTGCTCAAAGCAGACGTCCGGATACACCCTACCGACCCGTGGTCACACAAAGTTGCCACACCGGTTTGACCACGGTATTTTATTAAGATTAATTAGATCACGGGTAATGTTTATTTTAGCCTGACCCTAACCAGCCCGTGGTCAGACCAAGTTGGCACATGAGTAGTTAATTCTCTTTGGTAAAAATATTAAATCTAATGACTTCACAAACATTACCTCATACCTTTCTTTGTGTAAGCGTGGTGTGACTACGGATAAATAATAATATCCGTGATCACACCAGTAGTGTGGCAACTTGGTCTGATCACGGGGCTCTTGGAAGGTCATGTATTGTACCTACTTACGATCCCTGACACAGTCTGGGGCTTCACGACGGTAATAAGCACTAATTGTCTTATTTGAGCGTTTTTGGTCTAAACCTTTGAGAGCATTCGAATACGCCATGGCTACACGCACTATAATCTCAGAACCGTGTAGGTATAGAACCTTTGGCTTTTAGGGATAAATAATAATTTCAAATCTCTCGAAATCTTAATAGGTATTTAAACGTTTCAATCGAAAAACAGAGGACTCTTTTATAGTTCTTGGAAATTTCAAGAATATAAATACAAGCTGTAGCGGCTCTAAAACAAAACTTAATATTAAAAAAAATATTGAAAATCAACATCCTCTTACCAAACTATTCGATATAAACTATCGATAGAAACTATGCACTACAATGCTCAGATTCCTTGTCATATCAAAGCAATTTCCTTGTGTGTAATGATATGAGAAATACGCTACCAGTTAGTTAAGAATTCCTTGTTTGATATTTATCTATTTATAGTTTTTAACATTGTAGGTACCATCTGCGCGGGTCTTGGCGTCAGTGTGATGTTAGCATTAATTGTCACCACCTTTGCTGCATAGTAGATGTTTGGGTTTAATTTGGAAATTATATTTTATGTGTTGTGGTTAATCAATTAAGTATTTTATTTATACAAAAACTATATATAAACACTATTTGGAATGCAACATTGGTTTTAAATGGTAGTTAAATACTATGAAGGTCTTCCGCCAAAACGTAACTTTGTCTTTGGTTATTTATCAAAATAGTGCGTTTCGTTTATTCCTGCTAATGCAGTTGATATATGTATTTGTTAAAATAATGTGAGTTTATTTATAATCTTGTATTTTTTTTCTAAAATCGTTGCATTAATGACCAAATAAACATTTATTTCAGCAATAACTTTTAAAGACAAACCATTCGTTCAATGGATTTCCTTTGCAATAACAAAACGGCGATACCCATTCACCTAGTGATCTGTACGGTCCCTGAACCGTTTTCGAACGTACGTACGGAGTTACGTGGTGCAAATTTTTGACAAGCGTCGGGTCGGCTCAAAAATGACATTTAAATCTACCTAACGTTCGTAAGAAAAGTTACGTGATCGACCCACCGGTCAGGGCATTTATTTGTGTGTTTATCACGAATATTTGTTCCTGAGTTATGGATGTTATATATGTATCTATATGTATTTATCTATTATATATATCGTCGCCTAGTATCCACAACACAAGCCTTATTGAGCTTACCGTGGGCCCATGTTGATTTGTGTAAGATTGTCCCGTAATATTTTATTTTTATTTTTTTTTTATTGCCGGTACAGTGCTCTCACCACTGAGCTACGAGGACAGTGACAGATGAAGTGTATCTTTTAATCATATTCGGCGCCTCTACTAGTAGCGACCTCTCTGTATTTTCTTCAAAGGCTCACATCCTTAAGACCACTCTAACGGGCAAGCATGCGACCCATTCTAATCGAACCACATCAAAATTTGATCGCGGTAACTTCCACGTTAAAATAACACGAAAACGAAAATATTTAATAAAGTAACTACGGTTTACTATGGCACCACTCGTGGTCAATGTAAATAAAATTATCCTTTGGTAGCGGTTACTCGTTCCGCAGGTCAAGCCTAAACTAACGGAAAAGTTTTGTTTGACATTAACATTAGAGTTATTTTGTGAAAGTTACGGGAGCTAATTGAAAGTGACCCTTGATTATCTGGACAAAAGACTTCCAGCACGGCTATTACGTGACTGCCCGTGAACTGTGTGGCGTCGAGATATACTATCCGTCTCTTTCTAATTAGAACGCTTAGAAAGAAACGGATAGTCTATGTCTCGCGGCCGCACTATACCTCTCTTTCTAAGTTTTCTAATAAGAGAGAGACGGATAGTGCGAGAAAAATCGAGAGAGCTCGCGCGCCGTCTTGTGATAGCCGTGCAGCATATCTCGTGATCTCATATATTCGCAGGATATGACTATGGTGTCCTGTAAGTAATGTATTTTTTTTCATTTTTAGGGTTCCGTCCGTCCGTCCGTCTGTCTGTCACCAGGCTGTATCTCACTGATACCGTGATAGTTCCAGCTGAAATTTTCACAGATTATGTATTTCTGTTGCCTATAACAACAAATAATAAAAACAAAATAAAATAAATATTTTTATTGATAATGATACGGAACCCTTCGTGCGCGAGTCCGACTCGCACTTGGCCGGTTTTTTTATATCATTAATATCTCCACTTTGTAATCGTGCTTACTAAATTTGTCATTGCAATTGTCTATACTAATTAATGTTACCAGCACAAAATTACAGGATGTTGAGAATGGCCTGAATGGCTTCGAGAAAAGGATGGTACGGCCGTGCCTTTGTTTTGCCCGACTTGGCGAGGGGCACTGCCGTGCCCCCAGATACAAATGACAAGTATGTGAGATTGTATGGCTTTGTAAGTTTGTATGTAATGGGTAATCTGCGGAATCGCTTACCTACTTATTTTAAAAATTATTTAACCTGAATGAAGAACGGACTTTCCTGATGGTTATTCGCTATATTTTATCCCGCGGGTTTGCCTGCGTTCTTTGCAATATGCTAGTATAAGAATAGACACTTATAAAAACAAAGTCTAAGTGTGGTCTAAGTAACCAAGATAAGTTTAGAACATTTTTTTCCTATTATGTAACGAACTGCTGACAATAAAATGCTCTATTTGTAGATGTCTGACATAACGCAGGCCATCGTCCTAATAAACCGTCTAAGGAGCAAAGCAGTTCTCCAGAGAATTTGTTTCAATCAGAGGCACAGTAAATATTATATATTAGCTAACGCAGTATCTCAACTAGAGTTTCTCATGGCCGTTTTACGCCTGCGCTCCATGTCAAATCAGCCCCCCTATTCTGTAACTTGTTTTAAGCTCACCTCAACGCTCACCCACAAATATACCTTGACACCGCGATGCGTAGTAATTAAGCGTAGGTAGAGGTCTAGTTTCGTAACGGGTGACCGGCGGGGTGAGCCGCATTAACGCGTAGCGAATAACAGCCCTGTTCTACGCACACATGCGCGGCGCGGCGGGCTCATGTCCAGTCGCCATCAGATATATCGGAGCGGCCAAAGTGCTCGCAAATATCCGAACACGTCTCTAATGCCTCAACAATAGGGAACATTACGCAAAGCTCTTCGTAGGTGGCGACACTAGCAGCGTTGACATTGTATCTCGTTCCCACTTGCGGTATTGTCTATGCAAGCATCCTTGTCACTCATTTGACAAACAATTGTGGTAGTGCTGCCTCTGGCGGCAGAACATTGCAGTAATGTTCCCTATAGAGACGAGTTCCAATAGTTGTGAGCACTTTGGCCGCTCAGATATATCTGATGGCGACTGTACTTACGTACCACCGACTTGAGAAACGCGCATTTTGCGGCACGCGCGCCGCAAAATCTTGCGCTACGGCGCCGCACCGCATTTGGCCAGGGCCTAAGTACGATTTGAGCTTTTAGTTTTTTTTTTTTTTTTTTTTTTTTTATCTTACAAAAACTTAAACGCTAGTTTTACAAAATATGTTCCGCCAAACTGAAGACAGTTTGTTGTATTGTATTGTTGCGGCGCGTGACTGTGTGCGTGCGTAGCGTCGGACGTGTATACGGACACAGAGTAAGTAGTAGTAGTACCTACTACGTGCAGAAGGTTCTCTGTTAACAAATTCCCTGTTTAGGTACGCCAAACGTGCCTAAATGTGGCCATCCCTTTCTATCGCATGCGACCCGTGCGAGCGTCCCGTACCAGCGCGCGGCAACTACTAATGGACCGCCAGCTGGCGGCCGGCCGGCATGTACTTGTAGCGGCGCGACGAAATCACAGAGTGAACCGCCCCTGGTACGGATTAGTTTTACTGCTTTAAGCTATAGATGTACTGTGTCAGGGGTTAAGTAACGGTCAGAAAATCACTGCTGCCGCCATTTACATCAATTTAGTAGCGCAAGTTATGGTCGGACGGGCTTCACCATAAATATATCAATTAGCGCAGTTTTACTCGATCGTTTACAATGATTGGGCTGAAATACGGTGTCGTCACATTGTATTTTTGTGTGACATAAGACACTTTAAATTACATGTGCTTCAGCCCAACCTTTTTCCATACAGGCGTGATTTTATGAATGTAACTCATTTACTTTATTGAGAGAGATAGATCTGGTAGGGCACAGCCAGAATGTCGTTTCGCTCATAAATATGGCGACAAATGAAGCAGCCCAACTATTTATTTATTTATTTAAAAACAACTAAAATCTATAATTACAGATGGTACCTACCTAATGCGATAGATAAGCAACAATGAACACAATGAAAATATGTAAAGTACCACCACCACCTTAAAGTCCCTAATAATAGAATAGCTTCTGTAACTGGTTTTAAGCTCACCTCAACGCTCATCCACAAATATATCTTGACACCGCGATGCGTATATAGTAACACTAGTAACTAAGCGTAGGAGAGGTCTAGTTTCGTTAGGCGTGGCGGATCCGCATGAGCGCGTAGTGAGTAGTGAATAACAGCCCTGAAGATCGCAGAGCTTAATAACGCCACTACTTGCTCTGGAGATAATATGGGTGGATTGCAAAAAAATTGTACATCGTTAAGAGCCTTAATCTAATATACTATATAACTTTTATCAATTTCGTGACGGCAATTACCCATACTAGGTATATATACAATTTTTTTGCAATCCACCCATATGGTGTTTTGTTCCTGGTGTTAAGGTCACCTACCTACTTTATATATATATACTCGTACTTATTTACCAGACACGCTCCGACCAGATTCGCGTTTAAGAGCCCCCATATGCAAATTTGCCAATGTTTATCGACCTAGATCTCAACATCTATAGTGATTACATATCTATCCTTACAGTATATGAATCTTAAGTTGTTATTCTTCAGTCTGTTAAAAGTGAAAACACGATTGGCAATAATTTTCTCGATACTTTTATTTTTCAAACCTAACCCTTCTTTTGGATGTTTTTGGTTGGATCTTTAAGACTCTCCCATCTCTAACAATGATTTTTGGTTTAATAGTTGTACAATGATAAGCTCTCAAATCTGGTAAAAGGATTTTGCTTAAAAATGTACGCACAAAAAAATATGATTAAAAACATGATATCCGCGCTTTTAACACGCATATCCATCTCGCTCACGCGTATGCTCAGTGAGAGGGAGAAGAGAAGAGAGAAGTCCACGCCACTACGCCCTCTTAAAAAGTCATTACGTAAGTTGTTTGCTAGCAGAAGAGAAGTTCTTTGGTGCGATAAAATTTACTAACTAAATAAATAAATATACTTGCTAACTTTGATTCAAAATCGAATCGATAAGGTGAGCGATAAAACACCCAGTTCGCGCCATTGCCCTCCGAGGCGGGGTGAATCGGGATAATCCGACCTTAATCCTGTGAAATAACTCACTCGAAGATGTGCTAATTCCGGTCGACTGTGGACTGTCCGCTTCGGGGATGGATGGCTTTACCTAACACTTTTCAGTGAAAATTAGGTATTTACTTTATTCTGACGCGAGAAATATCTAAGTAGGTTAAGTCTATCGTAATGTAACATACCCGTAGACATAAATCTGTGCCCATGTATTTTCTGTTATCTCAATACTCCTTTATTTAAGTAGGGTCATTTCGCCGGTTAACGACCACCTAATGTTATGTGCCGGTTAGCGACCACTTAGCTGAGTTGGTGAACTGAAAGCATATTTTCTCGTTTTTTTAGTTAATTCCTATTCCATAACTACAAACAATAATGCATACGGCTAACTGTTTCAATAGGCTCTGTAGAATTGATGTTATCTTCAATTGAAAAAAACATGTTCTTCAGGCGGTCGCGTAACCGGCGAAATGACCCTAAGTTAGGTTTGCCTTATCATACCCATGTTGTATCGGGATAGAATGGAACCAAAATTTTGAGTTAGATTTAAGGCAATACAACAAACAGAAGAACAGAATAGAATATAACCACCTCCTTTCTTCCCGTAGAGTATCGTAAATCCAGTGTAGTAAAAGGGTGGAAGTGTATTGTGTGCAGTTCGTTGGCAACCTATTATTTCAATTTTCATTATGACATTTATTCCATCTTTCAACCTGATTTAATTGTTAAAATGCCACTGAAAAATTAATTTCAAACGTCTGACTACCCCTTTTGGGAACACAAGCTTGATTTATTAAAGGTACTAGTAGTTCGAAATGCAGCGCCAATTTAATTAAATATTCGTATTGCCTGTCCTGAAACCTTCCCGTTGATATTATACGAGTACCTAGCAATAATTTGATATTCAAACCAAATGTAATTTGCTCAGTGTTTTTGTAGTAGTTCATGGAATTATATTGTATCTATGTTCGAATTTGAACATGCAATATGGAAAAGGTAACAGTAATATTGTGAACGAGTGAGAATCATATTAAAAAAATAAACAGTTCGTAGAATAATTATTTACAGTAATTAATTATACACACGATGATATTTTACAGTAACTAAATCTTTAAACTTAAGGTAAATCTAAAATAATGGCAAGTGACTGAAAAATGGATTGCAAATTTTGACGGACAACTTACATACTTACATATGTACGAACCACAGGTACGAACAGTGCAAGTTAAATAAAAAATACATTCACAAGCTTACTACTAGTACTTCTAATACTCTGATGGCTTAGCTAACAAAAATTTACCATGTCGTCCGAAACGAGAGCGCGTCATTTTCAGTACGGCTAACGTGAGTTTCAATCGTAACCTTACGATACGTAACTAAATACATACGAGATCGAATAAACGCGCTTCGAATAGATTTCGATCTCGCTTCGGTATTCTTCGATTCGACCCGTCAAACTTGTAACTCACACTGCCGTTGAACTACGAAACCAACTGCAAAACGTTAGGCTCTAGAGTTTAGTTTTCGATGCGTAATTTAACGTTCGATTCGTACTACCAATCGGTAGTGTGAGACATTTCGAATCGAAGAATACCGTCGCGATTGTAGTTTACTATTTCACTTGCAAAATGGCCCGTGATATCGTATTATTCCGTCAAGAGTTACCGTAGATCCGATCGAAATTTATCTCAAATTAAAGAACTTATAAAAATAAGGGCTTTGAATTGACAACATATATCCGCAAAATTCGGATTGTCGCGTATTTTGTATTTAAAAATGCAAATAAATGGCCCACGCGCCGCCATATTGTATCGACACTGTCGACGTCGCGATGCGCGTATTCTGTAATGTCATAACCGACAAACGCTAGCATTGAAATTAAAACGATAAATGCTATTGATATAAGGTTGAATATTGGAAAATCGATTAAACTATACGAACGAACGTGAAGTCGATCGCGAATTAAGTAATGTATAAGTGACTCACGTTACAGTTAGGATTTTTAGTTCTATTGGTGAACACCAGGGGCGGTGTATAAACTTTTCATACTAAATCTTAACGATAGGCGGTAGCGTCTGTAGTAAACGCGACTCACTTCAATCCCATGCTAAGGGTGCAGTTCTGCGCTAACTCTTGCGAATTGTAGATTTGGAGTTCCGCCTCGACCATGTCGCTCCAGCGATTCCTTGGAAGTTACTCACAAGCTAAGTATTTTTGTTTAAAAATGAGATCGATCCGGTCACATAGCCGGCTCTATGAATTGATAGTAGCTGATGCAGACTGCCACATAACAGGAGACAGTGCAGTGTGCAGCGTTTAGGGTTCTCTACACAATGTGCCATCAGGCCGCAGGATGGGACACAGTTATACGGTGGAATGAGATGCAAGCATGTCTTTCTCTCTTTAACGCATAGTTGCGTCCTGTATGATGGGCCATGATGGCACATTGTGTCGAGCAGGCTGTAGGTAACGAAGCCTTAGGCGAGGGCGCGACCTCACGCACTGACCTGGTCAAGCGTTGTTTTAAAACAAATACAATACAATTTAAATCATAAGTCGATATACATTAAGTTGAAATTGGCAGTGACTAACTAGTAACTTTGATGACCTTTTGGTTTTAAATTTGTTATAATACAAAACCAAGCGAAGTTGAACCTTATGGCTCTTCAAATAAGGTGAATCGTTATATTAATAAGGTAAACGCGACATGGAAAGTATATTAAATTTAATAGGAGTGCTATGTTGACGTCATAAGAGTAATAAAAGCAAAGAGGGGGATTAATAGTGGTTTTAGTGGATTGACGACGGTTAAATAAATGTTTGTGTTTAGGGCAATTAAAATAAAAGATACTTTCCCCTTACTACGCTATTCACTACGACAAATATAATGTTAAGTGTTACCTACACGTAAATTAAAAAAAAAAAAAAATCGTGTCGTGTTTTGGAATTTTTTCAAACATAAACCAAAGTGAAAGTCAAATCAATAATCATTTAATGCAATATAAAAATGGCACAAGTCAAACAAGATCAAGAATAATGACAATAAAAACATTAATTTCACCTCAAAGTTAAAATGATATGCTACATTAGAATATAAAAAAAAAATAAGTGTTCTTACTTACTAGGTACCTACTAGTTTTCTTTAATTACAAATTTCGTCTACACTGTTAATAGTACATTATTGCCATTCCGGCTTAGGCTAATATAGTGCTTTTCTCAAAAATGGGGGAATAATAAAGACTAAATTGAAATCAAACGTTATTATTAAATACAAATTGAGGATACTGCAAATTACATAAAATTAAACGTCATAATATATTTTTTTAAACAGAATCGCAAGTGTATTTTTCCACCGAAAGACACAATCTTTTTATGACTCATACAAAAATGTCGCGTTTGCAACAGAAAAATACGACTTGATTTGGCTGAATACGACCTGTGCCGTCTTTTATATGCCAGTTTCTACTTTTTAAAAAGTTTGGTACTCGACAAATAATAGTATTTTATGCAACTGTTGTATAAGAAGGGTCTTAAAAGGCGAGTGGCGTGGGTTGCGATGCGAGCCTTGGCGAGCATCGCAATTAAAGACGCCATGAGCGTTTTTAGACCAGTTATACATCGTTGCATACAATACTTTTTCTACGACAAATTTTAAATAAATAGCAGACTACAGAATAGTTAAACTTTTCAGGCAGCAAGTTTTCTATTCGTACTCTTGCTACCCACACAATTTCTTCAGGAGTGCAGTTATTAATTTCTTCGACCATTTTAAAAGGAACGTACACTTTTGTCTTCACAAACACGAATAAAATCTTAATAGTTTATGACTAATAGTTTATCATCTTTCGTCTTTTCATTTTGAACTGTATTTTGGTGGAAAATCGAAAATGTGACAGCTGTTGCTTATGGTTTGTTTTTTTTTTAATTTGTTTGCACTTGCGATCCGAACCAAACCAAATCCGGACCCGGACCGAATTCGAACTGTTTATTTTTATAAATAATACCAAGAATTTATAAAACATGTAATTTAACACACAAAAGATGATGATTTATTGTTATTGTAGTAAATAATTTATAATATACAAATGTTACATCGTAAATAAATACTTTTATTTCGAAATATTTGTTTATGAAGTTGGCACCACTGCAATACAGCGGCCGATTTAAAAAAAAGTTAAACAGTGCTTTTATGAAAAATGTATGAACCAAAAAAGTACGCTAAATAGTGCGTTTTTGGGCCATAGAGCATAGAGTTTTGCGACGACTTATTAGTGATGTCATTGTATTTGAGCTACAGCCTATATAAATGACAGATAACGGTACAGGAGTAGAAAAAGGAATTTATATGTAACATTCCAGGCCGCCTGCAATGTTTTTTTATTTTTTTTATTTTGATCTGGCCTTAAACTATATACTACCTTCCAATATGTAGCGAGTTATGTTCACTTTGCGGGCCATTTTTGAGAAAAATACATTAAAAAGTGCTTCAATCTTTTTACATACAGCTCATAAGAAGGAGCCTCCTTGACTTCCGGGCTCAGTTTATTATAATCTTAACACCCTTTAAAATCAACAGTGTGTTTTTTAGGTAGCATAGTAAAGTTGTTAACTAGTACTCCCTAGTGGATTACAGATTGAACAGATAGTGCTAATGGACCCATCGCTTTGACATTGGATTGCTTTGTCTTAACCTGTTTGGAACGTGTCGGCAATGTTGCCAACTCTATAAGTGTATATAGCTATTAGCTACGTTGAACAGAAACTATAAGGGTCCCGTATGAAACAATCAACAAAATGTTTACTTAACTATATAGAGACAAACCAATCATAATGTTTACGTAAACACATTGGAGGAGAGTTAATTTTAAGGTTGGTTACTAAATTCACCAATCAGTCATGGACATATCGCGCATCGTCCTAGTAGCCTCACATATATAATGTTGGCGGGAAAGGTAGAGGGTAGACGAGCTCGTGGTAGACCGCCAGCCAATGGAGTGATCAAGTCTACAAAGCTCACCGAACTACAAGAACACCAGCCCCGCCTATTCTGTAACTTGTTTTAAGCTCACCTCAACGCTCACCCACAATTATACCTTGACACCGCGATGCGTAGTAATTAAGCGTAGGGAGAGGTCTAGTTTCGTAACACGTAGCGAATAACAGCCCAGGCGAACACCGGAGCCATTTATGAGACATTTGCACTCCCCGACAGTGACATGATGGTCACGATCCTCAGAATGGGGAATGGATGAAAATTTCAGAAGTGCCTGATTATTTTTTTGGTGATAGGAATAACCTTCCTTAGTACCAGAAAAAAGTTGCAGAATTTTCAGCTGCGTCAATAATTTTTGAAAAATGTAAACAGTTTCCTCACTTAGTTTTTGGGTTTAGGACGGCGAATGAGACACTTTCCTTGATCGAAAACGTCAGTGAGGAAACTGTTTATAATTTTCAAAAATAATTGACGCAGCTGAAAAGTCAGCAACTTTTTTCTGGTGCTAAGGAAGGTTATTCCTATCACCAAAAAAATAAACAGGCACTTCTAAAATTTTCATCCATTCCCCATTGAGGGACCGATTGAATTAACGAATGTATTCAAATCTAACCTCATCGTGGTGTACTAAAAATGTCAATCCCCTCCCCAATTAAAGTCCTGGATGATAATGCGTGTTGAGAGTGAGATATCACAGCCAATCCTCAAATCAATAAATTAATCGGTAACGGGTATGTATATGATGTCTCTGGAATGGCAAGCGTTCATATGTTACTGTTCCTGCTTACCGTCACGCACTTGTTCTTCATCATGGTGATATAAAAAAAGGTTTGCCGTGCTTCTGTTCCAGTGACTGGCACACGGAACCTTAAGCCAGCATAGGAGCGGAAGGAAGGGACAGCATAAGCCCATTAGTGCTAATGCCGTTGCATTATCGAGCTGTTGTTTTTATGGGCCGGGAAATGGCCGCCATGATGGGTGTCTGTGTGTGAGACATTGTATTAGGCATGCATGTGAGGACTCAAATCGTAGGCAAGTAACTGATCTTTCACAGGTATCTTGCTATTTTATATATATATATGTGAATCTTTGATGTTCTATGTATTTTTTCTTTACTGTGGATAGTTACAGTCTTTCAAGAACAGGTAAATATTTATGTTTCAGCTTGTTTACGACTCGTCTGTAAACTTACAAGATGCACATCTAAATAGAAAAATCCCTTGAGTTTCAGACATATTAGACATATAATGAAGCATGAAAGCAGAAGACATTGAAGATGCAATTCGCGTAATTTATTTTTTCTCAAACATGCAATGAAATGTCGTCATTACGTGGGTTATAATCAGGCTTCAGAGTATCACGTTTCGGGCGGATCAACTCGAGAGAACTGTAAAGGAATTTTATACGAAATTAAGGCCTAGGCCTGGAAGTAATTTTTTTTAAATTTTCATTCCACTAGTTGTGGCACAACATCACGGCATTCAGCCATGAAAATTAGTTTGATTTGAGGAGTTTTTATTTATTTATTTCATTGCATGTTTGAGAAAAGCACTATATTTTCATGCCCGGCCGTGAATGCTTGGCCATCTTTCTCGGCGTCTGCAGTAATATACCTACTATTGTTTAGGCAGTATCCTTTTATAACGACAGTAAATAAATTAATATTTAATATGGCATTTCAAACTCTTCTAAGTCACCAATACGGCAGACAAATTAAAAAGCACATACGCTCCTATGGTGGTAACCATTAACCCATTCACGGCTACGCTACGCTCGTAGCGCTACGCCGTAGTCCGTAGCAGCTTAAACTATGTATGTAGCGAAAAGCACTCGTAGCGCTCTGACGCAACTGTGTCGTCATGTGCGCTGAATGGGTTAAGTATTTTATATTTAGGTACAAATGTTTATGCATAATATCTAAAATTACAAATGATATAGATCTTTTTTATTATGTATATGTTTATATGTGGTGTCTCCTGGGATCATCCTGCTCGTGAACTGTTCAAGGAAACCAAAATTCTCACCCTTCCTAGCTTGTACGTCCTAGAAGTAGCCAAGTACGTGAGAGGTAACCTTGAACAGTTCCCGACGCGTAGTGACTCACACAATTTTAACTTCAGGCGGCGCGGCGATCTGCGCCCTCCCGCCACACGTCTTGCAAAGGCCCAAAAATGTCTCCACTCGATAGGGCCCAAATTATACAACAAGTTGCCCCAAGAAGTCAGAAGCGCGCCGAGTATGAGGTGTTTTGTGAACAGACTTAAAATTAAACTAGCATCCGATGCATGCTATTCCATAGACGAATTTCTCAATAATGGCTGAAAACCGAACGACTTTTCAACTGGCTCGCTGCCCAATCAATGCTTATGTAATATTTAAGGACATTTTAAGGATGTGTACTTACTAGTAACTTGACAAATAAATGTAATAATAATAATAATTAGTTTGTCGACTACAGTAGACGGCAAACTTCGTGCGCAAATGAGGGGAAGTGGGGGGGCAGCTTGCACGTACAATTCGCCTTTGCGCAGGCAAGGTCATTTGCGCACGAAGTTTGCCGTCTACTGTACATGCTGCAGTGTACCTAAACTAAGACATACTTATAAGACATATTTAAGATTGACAACTGACATGTAAAACTACGTTTTATAAAGGAATAAATGAAATGAATTATATTATACTTCATCCTTAATTGGACTCAAAACCTAAAAAGCCTGAGAGCACAGACAAGACTAATTAATTACTTCTTAATTAACTTATTCAGATTTCGTGAATCTCGGTATGACTTTGGCTGGTAAGTTCCAAATTATAAAGACCAATATTTTAACTAGATGGTTGTGTTATTGAAATTATCGATAAAGTTCGCCATTTTAGTACCAGTTTGCCTTAAATTCGAGTCGAATTTATGTGAAAAGTTAAGGAAATAAATACGATAACGATCCTATGTGTGATACGTTGTTGTAAACTTTTTCCGCAATATAATTTATTCACATATATGCTCCCATTAACTACGGTAGCTACGGTAGCCTAATGGTTCAGGGATGCGGCTGTCAAGCGGCGGTCGTGGATTTGAATCCCGGCTCGTACCTCTACCAGCAATGAGTTTTTCGGAACGAATGTACGGAATATTTACAGTGCAGGTTCGATAATTATACATTTATTTTCTCAAACGAGTTTTTGGAAATTTTCAAAGATAATTAAAAAAAAAACGGAATATTTACAATGCAGGTTCGATAATTATATCGTTTTATTTTCTCAAATGAGTTTTTGGAAATTAAAATATCTACGCTGTCTTCATTGTTACGGACATAAGATACGTGTTATGTAGATATTATTGAAAGGTTTGTCCGTATAGATATTGGAGAACTCGACTACGTATAACTAAACGACTCGTATTGTTTGTAAGTGAGGATTTATAACTTTTCCGGGAGCGGTCGTTGCAGGGTAGACGGCGCTAGAACCTGTCTGCGATCATAATTGATCTATTGTTATCGCAGCACCTAGTGTTGGTAAGTCCCTCGGTTGTGATACGCCCCAAACAACATTGGTTTAAATATCCTACTACATAAGATTTATTATAATATAGCGCAACAATAAAACGTAAACGGACAATAATGTTTACAGAAACAAAGATAAATAAATCAATTAAGCTACTAGACCCCAAGATGCTGGCGGCGTACATAATATACAATTTGTGAACAATCACGCAGAAATAGATGTACTTAGATCAAACTTTCGAGGAAAATAAAGCCATATTATTATTATTTATTTAATAATAATATGGGTGTCACAAAACTGTCGGAACAGTACATGTAGCATCAGTAAAGTAATATAATAATTAATGTACCTACTACGAGTAGATTGGTCTATTTCAAGTTGTATTTGTCTATGTCAATTCCACCTAAAATTCCTAGGTAATTCCGCCTGAAGTAAGAAAATTATCCGGATCTAGTAGAACTTACGACCGTTTTTCATTTCCAAGTTTGCTAATTAGAGTTGAACTAGACTTTATAACTTAACCTAGTTTTAAGAGGTAGATGGTGGCTGAACCCAATAAACCTATGCTCCCAGCCTTTTAACAAACGAGTGCACAACAGCGTACCTTAATGATAAGCATATTTTTGAACGATCGTGCGAAGAGAACGAAATTCTCCGTTTCAGCTTAACCAAAATGCTTTCTTATGCCTGTCTGGCGGATGGCCGGCTGTTCTCCTCTGCAGGTCGCATTTCTCAACCAATTCTCGTTAAATGTTGTGAGCGGGTTTGTTAATTATATAGTTAGTTATTTTGTCGATTCAGTTTTCGGGAATGTATAAAAACATTTTTTAAGGCAGACTCGTGAGGTCTACAGCTTACAGAACCACTAGTTTATAAATAAACGATTACACATGATTTTTGAAAAATTCCAAACAGGTAGTGGGCACCATAGCTGGGGCAGTAACGATCAAAGCCTTTAATTGCTTTTTTTACTTATAATTTTCAAAATAACAACGCAATCCAATCTCAACCTGGTAAACTTCCAGGGCCAAGACCCATTTCCTTAATCCAGCTGTTTTGTAAGCACAGTAACTTAATTACCCGGGGCTTTCTTGCAAATTTATGTGACAGACGCGTTAATGACGTTTTTTAAGGCGAGCCGAATTAGGCATAATGAGGCTGGAGCTAAACTGGTTAAGGGGAATACGGGCTGCAGCTGGGCCGGTGTATACTGGCCGTTACAACTTATAAATAGGCTATTTTATAGGTAAATAAAAAGTCTACCTGTTCCTAAGGACTTAGTGGGCCCACTTCATGACAATAGTCGTTGCAGCGTGCAATCGGCACAGCACTTTAATGCCAGTTTTGCGACCGACGCGCTGGGCTGTTTGTTATTCGCTACGCGTTAATGCGGCGCACCCCGCCGGTCACACGTTACGAAACTAGACCTCTACCTACGCTTAATTACTACGCATCGCGGTGTCAAGGTATAATTGTGGGTGAGCGTTGAGGTGAACTTAAAACAATTTACATAGTAGGGGGGCTGCGCTTAGGCAGCGCAATATACTTACTTAGAACGTAACAAAATACGATGTGTATTGCGCTAAACAACAACGTAAATATGCACCCGTTTGGAGACAATTTTTACAAACACAATAGTCTTGCTTGACAATGTTTTCCTTGATATTTGTTGATACAGTGTGCACAGTTAAGTAAACACACATAATGTTCCAGAACAAAATTAAACGATTTTACTCTTAGAAAAGATTCCTAGTAAATAATAAGTTTCGTGTAAAAACTTGCTTTTCGTGATGATAATATTACATGTAACTATGTTATAATAAGCACCTAGTTACCTTCCTCTTCGTGCGCTGTAATAAAGTAAAACATGGCATGTAATTTTCTGCACGGTCATTTTTTGCGCAGCATCATCTATCATGTTATTTTTATTAGATTCATGAACTATATTAAAGTATCTACGGTTAAATATAAAAGTAACGCAATGTACAAAAATAAGTCCTTAGCAGTTTTACGTAAAAGTTTCGACGTTAAGGTTCTACGAGTGGGTCAGGATTCCGGTTTCCCGATTAGTAGGTACAGTCAACCAATTTGATTCCTAGGCCACCGTAGAACCCTGTCATTTTAACTGCTACATAGCGACGCAATAATCCTAGTAGCCGGTATTGACATAGCATTTACAACGGCAAGGTTCTATGATGGCCTAGGAATCACATTGGTTGACCGTACCTACATAACAATTCAGGAAAACATTCTTAGTTGGATTCACGAAATAATCAAAACTTTCCTTCGCATGATTGTATAATGAAATTTGAAAGTGAAATCAAATTGTTACCGGATCGAAATTGTGAAAATAAATAGACTCTCCGTATTCATAATAATTTAACAAACCCTATAATAAAATAAAGTAAAGGACGAGAGAGTCTAATAAACGTGAAACATGTCCCGAACTTACAAATTGTTTTGGTATAAAAAGGGAATTCCTTCCAAATGCTCACCCAGGGCTGCCAGCGGGCCTACTTAGTCCTTAAAACAATTTTCGTATTGCAATTTATTTTGTAATTCATTCATCTGCATCTTTGTGGTATTCAATCTTATATCCAAGATTGAATACCACAAAGATGCAGATGAATGGGGAATGACAGCGTGATTTTTCCATACAAATGTTTTTCGAACTACACTACTGAGTTATAATTCATTTTTATGTTATTATTGTTTTATCGAAAGAGCGAGCGAAGCGAACGAAGTTGCTTCAGCTTGGGCCGAAAATCGTTCGTATGTCCGGTGTCTGTCACGATGTCACGCTGCGCTGTCCGGCTGTTCTCCCCTACAGGTCGCATTTCTCAAACGATTGTCGTGAAGTTTTGTGATCAGGTTTGTTAATAGGGGTGTAGGGGTTTTACGGAAAAGGGACAGAACATTCTTCTTAAAACTTTGGACGCATATAACTTTGTGATTATTTAACCTTTTGTTTTGCTTTTTTCTTAATTTCACTATATTTTTAATCCTTTTTCGAGAAAATGCATTATTGATTATTTTATAGTTTATTTTTGTCGAGTCACTTGTTTTTTCGTAGTGAGTTAAACACCGCAATCGCTTTGTCACAACAAAAGCCACATCTGTACATAAAAAGAAGACAGACTTAAAACCCTTGACATACAGGTGCCAGCCCTACTGTAGTCATACAAAGAGCGCATTTGAGACCTCTCGATACAAGGGCATAAAATTTTACACCCTTCCTATTTTTTCTTTAACATTTTTTCCCAACAATTGTACTATTATACAGTACATTTTATACTGTATTGACTTTTTGTTTTCATTTCAATTACTCTGAGTCGATTTCCTTCAGTTTCATCACTTAAATACATATGACATTTTAGACAAATGTTTCTATGTTTTAAAGGAATACATGAAGTTTATATAATTTGTGTCATGCAATTTTTTTTTAGTTATTTAACATTGCTGGCAATGGTTTAAAGCCACATAGTTGATATTTTTAACTGTAGGTAACTTTATTAATTATTAAAATAGGTAGGCCTGAAAAGGTTCAGTAATTTAAATCTTTCTTCATGCAACTGTATCTGCAACTGTAACCGATTCCTTATACGAGTACATAATTAATTTCATTTGACTGCTTTTTACCATCGAAATTGAAGTATTCAGGTAAATGGTTGGTCTGTTCTGACAATAGTCAAATCTTTTAGTCCCATCATCATTCTAGCAGCCGAGTACCCGTAACAGAAGCCTTATTGAGCTTACTATGCCTAGTCTCACTTTGTGTAAGATTGTCTCCTAATATAATTTTAACATGCTAAAAATGCGTGGTACCAATAAATATTTTCAGACTATTATATAGGTCACTGGCGAATGGCGATCCCTCAGGGACTTCAAACATTATTCCATATCTCACAAAATAGCAGTATGTTCCAATAAATCCTGTGAGTGGATGCAGTGGGCAATAAAGCAATAGTAAAGCACATCTGCTACCCTGCTGAGTTAAAAAGTCGTATTTGCATATGAGTTCCTCAATGACATACGACCTTTTGTTTTAGAATGGTGCGTTGCGCCTGCCCTCGTAACCTAACTCAGCATTACTTTATGGTGCGGTCTTCCAACTTGGCTGAGTCTTTTCTTTTATGACATTAAGGGGAATATTTTTGGTGTACGATAATAGGTATTACGGGGTGCCGTCTTTAATCTTTCCATCTGACGAATGCATCCACGTAAAAATAAAAGTGTTAAAAAAGTGCTTACTTCTTAATTATAGTGTCAGAATAACATCCCTCAAATTATAATGACGACCGCTTTAGCCTAGTTGGTAGTGAACCTGCCTACGAAGTCCTGGGTTCGAATCCCGGTAAGGGCATTTATTTGTGTGATGAGCACGAATATTTGTTCCTGAGTCATGGATGTTTTCTATGTATTTAAGTATTTATTTCTCTATTTAAGTATGTATATCGTCGTCTAGTACCCATAGTACATAGTACAAATTTGTGTAAGATTGTCCGCAAAAAAAATATACATATACCATTTGAATATAATTGTTTTATACCTTGTTTAACTAACGTTATGCATTAATGACAGGAAATCATATTTTAATCTTATTTTAAGTATATGTTTTGCATTTGTTGTATCATCGTTTACACCTTTTCGAGATCCTTACTCAACTAAAATGGATAGTTTAGAATGTTTGTCCAAAATTCATATCGTTTCCAAGGGCCTAATAACAAGCTATCAAGCATGTTCGGTCCAACAGGCGATTATATCCAGCAGTTAACTTTTTCGGCTCGGTTCCTTTAGCGGGCAATAGCGTAGGAATTTCATAAGTGATCCCCGGTACGTGCGCTATGGCGCAGTTTGGAAACCGGTGGCGCAGTGGCACAGTAAATTGTTACTACAGTATCTCATGCCCATTCAACTCTCGGTAAAACCGGTAAATCCGTTAGATCTTGACTGTAAAAAAACCAAGAACTGTATCTTATTTACTAAAATTTGATTTGACATTTGGCAACAGGCAAAAGTTGTCTATGCTACGAAATGTCAATGGACAACTCTTTCTTTTTCTACTTCTCTTCCTTTCACATCGTTTCAAAGGGCCTTAACAACAAGCTATCAAGCATTTTCGGACCAACAGGCGAATTTATCCAGCAGTTAACTTTTTCGGCTTGGTTTCTTTAGCGGGCAATAGCGAAGGAATTTGATAAGAAAGAAAGAAAGAAAGATACATTTATTCACTAACACACAGGACATACATATTAAGCAAAAATAAATAAAAATAACAGTAAAAAACATGTAACAAGTGTGTCTCTGCGGCAGTGAACCGGACACTGGCTCAGCATTATGCTGAGGTGTCAGTCAGACACCTACAGCGCTGATTTTCAGCCAGCACCGTTGGTGACTCACGGAAACGTCATACAATTATAATTACACAACTGTATAATTAATTGTGAAAAGCGAGAGAGAAATAAACATAAATACATAGTGATCCCCGGTACGTGCGGTACAGCGCAGTTTGGATAACGGTGGCACGGTGGCAAAGTAAATTGTTACTACAGTACCCCCGGTAAAACCGGTAGATCCGTTAGATCTTGTCTGTAAAAAAAACCAAGAATTAACTGTATTTTATTTACTAAAATTTGATTTGACATTTGGCAAAAGACAAAAGTTGTCTATGCTACGACATTATTTCTCTTCCTTTTTCTACTTCTCTTCCTTTTTGTACTTCTAAGTCAATATATTAATCCTATAAATTCATAAACCTTTGTTTTCTGGACACCTCTAAAGCACCAAGTACCTAACTTAAGGAAACGTAATTCAGTTACTGGGCACCAATTTTGTATGCGGATGTTATTGGTAAAATATTTTGATGTCGCTCTACTTATCACTTCTGAATGTAGTTTCAAGTATTTATTCGTGACAATAAAAATATATAATTACACATACAAAAGAAATAATATAAAAACACACTTTGTCACGAAATGGACCCTGCTCAGCATGTTGCTAGCTATACAGCCAGCGCTGGTCTTCCGCAGGGTCCAAGTCCAAGGGTCCAAGTTGTTTTGATTTAATCGAAAACCTGTGCCTTTAGCATATATTGCTACTTCCATCTGCTGAGTTGCATACATTTTGGTGCATTTTATAGTAGTTATTTGAACACATGTATAATTTATTTTTCAAACCACATGCTCGACAATGCCGAATTATAGGTCATGTAAACCCTACCGAAAGCAAGACATTAAATCCCTTGGTATTAGCCGGGTTATAATGTTGTACTGAATTTCATTGTAACCCGCTGGTTAATAATATGATTTCACTTTTCATTCTTATAAAGAACTTCTGATGGACTGTATAGCTGGAGTGATTATTTATAGGAAATATATTAAAACCAAGCCGACTCAATCTGTTTTCGACAGCAATATATTGACAACTGATAAAACAAAATAAAACATTCCAAAAGTATAAAAATAATAGACAAAAAAAGGTACAAAATAGGTTGCATCCGCAACATCCCACCCCCTAGTGTGCGAAAGCACACGAAGCTAGCCGGGCCAGCCAATAAGGAGCCCTACGCGTCTAGCCTGACCAACTTTTTGGAGGGCCGACGAAGAAGGCCTCCCTGTGTGGCTACGTCCACCACCCTGACTACGCCATCTCGGCCAGGGAAGGTTGCAGTGATGCGGCCTCTTGGCCAAGTTCCTCTTGGAAGATTTTCGTCCACGATGAGTACCAGGTCACCGATGTTTAAGTCGCGTTCCCTGTTTTCGCCTGTCTGTCGTGGTTGCATTGTAGGTAGAATCTCTTTCACCCAACGGTTCCAAAAATGGTCGGCTAACCTCAAGGCCTTCCTCCAGTCTGCTCTACGAAGAAGGTCTCGGTCGTCAAGGGTTGCAGGTAGGACTTGATTCGAGGATGTGCCAATTAGAAAGTGGAAAGGTGTCAGCGTCTCCTGGTCATCTTGACTCACAGAAACGTGACTTAGGGGCCGGGAGTTGACAATGGCCTCAGCTTCCATCAGGAGGGTCACGAGTACTTCTGCGTTAGGTGCCCTTTCGCGTAGGGTGGCGTTCAGTGCAACTTTGACGGTGCGAACTAGCCGTTCCCAGCATCCACCAAAGAAAGGAGCAGCGGGAGGAATAAAGCTCCAATTGATTCCTCGGCTGGCAGCAAAATCGTTGACATCTGTCTGATAAAACTCCCGTAATATTCGGTCACCACCAACAAAACAAGTTCCGTTGTCAGAGAATATTGTTTCGGGAGCACCTCTCCTTGCAATAAATCGACGTAAACTCATTATCGCTGAATCAGCCGTCAGGGAGTGCACAAGTTCCAAATGGACGGCTCTGGAAGTCAAGCAGGTAAATAGGGCTACGTATCGTTTTTCCTGTTTGCGTCCGATTGTGGAGTTAATCGGGCCAAAATAATCAAGTCCAGTGAAATTAAATGGGCGGCGATGGTGGGCAAGCCGCTGCGGAGGAAGGTTTCCAGTCATTGGATTCATCGGTTTTGACTTCCTGATCCGACAATACAAACATTTGCTGGCGACGCTTCGTATGGTGCTGCGCAAGGGAAGAAGCCAGTATCTCTGTCTCAGCTCATTGACGACCATCTCATTATTCGCATGTCCAGCCTTGCGATGGTAAAAGAGAACCAAAAGGCGCACGACTGGGTGATGACCATCTAACAGTATGGGCGATTTGACTTCGGTACCGACGTCTTCTACAGCCTCAATTCTGCCGACCAAACGTAGCAAATTGTCCGTTCCCATCTTGGGTGATAACTTTGCTAAGCGACTGCTCTTGGGCAATAACTCTCCTCGTTCAATCCGCAGAATTTCTTCTCCAAATGTCTCGGACTGTACTTTCTGCAGGACGTGCCTTTCTGCGGCTTGCATCAATTCCGCTGTCAGGGGTAATAGAGCGGTGGACGTAGGCGCGTTTGTACGTTGACGAACCCTAAAATCGGTGCTAGGATCAGTGTGATCAATGTGTCTAACGCGGTCCAAAAGTGAGCGAAATTTAGAAGCCGCCTGCAAAACGCGAGCAGTGGCGCGCAGTAAGCGCAACCAGTCACTAAAACGACTGAAATCCGCGGTGATAACCAGATGCCCAACCACAAGTCTAGGAGTATGCTTAAACTCTTCATGAACTGGAGGCTGGCCAGCTGGTTCCACAGGCCAATTTTCCGGAGAAGCCAGAAGAAATGAGGGGCCGGTGAACCATCGGTGGTTAGGGTTGATATGGAGAGGTTTGATTCGCGTGGCATCGTCCGCGACGTTCAAGTCAGTTGGGACCCATCTCCAGTCTTGAACGCATGAATTTTCAGTTATTTCGCCGATCCGATGGGCCACAAAGGGCTTGAACGTTCGTGCGTCACTTCTTAGCCAGCTAAGGACAGTTCTCGAATCTGTCCAAAAAAACGTCCGAATAGGCTTTTTCTTGTGAAATTCCTTGATGGTCATAGCAAGGCGTGAAGCTATTAAAGCACCCTGCAATTCTAGGCGTGGAATTGAAGTGGGCTTCAATGGCGATACTCTTGCTTTACTGGATATGAGAGCAAGCTTGACTGTACCGTCTGCGTACAAAAAACGCCAATAAGCGACAGTCGCATAGGCAAGCTCGCTCGCATCCGCAAAAACGTGTAGCTCCCTGTGCAGAGGCTCGCCGTTTACCTTAGCGTACCAACGTGGAACTCTAATATTAGATATATCTGACAGTTCTTTAAACCATTCGTTCCACCTTAATACCTGTGAAGGTGGAAAAACCGTGTCCCAGTCAATGTTGGATCTCCATGCCTCCTGAAGGAGTATACGGCCCTTGACCACTATAGGGCCAAGCAATCCTAGTGGGTCGTACACTTTCATGAGGTGGGACAAAACTTTACGCTTAGTAAAAACACCATGTAACTTGAGCCCTTCTAAACCAGTCCTAAAACCAATGGTATCCGATATAGGATCCCAAGAGACACCTAAGGCTCTGACGTTAGTTGATTCACTACCAAGAGACACTTCAGTAGGCTGTGCAGCGTGCAATTCAGTTGGAACAAGACGCAACGCTTCCTGGCTGTTAGAAATCCAACTACACATTTCAAAACAGGCGTTACGGTGGATAGTCACCACATCGGATGCCAGCTGCGCAGCTTCAGTTACCTCATCAAGACTGTCCAAAAAATCATCCATATAGGAACTGTGAATGCTTGCATTGGCTGCGTTGGGATACAAATCCTGATGTGACATTGCATTTTTATTTTTGATATACAGCGCAGTAAATGGACTGGATGACGCCCCGAAAACAACAGCTGTCATTCGATACTCTTTTATGGGAGTTGTGTTCTTTGACCTAACGTCGCGCCATAAAAAACGTAATGCGTCCCTATCTTGATCACGGATCCGTATTTGGGGAAACATCTCCTTAATATCCGCTGTCATTGCGACAGCGCCCTCTCTAAAACGCCAAAGTATGCCTAATAAGTTTTCTAAGAGATCTGGTCCTTGAAGAAGCAACGAATTTAAGGAAACGCCTTGATTCATTGCGGCTGCATCATGGACGACACGGAGTTTACGCTTTTGTGGGTGATACACCCCAAAATGAGGCAAATACCACCTTATTTCGGTATTGGTTTCACTTTGAGTTGTATCAGAAGATTCAGAAGTCGTTTTTAAGTTTATTTTATCCATGTCTGTGGTTGACATGTAGTCATGACATTTTGGTTGCACTTTATTCGGACTGACTGTACCATATTGAATGTAACCTGACGAAGTGTTATTTTTATTTGGACATTCCACTAAATTGTGTTTACTGTTGATAACATTGGTACCGTTCCTATTACTGACAGAATGACCATAATAAGTGACAGGATCACATTCTTCAGCATAACCTTTGGCAATCATATTGTCAATAAACCTTTTGTACGCTTCAGCAAAATCGGACTCTCGAAACATACGTCTTTCTAAACTTAAGAAGCGAGATAGGGCTTGCGGATAACTGTCGGGAACGCACTGAATATTATCCCGCCATGGAAGTCCTACCTCATACCTACCAGTTGGCAAACGTGTGGTAGTATTGTGTAAGATCTCAACAGCTCGAGCATCCAGTTTACTATGAAGTTTCTCATGTTTGGTAATACCCAGTGAGTCCAATTTGTACTGCTCCTTTATTAGCAGTTCTAAACGTTCATGTTCAGTAAGCTCAATACGGTCTAGGTGACAGTGGTTGACAAACTCAACCGGTTTCGTTTTACTAGAAGCCACTCCATACAATGTCCAACCAAGCCAGGTGTGACAAGCTACCGGCTCATTACGACTACCAGCGCGGATATCACGAGATATTGACAGATGCCAGTGCTCGGCACCAATCAGCACGGTTATCATAGCGTCAGTGTACGTCAAATAATCGGTTAAATCACTCAAATAATCGTAAGACTGTGCGGTGTGTTTGGACAATGTTTGCGTGCTCAAGCTGAGTAAGGGCATGGCCCTGGCACGATTGACTAAAAACCTGTCAGATTCGTGTTTACCCTGTATGTAAAAGTCCACATAAGAAATCTTAGTAGTTTTGTGTAAGCCACCTACAGCATTGACAGTAATAACCTCCTCTGGCCCTGACACCCCGATACGGGCAGCCACTTTAGAATCAATTAACGACGCTGTACTGCCATCGTCTAGGAGTGCGAAGGTTTCGTAACTGCCAGCTGGTCCAGACACAATAACTGGTACCACTTTTAATAATGCGCTGTGTGGTTGTGTTTTGGTTGTCGTTCCAACATGTTGACTTAAAATACCTGTATTAGAAACCATGACGTTTTCTTTTGACAACTCCTGTGTAGTCTTGGAACAGCACGGCGTGTGTTTGGCATCCCTTTCAGACAAATTCGCATACCCAATATTATTGAACGCAGTACACTCAGTTTTGTTTAGCGGTGCCGTACACCCCGTATTGTTCATATTGTTTAGTTCTGTTTCACACTCATGGTTGAGCGCAGCTGTACACACTGTATTATGGAACGCCTGTGTATGGTGTGTTTGCGGTGATGTAAATGTATCCTGCCTGCCGTGTAAAAGTGGATGGTGTCGGAAAGTACAACCGTCGACACCACAAGGGTTCACTTTACATAACTTCCACTGATGTGATTTACTCTTTAGACATTTGTAGCATATTTTGTGTTCACGCAACCAACACCACCTGTTTTCAACTGATAACCTTGTGAATTCGGAACAGTTTTTTATATCATGGCACTTTTTACAATAAATGCATTCGGTTTTGTCACCTGTTTTAATATTGTCATGTGTCACAGCGTGAATATTTTCACGTTTGAATTGTTTATTGACAGGCACAATGATGTTTTGTTGTGTAGCAATAAAACCTATTTCAGGAGATAATGCGAATTTAATATAACGCTCGTGTTCACGAGTTAGAAAATCAGATAAAAGTTCTAACTTTGACATGAGAGGGTTTGACATTTCTGACGCATAGTCAGACCACCTCATCTTCATTAAAGGGTTAAATTTGCCCAAAATACTATGAAATAGCTCAGGTGAATGTAAATATTCTCGTAGACCGAGTAATTTCATAGTAGAAAGGCTGTTTCGTACCTTGTTGGCAAAAATACCAATCTCCTTAAGCTCGGCGCCAAGCCGCGGCAGCGTTTTCAACACTTGTACCTCACCAAAGACGACCATTTCCGGGCACGCAAATGTTCGCTCGAGTGCGTGCATGATCTCCTCGGGGGCAGCTGCCGTGTGGAGCAGCGAAGCGACCGCCTCACGCGCGGGTCCGCGAAGCGCGTTCTGTAAACGCGCAACGTTCTCTGCGGGGGAATGAGAAGACTCAGTACTACTAAATTGACGTTTAAATTGTAGCCATTGGGAACCATTCCCGAAGAATGTAGGGAGTTCTATGTTGGCTCTACGACCTGAAGCCAAAGCTTTTGCTGCAGCTGCAGTGTCAGCAATCGCTTTGAGTATAATTCCATCGTTTCCTGTATTGCGATGCAATTCGACAGTTGGCTCATTCGTCATGCGTAGGCAGCTACCCTGGTTTATATCGCGAACCCAAGATGCCGTCCGGGAATGAACATTACTGGCCGACTTTGCGGAACGTTCTTCGGCTTCTTGAGCGGCCAGAGCAGCTTCCATTTCTAATTGTTCTACTTGTTTTACCTGCTCAAGTAGTTTTCTTTGTCGAGCAATCTCAATTTCTTGCTCACGAATCATCAATTCTTGCTCTCGCTCCATACTTCTGCGGGCCAACTCGGCCTCCGCAGAAAGCCTCCGTGCTTTTATAGTAGCTGATGACCGCGAAGACCCTGATACGTGCGACCTGCAACTAGGAGAAACGTCAAAATGTTCGGCTGCAACAGCGGAGCCGCAGCCGCCGGTGGTGGTAGTTGCGGGACACGCGCGAACAATATCGAGAGCTGCGGGTGTTTCTGTGGCATCAGTCTTCGTGAGGCCCTGACTTTTGGACCGACCGACCCCACCCACAGCGGGTGCACCTGGTTCTGAACGTGTCGCCTTACGACTTTTAGCCGGCGTTGCCAGCTGCTTGGTTCTACTTCGCATATTCATTATAAGACGGGAGAAGGACCAAATATAAAGGACTTCTGATGGACTGTATAGCTGGAGTGATTATTTATATAGGAAAAATATTAAAACTAAGCCGACTCAATCTGTTTTCGACAGCAATATATTGACAACTGATAAAACAAAATAAAACATTCCAAAAGTATAAAAATAATAGACAAAAAAAGGTACAAAATAGGTTGCATCCGCAACAATTCTGATTACTAAATGCATAAAGTTTAATTTTGCTAAACACAATTTGTCCTAGGCCATGGCCTACTTGATTTGACATAATAAATGAAGTTTGCCTCCGTGTGAACCCCGGTCCGGAGGAGCGCGGTTAGGGTTTGCAATCCGGATATCCGGATATCCGAAATATCCGGATATCCGCTAAATTTCGGATCCGGATCTGACATGCTCTTGGATCCGGATTTTTCGGATATTACGGATCCTTAAAATACAACAGTTTAAATCGAAAATACGGCTACAAAATGATGTTTTACCGAGTCCACGCTGAAAACCAAATGGTAGAAGATAACTCAATCTCTGTCTTTATTCACCACTTCATTATCCCAGACCAGATTATTTTTTGTTTTTAATTTATTAGTCACAAAAACTAATAAAACCTACATACTACAAACTAGTAAAATAGCCGCAATTTGATGGCGAAAGTTAGCGTTGGTTTAAATGCACTAATTCACCGTAGGCAGAGACGCAATATAATTATTGTTATCGCTGGGGGCAATAACACGCGACGTGAGCTGAATGAGATGGAGAATGGGAGTGAGAAATGGGAACTGGCTTACTTGAATATGTAGGTAAGGTTGTTCTGTGTACTGGGCCGCGACGACTTAAGCGGCTTGCCGTGCTGATATGATGGATGGGCTGAGTAGGAGTCTTCTTCTGGTTTCGAGCCGACCTTGAGCTGATGAAAGTCTTCACGCACACTGAGGGTTATAATTCACTCGCGCGCCTAGTTTTGAGCTGATGAGCCACGTAACGTCACAGTCACTACAATAAGGGTACCGGCCGGTATAATCACGACACTTTCGTAGGTTCAGGTGAGCACGGAACGCTGGGATTGAGATACACGTCAGTGCGCGACGGCGGTCAAATGGCTACTCTCGCGGCGCGTCGCTTGCGTCGGCACGTCAACGAGTGAATCGATGAATGATTGAACGAGTTACCTATATCGTCGCGCCGATGGCGCGAACATCCTGGGGGGCCCGTAGTAGAGCCTCTTCCTGAGCTGAATCCAATGGAAACCTGGCTATCTTTAGCACAGGTCTGCGCAGATGTCCACTGGCGGTGTCCAGATCCACAACTCGGATCACTCCATCCTTGCCAGGTATTGTGCGGGTAATTCGACCCAGTCTCCATTGCAGCGGTGGCAAGTTATCTTCCTTGATGAGCACGAGTTCGCCAACTTGAGGAGGCGATGAAGGGGAAAGCCATTTTGAGCGGGTTTGGAGAGTATGGAGGTAAGATCTAGTCCACAGAGTCCAAAAGCGTTGAGAGAGAGCTTGTATGAGCTGAAAGCGTTTAAGAGCAGATAACGGCCTGTCATCAAAGGACGGCTCGGGCAGAGTAGTGAGTGGACGGCCTATGATAAAATGTCCAGCGGTTAAGGGTTCAATGTCCGTAGGGTCGGATGAAAGTGGGCAGAGAGGTCTAGAGTTGAGTACAGCCTCGATTCGTGTCAGGAGTGTGGAGAATTCCTCAAAAGTAAGGTGCTGTTCACCAACTACACGATAGAACAACTGTTTCGTAGATTTGACGTTAATTTCATGTAAGGCACCGAACCAAGGCCCCTTGGGGGGGTTCAGCAACCAGGTTACCTGCTGGTTGGCGAGCTGGTGTGTGATTGCATCATTATTTTCAGCGAGGAAGTTTTGAACTTCTTTGAGATGATTTCTAGCGCCTACATAATTCGTGCCGCAATCCGATCTAATTAGAACTGGTGTACCGCGACGCGAGACAAATCTTTGCAACGCTGCAAGAAAGGCTTCCGTGGTAAGAGCGGAGACTGCCTCCAAATGAACTGCCTTCGTTGAAAGGCACACAAATATACAAAAGTACGCCTTTAACAGTTTAGCGTTCCGTAACGTGCTAGACTTAACGAGAAATGGGCCGGCAAAGTCAGTCGTGACTTGGCTAAATACAGGTTGTGGGTTAACCCTATCTGCTGGAAGGTCAGCCATAAACGGGGCTGCTGGTTGAGCGCGAGTTCGGAAACATCTAATACATTTGAACACACGGTGTCGGATCGCACGGCGAGCGGATAGTATCCAGTATTGCTGGCGGAGCATTGCGTGTAGAGTGTCAGCGCCAGGATGGCAGTGCACTCTGTGGTAATGGTCAATGATGAGGTCAACGAGCGGGCTTGAGCTGGGAAGAATGAGTGGGTGTTGAGCGTTGTACCTAAGTGACGCATGAGAGAGACGACCACCGACTCTCAAGAGCCCATCTTTCAAGAATGGGGAGAGACGCTGGAGTCGATTGCTGCAGAGTTTATTAGTGTGGAGACGATGAATGTCTTCTGCAAACTCATTCCGCTGAACAGAGCGGACCCAGAATAACAGAACTTCTCTCCGTTCACAGGCTGTCAACGGTCCAGAGCGACGTACATCTGGGCCGTGCTTACAATTATAAATGAAGCGCTTGATACAAGCCGTCACTCCGACGAGCTTGTCAAAAGAGCTGAAGCGGGTAAGCAGATCATGATCCAGATCAGGAACTGCTATATGAGCTGGCACACTTTTTGGCTTAAGGCCTGGTAAAGCGTGATGACCCAGAGCGGCTGGCATCTGGGGCCAGGTATGAGGAGGCTCTTTGAGCCAGCTGGGAGACCACCAGAGGTCATGGGTTGATAGAGATTGGGCTGACATACCCCTGCTTGCACAGTCTGCAGGGTTGAGGTTCGTAGGGACATGCCTCCACCTAGGGCTGATCGGGCTAGACGTTATTTTAGCCACTCGGTTGGCTTCAAATGTCTGGAGTCGGTGAGGGGGCGTGTTGAGCCATGCTAACACTATTGTGCTATCTGACCAACAGGTATGTTGTTCTATAGCAATGTGAGCTGACAATTTAGCTGACAGTCGTGTCATGAGCTGTGATAAAAGAGCTGCAGCTGAGAGTTCCATTTTGGGAATTGAGAGGCGATTCTTGATAGGAGCGACCTTCGACTTGGCAATGACCAGATGCACATTGACAAGTCCATTGGCATCGAGCTCGTGCAGATAAGTGACAGCACCATAACCGGCTTCTGAGGCGTCCGCGAACCCGTGAAGTGAGTAAGTGGACGTGGGCTTGTATTTGCAGATGTGCCGAGGTAAGCGGAGATTTGAGAGTTGAGGAAGGTCTTGTGAGATGTGCTGCCATTCTGTGTGAACTTCATCGGGGGTGGGCTCGTCCCATCCCAGTTTCAGAAGCCATAACTTCTGTAAAAGTAGCTTTGCGCGGAGTATGACGGGTGTAACCCAACCATTGGGGTCGTACAGCGAAGCTACTGTGCTGAGGATTGAGCGTTTTGTGACTTGGGTCAGTGAGGGGAGAGAGATGCGATAAGTGAACTCATCCGATTGAGGAATCCATTGTATACCTAATACTTTAATGGAATTCGATTCTGGGCTGATGTCGAAGTCTTTAGGCATGTCACATTGGTCATCTGGGAACCGATTAAGGAGCTGAGAAGAGTTGGAGGTCCATTTACTGAGCTGAAAACTACCTAGGGCCAGTAAGTTAATCAACTCTGTTTGGAGCGCTTGAGCAGACTCCACAGAGTCATGACCACAGAGTATATCATCGACGAAAACTGAATTGCGTAGGACCTGAGCAGCGTGCGGGTAGTGATGACCTTCGTCATCCGCCAATTGGAGCAGAGTACGGAGGGCGTGGTACGGGCTTGAGCGTAATCCATAGGAGACGGTATTTAGTGCGTAAGTGAGCAGGGGCTGGTCCGGTGAAGACCGCCAGAGAATGAGCTGATACTGTCGTTGGTCTGGGTGGATGAGTATGTTTCTGAACATCATTCTGATGTCAGTACTGAAAACTATGGGGTGTATCCTGAAAGACATGATAATGTCAACTATATCTTGCTGGAGAGCTGGACCTGTGTGCAGGCAATCATTAAGACTGACGCCATTTGAGCTTTTACTGGACCCATCAAAGACAGTGCGTAACTTGTCGGATCCCGATTTGAAGATGCCGTGATGAGGAATGTAGAAATGAGGCTTGTTCGCGAAGGTACTTGGGTGGCATGGTGACATGTGTCCTAGGTTGAGATAGTCGCTCATAAATTCAACATATTTAGAGCGTAGGGGCGGATTTGCTTGTAGTTTCCTTTCCAGTGTAAGAAACCTGCGTAGTGCAATGGCATGAGTGTTGCCTAAGGCCGGCGCATTTGGTAGAAACGGCAGTGTTACCATATAGCGGCCTGATGGATCTCGGGTGGTTGTAGTACGGAAAATTTCCTCGCACTGCTCTTGTAATGGGCTGGTCTGTACATGAGGTTGTGGTTCTTCTGTCTCCCAGAACCTCTCAAGGTTCTTGTAAATGTCATGTGTGGGTACGTCAGATTCTGGCTGAGAGCTGGTAATATGAGCTGAGTTGGCCTGGTTTGCAGGTGTTGCATATAAGTCCTCAATGGGTCCTATCAATGCGAAGTCGAAAATCGTGCCGAAGGCTATGGGCTTCCCTCGGCCTAAGGAGACCTTAGTCCCGTCCAGAACTTGGCCGAGAACATCAGAACCTAACAAGAGATCGATTGGAGCGGGTGTGTTATATCCTTGATCTGCTAAGGGAATATTTGGCTGGCCTCTCACTTGTGCTATGTGTGGGACCTTTTGTAACGGTAGATAACCGGTAACGTGTTTTAAAATATGCGCAGTAGCCGTAATCGTGGGTGTGTCATGATGTGTAGGTCGACAGATTATTGTGATTGATGCCTTTGATTCCTGTGTGTGGTGGTTGCCCACTCCTGTGATTTTGAGTGATGTTGAGTTTTGTGGTAACTTTAAATTACGAGCCATGCGCTGAGTGATAAGTGTGAGCATACTACCGCAATCTAGCAGGGCTCGTGCTGTGTGAAACTGGCCATTTACGTCTGCTATTTTTAGCGTGACGGTAGGCAATAATATGGGCTGATTGATTGCGTGCTCATCCTGTCGTGGGTAATCACAAGAGGAATGATTCGCTGTTGGTGGAGCTGATCGCGGTGAGCGAGCTTGAGATGTCTGGGTATGGGCTGAGTGTGTGTGGTCTGCGTGTGAGTGTGTGTGTTCTGGGTGTGAGTGTGTGTGCTGATTGTCTTCCTCTTCACAGTGTTCAGTTATTGTAGGTAGTCACGATTGACCACCTGCTCGGGACGTACTGGGCGAGCGAGGGTGGTCCTGAGACGTGGGTTTCGCCTGTGAGGCGTGTGCCGAGAACGGTTGGTACTCATTAGCTGGACGCGTCCTGGGCTGTTCTCTCAGATGTGGAGGTAGGAGATGAGCGGACGAATGAGTTGGAGAAGAAGCACCGGGGCGGTGAAGAGATGTGTGGTGTCTGTCATTCCCACACTCTTTGCAAGCCTTCGTGGACTTGCACTCATTCTCATAATGGGGGCCTAGGCAGCGTCGGCAGCGGTTGCGGGCCTGAACAAAGTCCCAACGGCCTTGTATTGGTTGGTCGTTGTACCGTGGGCAGGCGATGAGCTTGTGCCCTCTTTCTCCGCAGTATGGGCAGGGCATGGTGTTGGTGGTGTTTGCGTCTTGAGGTGACGGTTGAGCTGAGTAAGTCGGCCTGTGCTGAGCTGAATAGTCTGACCGGCTCCTAACCGGGGTCATGGGACGTGATTCATGATACGCAGTCTGTCGGGGCGGGCCTCGAGGAAAGTTTACGGGAGACTGCCTGCGGTACTGAGCTGGTTGTGGCGAATGCTGAGTGAGTTGGGAGGTGCTGGGCTTGGGTGAGCTGGACCATTCGGTCTCTACACAACGCGCGTGCTCTTCCAAGAAGGTGATCAGGTTCTTGAGGGTGGGCAGAGACTGGCGTGATCCGTACTTTCGTTCAAAAAGTGTTCGAAGTTCACCTTTAAGTTTTCGCACTACTATAGACACAAAAACATAGTCACTTTCTTGCATGGGCAGATCGAGGTTATTGAGGGCGCATTGCGCGGAAATGAGCGGAGTTAAAAAGAGCGTGCGTATATCGGAGCGCACGTGAATGTTGGGCAGTTCAATGATGATATCTACAAACCGGTCGATCAAGACCCGACGATTTTCATAGCGCCGAGTTAGGATATTCATCGCTACGGCGAAATTGTCGTTGGTGAGCTGGAGGTGGGATACCATACTGCGTGCCTCGCCTGTCAGGCACGAGAGCAGGTAGTGGAGCTTTACGGCATCCGAAATGATGGTCATGTCGTCCGTTAAGCTCCTGAAGATGGTAATGAAGGACGGCCAGTCTTCAACCTTTGAGCTGAACTTTGGGAGCGTGATTTTGGGTAGCACAGTTGTAGGCGTGGCAGACGTGGAGGGGTGAGAAGTCTCTGGGAGGGCCGCAGTCACGCTCAATTTGTCGAACGCGACTAGGATGTAATTGTAGTCCGTTACCGCGGTGTCATAATGTTTTGTGTAGACGGCTTCGGTCTCGTCAGTGAGTTCCTCGTCGTCTAGTATTTCATAATAGACGTCCTCTAGCTTGGATTTATAGAGGTCTACTTTTGTGTACCGAGCCGTGAAATCCGACAATGTATATTTTTTCGTATCCTTTGCTAGTGCTGCCTCCGCAATCTCCTTGAGCAGAGTAATTGCCTTTGTTGCCTCTCGGAAGATGGCTGCTTGCGATTTGGACGGCATGGTGTTGTTTATGTGTACTTAAATGAGTTGAGAGACAAAAAAAATAAAAAAAAAAAAATAATAATAATTTAAAAAATATGACACCCTGTATGATGACTTGTGATGAGCTGACTAACAATTGACTGTTACACCAATGTGAATTTGTCAACAAAAGATAAAAAACCAAAAAAAATTGTTGCACAAAAAAAAAATTTCTCCCTGGACACCCTGTGTTTCACGATGTAAGTTACCTAATGAGTAGGTACTAATTTGAGTGAGGGAAATAAGAAACTATATTAACCACTAACCAATGTGGAGTGTTACCAAGTTGTGGCTTGTCTCTAATAGGTACTTGTCATCGGGCAGATATTATACGGTTATTGAATTTTGAGCCTTATCCTCTGAGCAGTAAGGTTGCTTTTTAATGTATTATTTTAGATCTGCGAGCTGTTCAATTGTTTACAAAAATTAAACGTTTATTTATGCCTAGTTATATGTATCTGTTACATGTATGAGCTGGAGAATGAATTTAGTACCTATGAGGTATTCGTAATTATGACGGCGCTTTAAAAATTTTGCTTTAGAATAATGATGCAATCAAACGTGTCTTTTTGAAATGAGCGGTTTCGTAAGTTATATCTATAGGTTATTCTACACACTGTCTGATTACGTTTCGAGAATGTTTGCTTTTAGAAAATAGCTTATAAAGGGCTGAAGACCGCTGTAAGTGATCGGTAACTCAGGGTAGCTACCTACAGAACGGACGGAATGTTCTCGAATGTGCAGAATTTCGTAGGCAAATAAATGAGATGTGGTACTTTTTGGTAATGTACCTTTGTTTGAAATGGGCTGAGTTTACATGTAATGTTATATATTACGTTATGAGTTGAATAATTTGGGCGAAAGAATTAATTTTTTTTTTTGAAATGTGGGTGGATTTTTTACCTAACTGGGTGTGCTTTTTCGAGCAAAAGAAAGACTGCTTATCCAAAGGGCTGGTGTGGGTGGGGTTTTTCGAAGGACCAAAGAATACCGGTTCGAAGGAACAAAGAATGTTATCGCTGGGGGCAATAACACGCGACGTGAGCTGAATGAGATGGAGAATGGGAGTGAGAAATGGGAACTGGCTTACTTGAATATGTAGGTAAGGTTGTTCTGTGTACTGGGCCGCGACGACTTAAGCGGCTTGCCGTGCTGATATGATGGATGGGCTGAGTAGGAGTCTTCTTCTGGTTTCGAGCCGACCTTGAGCTGATGAAAGTCTTCACGCACACTGAGGGTTATAATTCACTCGCGCGCCTAGTTTTGAGCTGATGAGCCACGTAACGTCACAGTCACTACAATAAGGGTACCGGCCGGTATAATCACGACACTTTCGTAGGTTCAGGTGAGCACGGAACGCTGGGATTGAGATACACGTCAGTGCGCGACGGCGGTCAAATGGCTACTCTCGCGGCGCGTCGCTTGCGTCGGCACGTCAACGAGTGAATCGATGAATGATTGAACGAGTTACCTATATCGTCGCGCCGATGGCGCGAACAATTATATAAATCCAATATTACCTATAGCCCTATAGGTACTATTATAGCTACCTACTAAAGACTTACGCCCGTATTCATAAATATTCTACAAGCCTATTTTAACTAAAATGGCGTTAAAATTCGTTGGTCCTTATCTGTCACTTTGACATTTGTGTTCGTAAGAAAGGGACAAAGCACATATTATTTAGCAGAGGCATTTTAAGTTTTATGAATAAGGGGATTAGTTTAAATAAACCTAAAGAAATATTTAAGAAGTATATTTGACACAGGCAGTAAAAAGTAAATGCAGCAACAATACCTACGTTTTATAATTGTAATATTTTTTTAAATTTTTTGTATGTTGTTCTTGACTTATAATATGATCATGTAATATAATAAGCATGGTACACTATATTCATGGCCCGTTCACCGCTTTTGCCATATTATACAGTCTTGCCTAAATGAATGTCCCCTGCTAGACAAACACCTTTTCCCTCGTCCCGCTCACATAGTCAATATCTCCTCCTAAGGCTTGATACCTAGTTACACTAACTCGACCTGCTGGTTGATCACGCAGTCAAATTTTATATGGGAAAATGACAGTTGGATTGTCCTAGCGCGCGTTCGGAACGTTACGTTGATTACCCCTGTTGTAGTTATCAAGTGACAGCTTTCAGTGACGAAACTCTCACTTTGACAGTTAGTGCGTAGTTGTAAGTAAAAAGTTGAAAAAAAAAAAGTTTAAAACCCTTTATGACCTCGGGAATGCGTACCTATTTAAAATCTTTCAGGTATACGGTGGTATAGCCGTTTTTTCCTAGTTTAACCTTACAATTCCTACTTTATACCAAAAAAACCTTGTGGATCCGTATTATCCGAAAGATCCGGATATCCGGATCTGTTGGATTTAAATATCCGAAATATCCGGATCCAAAATATTGGCGGATCTTGCAAACCCTAAGCGGGGTGCTCGAAATTCGAATTTCGAATCTAGGACCACGGCTTGTGCTTTCGAATTTAAAACGCCGCGCGCCTTCATTTGTTCACGCGTGACGAACAAATCGAGTTCTTGTAGGTGCCTATAGAAGATTTAATTTCAAAAATAATATTGAAAATGTCGAGTGATGAAAGTGTTTTGACTCCTGAGTTTATCAAATTAGATGCCATAGGCATTGTCAACAATCTGCTGCCAGAGAAGTCAAAGGAAAAATACCTAAAAGCCTACAACGATTTTGACAAATGGACAAAAGTACATAGTAACATTAGACACATAGTAGCTACTATGTGTCTAATGTTACTATGTACTTTTAATTTGCTAAATAAACATTATTTATCTACTGAGCCTGTTTTTTTGTCTCGCATAAGGTGTGAAAAGTAGAGTATACACCTCGGGGATAAGACTGTTTTAGTCTTGGGCGGTTGAACCCCTCACTGCACTCAGGACTCAGTCTTAATTCCCTCGCTTCGCTCAGGAATTAACTTATGAGTCCTTCGTTACGTTCGGGATTCAATTCGCTCCCGTGACATAAAACAGTGCTTTATCCCCTTGGTGTATAATCTACTATTACGTCATACCTGGCCATAAAGTAGGAATTACCGCACGCTATGCGAGCGGAAAACCCCACTTCCTGGCCAGATAGAGACGTAAAATGTTGTACTCACCACGGGCGGTAATAAAGAATGCCTCAGATCGCAGGTATTTGACGCCCGAGCGGAAGGCAAGGGCGATAAATAAGTATGCGCTCTGATACCTGCGATCTGAGACATTCTTTGTTTAACCGCCCTAGGTAAGTAATGTACTAATTTAATACAGTTGCTCAAAAAGTGGTACTTTTTGTAGCTGCAAATCGTGCGCAAATTTGTATTTTGCGCACTAGTGCTTTTTACTTTTCCACGTGTATCGAACGACGTTTTTTAATACAGTTGCAAAAAAATAAGAAAAACAACAAGTAAGGAATTTGAAACTTTTATATTATTAATTCTGTAACATCATTGTAATACAGTTGAAAAATAATGAAGTTGTTCAAAAAATATATTTTTTTTTAATACAGTTTCTTACTTGTTGTTTTTCTTATTTTTTCGCAACTGTATTAAAAAATGTCGTTCGATACACATGCGGAAATGTCATTCTTCACTCGTCCCGAGTCTTGCACTCGTGAAGTAATGACATATTTTCCGCACTAGCATCGAAATGTACTATTACATACTAAATAAATATGTTTCGTTCTTTTCATTCTTTTAATCGCGGAAATTTCAGCAAAAGCTCTTGCGAGGTGGCGCGTTTTTGGACGTTGGCTAGTAATAGGCAATTTAGACACATGCACACTAATGCATACAAAGAAGCATATTTGCTCTATAGTGCATCCCAGTAAAACTCAAATATCTGAAAATCTGAATGAACAACGTATACATTGGTAAAAGGTTCAAATTATCTTGAGATTTACGCACCTAGATACTGATGATAGGAGAATCTTGCCCTCACAATAAACGTATTTGTCTATCTACTGTTGGCATTGTCATAAAAAGTAGATAAATAATTTTCTGACAAAGTATTCTTTATCTAACATTACATTTCATGTTCGCTGTTAGACTCGCAGTTCTTAATTTGCTGATTTCGAGCGTTTCAATTATGTCAGTATACTGGTCATATATACCTACGCTCTGTATCCTTTTATAAAAGCGTTTCACTCTTTGTTTATTCGATGGCTAATTTAGGATGAGAGTCTTATCTGAAGCACCTACTTCCACAACATAGTTTTTATAATTTTGGTGACATGTATATTTTCTTAGTCCCCTCTGCCCAGCTACCACTATAGGTTGTATGGTCAAGTTTTATGGCCCAAATCAATTATGTAATATAAAATATATTAGGTAGATATGTTATAAGCGCTCCAAAAGTGGCACAATAAAACCTGGTTAACTGACACGGCTTGCCATAGTTTCGCGTCGTCTATGGAAACGAATGCTGTCAGAATTTGGTGGCCATTTTTAAACACGGAATTTCGTATAGACAACGTATCTACCTCTTTTTTAGGGTCCCGTAGCCAAAATGGCAAAAACGGAATCCTTATAGTTTCGTCATGTCCGTCTGTCCGTATGTCACATGTACTTACTATTGTTTAGTTTAGTTGTATTTTATATTTAATTTATTTTTTAATAATTAGTTTAGTTAATACTCATTATTGTATAACCTATGTTGTTTTGAATATTGTTTATATGAATAAATATAAATTTTATTTGTTTTACTTTAAAACTTACATTATCATTAAACACTAAACTCAAAGTAATATTACAATTTATTCAAAATGAAATAATTTTTATTATTTTAATCACAAATATATACAGAAACTTCAAAATATATATAGAGGTACCTATGTATATTATAATTTAAAATAAAAACGAGCGTGCGCCCTGTAATTGCGCCACACGTAAGATATAGAGAGGCTTAATTATACAGGGTGGAATTTCATAAACTGTACATAATAAAAGGAGAAAAATTTCAGCCAATTTCATCGGTGAAACGGTGTTTTTTTTTTTTTCTAGTCATTAGTTTTTTTTTTACAGAAATTTGAAATTTTTTGTAAAAACTCGGGTAATACACCTAATTCAGACGGTATAACTTTTGATCCAATGGTCCTAAAATGAAAATAAAAAATGCAGAGTATTACCAAGGGACAGGTTAATAATTCTTAATAACAATAAAAAACCAACTAGAAGAGAAAATCTGCAAAAAAAAATATTGTTTTTGAAAAATGGCTACAAAAATTACGAATTTTAAAAGAAAAACACAATTTTCTAAAAAAAACGCAGATTTAGTTACCATTTTTTTTGCTTAGTATTAAACCTCACTTAATGCCGATTCTAAAACCGTTTTTAAACTGTCTCAGACTTTGAAAAATACCACGCAGATGGGTACGTAAATCAAACCATAATTTTATTAATTTTAATCCTCTTAAAATCCTTAATGACCGTTTGTTCACAGGTAGTTGAAGGGTGTTATTGGGTTTTAGGTGGAAATAACAAATTACGTACTTAGTATTAATCCTCACTTAATGCCGATTCTAAAACCGTTTTTAAACTGTCTCTGACTTTGAAAAATACCACGCTAATGGGTACGTTAATCAAACCATAATTTTATTAATTTTAATCCTCTTAAAATCCTTAATGACCGCTTGTTCCCAGGTAGTTGAAGGGTGTTATCGGGTTTTAGGTAGAGAAAACAATAGGAAGAAAAGTAGTCCTAAAAATTGCGTAAATAAAATCATGTATTTTAATTAAAAGTCATAAATTCGATTGATAAACCTTTATTAAAGAAAAAACTTATTCTAGTGTTGCAAAGGGCGTTCCCTGTATGGTATTAATTGTTCAAAATGACCTCCTCTTTCTTGAAGGCACAATGTGGCCCGAGCTTGAATTTGTTGCGTAGCCCGTCGAATCATTCCCGGATTATTTTTTATTTCTTGTGCTGCATTTAAAATTCTGTCGTGCAATTCTGCTTCGGTATTGACGATTCTGTGATATACCCGTTGCTTCATATCACCCCAAAGAAAATAATCCAACGGCGTCATATCAGGCGATCTTGCAGGCCATCCAACGGGGCCGTCTCGGCCGATCCACCTATTGGGATATTGCTCATTTAAAAAATGTCGAACTCTTAATGCCCAATGAGCTGGGCATCCATCCATTTGGAGAAACAGGCGTTGTCTCACATCTAACATCACATCTTCCAAAAGCTCTGGGAGCTCGTCTCTCAGTAACAGTAAAAATCTGTCGGCGTTCAAAGTATTCGGTAAGAAGACTGGTGCAATCAATTGATCGTCGAGTACCGCTGCCCAAACGTTTATGGAGAATTGGTCTTGAAAATTAGATGGTCTTACTAGGTTTGGATTATCGTGAGCCCATGTGTGTAAATTTCTGAAGTTAGTTATTCCCGTATGAGTAAATCTTGCTTCGTCCATCCATAAAATTCTTCTAGTAAATTCCGGATCCCTTCTGATATTGCCAAGTATCCAAGTCGACATAACACACCTAACGCGGGCATCGCCAATTTGCAAATTTTGTACCCGTTGATAATGAAATGGATGCAGTCCTTCCTTCTTCAAAATTTTCCAGACAGAGAATTTTGAGATTCCGTGCCTCAATGCCAAGCGTCTTAGACTCGTGGTTGGGTCCGCGTACAAGTCTCTGAGAACTGCTTCTTCTATGGCAACATCAATTATGTTTCCTGGCTCTCGGCGATCTCGGCCACCGTATCCCAGGCCAATATTGCACAACCGGCGATGAACTTCTTGAAAGTGGCGAGCAGCAGGTCTTGGAACGTCATTAGGATACTGCTCCAAATAGGCGATACACGCAGCTCTTGCAGATCCATGGCACAATCCATAATAATAGTGCATGTTGGCTATTTGTAACGGCGAAAACTCTCGTAAGCGGGGCATGATGATTCAAACTGAACAAGTACTGGAGTAATCAAAGAAGTGGCGAGCAAAGACAAGCAATTGCGATTTGCGAGCGACTGAATAGTTGACCTATTGCCCAATGCCTTTATACCCCTCATGTTATCTCCACCTTCAACCCAAAAACACCCTTCAACTACCTGGGAACAAGCGGTCATTAAGGATTTTAAGAGGATTAAAATTAATAAAATTATGGTTTGATTTACGTACCCTTTAGCGTGGTATTTTTCAAAGTCTGAGACAGTTTAAAAACGGTTTTAGAATCGGCATTAAGTGAGGATTAATACTAAGTACGTAATTTGTTATTTCCACCTAAAACCCAATAACACCCTTCAACTACCTGTGAACAAACGGTCATTCAGGATTTTAAGAGGATTAAAATTAATAAAATTATGGTTTGATTTACGTACCCATTTGCGTGGTATTTTTCAAAGTCTGAGACAGTTTAAAAACGGTTTTAAAATCGGCATTAAGTGAGGTTCAATACTAAGCAAAAAAAATGGTAACTTAATCTGCGTTTTTTTCAGAAAATTGTGTTTTTCTTTTAAAATTCGTAATTTTTGTAGCCATTTTTCAACAACAATAAATTTTTTTGCGGATTTTCTCTTCTAGTTGGTTTTTTATTGTTATTAAGAATTATTAACCTGTCCCTTGGTAATACTCTGCATTTTTTATTTTCATTTTAGGACCATTGGATCAAAAGTTATACCGCCTGAATTAGGTGTATTACCCGAGTTTTTACAAAAAATTTCAAAATTCTGTAAAAAAAAACTAATGACTAGAAAAAAAAAAAACACCGTTTCACCGATGAAATTGGCTGAAATTTTTCTCCTTTTATTATGTACAGTTTATGAAATTCCACCCTGTATATTATGTTAAATAATGTTTTAAATTAAAGATATACGAAACTATTTTACTTGTTTTACTTTATAACTTACATTATCATTAAAAACTAAACTAAAAGTAATATTACAATTTATTCAAAAAAAAATATTTTTTTATTAATCACAAATAAATACAGAAACCTCACAAAATATAATTATTATAATTTAGAATAAACACTGAAACCTCAAAAAAACACTCCAATAACAACACGACACTCGTATAAGTACATAACGAGCCGCACTCGAAATTGCGCCACATAAAGGGCACCTTCCTGCCTAGACCGTAAGAGATAGAGAGGTTCTCTTTTTTACAAAATGTAGGCCAGCTCAATACCCCGAGGGCTTTTTTTAATTTTTTCGATATCGTTTTTCGTTTTCAAGAAATTGCCGATTTCGTACGACAAAACACCAAATTTTTCATTTTTCGACATTTTAGCAACTTTTAAAAGAAGATCTTAAATTTTTTTAGTTTTTTTTTTACCATTTTATAACTCGTGCCAAAAGGCATCTTTTGACACTTCTATCATCCACATAGCCCTAAAACTCACGAGACCAGGGCAATGTATCACTCTCGCTGAAATTGGAGGCCTTACTGAAGCGATCGAAAAAACATTTCCAATGTAAAAAAATGCGAAACCTTAATGTCTGATTGACCTGATGGAATACAAAATGCGGCAAAGTAAGCGCCAGTCGTTCCGTATGCGGCCCTCGAACGTCGGAACCTATTTAAAACGCATTACGCCCGAACGGCCTCCGTACAATCGGTTGTCACTTATCGGACACCGCTCGTTCACAAAAATGGGAAAATTTCAAACCAATAAGAGAGTTCTCGGTATATATATGTATGAACATACCTACATTATGCCTACTCATTTCAAAGACTCATGCGACTGCATAGTTGCGAACTTGCGCCTTACCAAATCACTCTTTTGTGCCTTACCAAAAACGACCACTCTACCGTCCGAGATCTACTTTTATAAAGTCCAACTCAACCAAGTAAGAGAACCAGAGATCTTATTTTTATTCTAATTTTTGTAGGGAATATCGCAGTCTCATCGAATGGGGAATGGATGAAAATTTTAGAAACGCCTGATTTTTTTTTGGTGATTGGAATAACCTTCCTTAGCACCAGAAAAAAGTAGCAGACTTTTCAGATGCGTCAATTATTTTTGAAAAATATAAACAGTTTCCTCACTTACGTTTTGTGGTTATTAGGACGGCGAATGAGACAATTTCCTTGATCCGTCTCATATTACATAAAAATATCAAAAAAATCCGTGGTAAACTGACACTGGCAATGATATTGACAGCTGCAGCAGCTATATTGGTCATTGCCAGGGTCAGATATTTAAAATATTTTTTGTAATATGAGACGGATCAAGGAAAGTGTCTCATTCGCCGTCCTAGCTACAAAACGTAAGTGAGGAAACTGTTTATATTTTTCAAAAATAATTGACGCAGCTGACAAGTCAGCAACTTTTTTTTGGTGCTAAGGAAGGTTATTCCTATCACCAAAAAAATAATCAGGCATTTCTAAAATTTTCATCCATTCCCCATTATTACGGGAATTGATCTACGGCGTACCAGTTGGTGCATATATAGAAGAGTAGAAAAGAGCAGTACTTTGTTTTTTTCTATCCCTGATTGATTCATTATTTTACTCTATGGAACATTTTTCCAACTCTTCTGTGATTATTACTAAGTAATTTCTTATTCTGATTACCTGGTAAAGGTCGCGGGAGTCCGCTGGATGCGGGTGGCGCAGGACCGGTCACTTTGGCTCTCTTTAGGGCGAGGCCTATGTCCAGCCAGTGGACGTCTTTCTGCTGATATGATGATGATGATGATGAATTTCTTATTCGTATACCGTCTCTGTTTCTTAGGTTCAAGTGTAAATAATAAACCACAAAGACAACAACAGTCCAAACGTCAGAAACTTATCTTCTTGTTCGATATCATTAAGTGTTTAAATATGATACTAATGCGTCACAGTTGAAACAATAGTTAACGCCCGTGGGAAATACTAACTAATTATAATTTCAACAAACTATTGACCTTCACGCCCACGTCTGTATGACTAGTTATTAAATTATAATAATAAAAACTGGAACAATAGGCAATAGGTCTACGTCAAGATCATCACTACAGTATAATAATGACTTTAAGAGTTTTTTTTTCACTACGACAAATAAGTACTTACCTATACATTTTACAAGAAATTTCCACCAGTCTGCAAAAGTACGAACCACCTGGCAAGGGCGCATCCATGGCTTTCTATAAGTAGGTATCTAATGTATCTGATACTGCAGGTTACAATCCAGGTAGAAGATAAATATAAAGTTCATATAAATTACTCACTTTTTAGGGGCTGACAATGCATGTGTAATTTAATGACTAGAAAATATTAGTTTAATAAGTTTCTGTCAAAAATGTCATTTTTGGTACAAGCTTTTACTGCCGACTATACTTTTCTGTATACCATCATCAAGTACGCATTGAGACGATTCTAACGAGCCCAAACTCGATGAGGTTGGTTGTTTTATTGCGGAGTTCATATGGCCACCTTCCAGTTCCAGCATCAGATCAGCTCCAAGTCATCATAATATTGCATTGTCATGCGATATACATATGCTGGCAAAATTTCAGCTCAATTGGATAACGGGAAGTGAGTGAAAAATGGATTGCAAATGTTGACGGACAACTTACATGTAAATACTTACATACATACTTACATATTTACATAGGAACTTACATATTTACATACATACGAACAGTGCAAGTTAAGGTGGTTCGATTGCCATACAAAGCGTTATTTGACATTCACAGGCTAACGGCGTGATATTTTAAGAAACTTATGTAACAAACTTTCATCAATTGGCTTCCCATTTGCGCCAAATTCCCCCTTTCCTAGAATAAACTTGTATAAACTAGATTAATTTGAGAATAATAGTTTTCCCAAAATATCACGTGACAAACCAATATCTCAAATTAATCTAGTTTATACAAGTTTATTCTAGGAAAGGGGGAATTTGGCGCAAATGGGAAGCCAATTTATGAAAGTTTGTTACATCAGTTTCTTAAAATATCACGCCGTTAGCCTACGAATATCAAATAACGTTTTGTATGGCAATCGAACCACCTTAATATAAAGCTTGTAAAAATGCTCCTGTATGAGGATAACAAGCTAAAACAAGACGTATTGAGTCACTTCCGTGGCGTTAAAAACTAGCCTCAACTTGAAAGTCGCGAGACAGTGCATCAGTTCCTTGCTACGACTTTCAATAGATAATCGTAGATGAAGGATACTTTCCGAGATAACAGTGATCTAATCCGGTCATGACTTGGCTGTAATATCGATATCGATTAGTCTCATTAACTAGTTAATTGACCAGTAAAATGTTACAACCACGTTATCAGAACGTTATGACGTCTAACATTTGGAACACTTTGGGACACTCAAATTGTTCCAAATCCACCATCCATCATACAAAAATTACTTATGCAAGTTATAGCAATGACTCGTTTAAGGATTGGTGCTAAGATTGTTGGCTGTCTTTTAATAGAACATACATTGTGTAGTTCAATTAAAATGTCATTATAGGTTTGTGAGCCTGAATTTTAATTCCCGTCCATTTGCATACAATGCCATCCCAAAGTCGCTAGTCGCTAGCAGATGTGACTGAGTCACTGCTGTGACGTGCAATGCTTTATGTGGACGTGCCAAATAGGCACACGCTATGTGGGCAACCAGTGAGTTATCACAAAATATGCCGAAAATATAAGTATTCTTCAACTTAGACTAAGTAGGTTGTGGAGTTAACCAACTAATTCCCAAAAACGTCGGTCTCAATTTGTTACCATAGGCACAACAACTGATAAAGTCAAAGCTGTAGTTGGAATGATTGGTATACCTACATTGCTATCTCGCTTTATATATAGCTACATCGCTTTCAGTTCTTGTGATAAATTGGTACGTTTGTAAAATCGTCGGTTTAACAGTCGACTACAAAGAAGTTCCTTTACATTATTACATGGCGTTGGCAATGAGAGGAAAACTCTTACAAGCCACTTATCCAGAATTTAACGCCACCGGTTACCAAGCTTAACTCGCGCTTAGCGCAAGCAATGCAAGTGTGCAAGTATAGCTTCATGAGCGCTGGTAGGCTACTATAGGAGGTTCTATTATATCTATATTGTTTATCTTACTCCTCTAGAGTTGCACGCATCCATAGGCTACAGAGTCCACCGAGGGGTCAGAAAAAAATCCTTGTTACTTTCCTAAGTACGGTTATACAATGAACTAACCGTAGTAAGTACGCTGTGCTCCGTGCTCTATTGTCTCACATGTGGGCCGATGCCGTAATAGGATTAGCGGGAAATTGTGATAGAGCCGCCGGCGTTTTTCCTCGCCACCTTATTTTGCTCTACTTCTAATATATAGAGGCTCATGTGTTAAACTACTGCGTTACACATGAGACCTTCTAGAACAGAAGTGCGGTGTCGGCGGCAGTTTTGTTTTGAGTTAGTGTGAGTTTGCGACACGGTTAAAGATGAAAGCAGTTGTTTAACTTAATATATTATTTCGGAAAGACGCACTGTATGCAATAAAAAAACTCATAGGAATAACTTTTAAAACGTCAAAGGTGATATCGATAAATTTATATTCATTAAAATTTTATTGTATGGATAGTTAACAGTATATGAGATGATAGCTACCGGCGCCATATTTAACGTTAACCGGTGCGTTAAATATTGTTGATGATGATTATACTCAACCTTAAACAAATTAAATACCGATAGATAGCTTTATAATCTTTCTAGCTCCTTTAAACTGGCTAGAAAGAGATGAAGCGATAAAGCGCGCCTCCCTTACAAATAGTTAAGAAAGTTTGCAATTAACTTCAAATCTAGGTATGTACCGGACCAATTTCGATTCAGTTTACAACTTCATTTTTAGGAATGGTTCAGTTTTATTATTTCCACGATGAATTATTATTTATTACGTGTTACAGTTTACAAAGCGCGTATAAATATCTGACCCGACAATATTTATAGGGCCGTTAGGTGTCAGCAGATATTAATGCTGACACCTCCACAACGTTAATATCTGGTATTAATGCTGGTCACTGTACCGTAATACGTTCAATACACTAGTCTTATCTAATCTAGATGAGGGTCCTTTCGGATACACTTCGACCCAGTGGGATCTTTTGTGCATTTGCCGCCTCCTTTATGCCTACTCCCAAGCTCTCTCCATTTGCCGCCTCCTTTATGCCTACTCCCAAGCTCTCTCCATTTGCCGCCTCCTTTATGCCTACTCCCAAGCTCTCTCCATTTGCCGCCTCCTTTATGCCTACTCCCAAGCTCTCTCCATTTGCCGCCTCCTTTATGCCTACTCCCAAGCTCTCTCCTTTTGCCGCCTCCTTTATGCCTACTCCCAAGCTCTCTCCATTTGCCGCCTCCTTTATGCCTACTCCCAAGCTCTCTCCATTTGCCGCCTCCTTTATGCCTACTCCCAAGCTCTCTCCATTTGCCGCCTCCTTTATGCCTACTTCCAAGCTCTCTCCATTTGCCGCCTCCTTTATGCCTACTCCCAAGCTCTCTCCATTTGCCGCCTCCTTTATGCCTACTCCCAAGCTCTCTCCATTTGCCGCCTCCTTTATGCCTACTCCCAAGCTCTCTCCATTTGCCGCCTCCTTTATGCCTACTCCCAAGCTCTCTCCATTTGCCGCCTCCTTTATGCCTACTCCCAAGCTCTCTCCATTTGCCGCCTCCTTTATGCCTACTCCCAAGCTCTCTCCATTTGCCGCCTCCTTTATGCCTACTCCCAAGCTCTCTCCATTTGCCGCCTCCTTTATGCCTACTCCCAAGCTCTCTCCATTATTTCCACAAAACGGATGATACAGCTCAGGGGGAGCACCTTGAATTCCTTTGGTTGTAGATATCCGTTACCAAAGTAATTCATTATTTGTCTGGCAAGGGCATGCCATTCACACAGCAAATGTTCCGGAAGAAGATACTGTCTAATATTTTGACTTTATACGTATATGTATGGTTTCACGCCTGTCATCCCCCTTTTCCGCACATGGAAAGAGTTTTCTGTGGACTTTATTATGTACCTAGTGAACTAGTGACCGGCAGTTTACGGTAGCTTCGTTTTAGATGCCCTTTACTCGTAAACTGGAGACGGGATTAAGTGACTTCTTTAAGGGCTGGTCTGCAGAATAATTAAGTAAGGAAGTAAAAATAACTAACATTGTTCAAGTCCTTATTATTCGCACACGTGTCTGTTCCAGTTCAGGTTTTTGTAATTTTATTTGAAAGGTATTATTAATTAATCTCCAGTTATTTTTCCATGTCATTCTTTTATCAAATGAAACAATAGAACGACTAGAACTCTCGAATCCCTATTGCTTTCAAATGCGTCGATTGTTAATGCAGTTAGTTTACCTTTTGTTTCGATTGAATGCTTGTTATTTAATATGAAAAAATACTGACTTCAAAAAGGAGGAGGTTCTCAATTCGTCGGATTCTTTTATTTTATATGCATGTTCCTCGATTACTCGAAGACGCCTGGGCGATTTAGGAAATTCTTTTTTTTTTTTGAACGGGTATCCTTCCCAGGTGATCCCATGGTCATCAGTTCAGGATCTGGTAATGGGATCCTGGAGGAATCGAGGTAACTCTTCTAATAAGGCGATGTTCTGAATTGAAGTCGGATAAAGCTTTGTTTTTAAAGTAAACTATATGGTGCGTATTTGTATCATGAAATGTACATTATGTTAATGTATCACGAATCCTAGGACTACCCTCTTGAGTTTAACCCCAGCACGACACACGAGTTGTTAATTTATAACCCCCGACGAAAACACGGGCATTTATAAGTTTAACATAGGTATTTATCTGTGAAATCGTAGCTCCAAGCTTTTTAAGAGGTCGCGGTGACAAGCGTTCAAGTCCCCTGGTATCCATGGGCTACGGTATACTCGCTTACCACCGGGCGGGCCGTACACTTGTTTGCCAACGTCGTATCCGTATCCTCGTAAAAGACAAGGTGGCCTGATGACCTGGTAAAGGTCGCGGGAGTCCGCTGGATGCGGCTCTTTGGGGGAGGCATATATCCAGCATAAGATGTCTTTCGACTAATATGATGATGATGTATTAAAATAAGATAGTTAATGGGGAATGTCGTATCCTTTTACGTTGTCGCAATGACTCACACGCATACCATCCCTAGATCGCACGCGCCCTCTGCGCATGCGTTGAATTATGCATGCGTCCACGCACTCATTACGAATACTTTGCACGCGCGGAATATTGATCGTATGAACATGCTCGATTGAGGCGTATAAGGTAAGGTCGTGAACTAAGTCACGACCTCTTTTTTCTTTGATGTATCGGTTTTCAATATTAATGGGGTCTGTGAAATGTAAGTTTTCTCAAAATTGCAATGAAATGTTGACATGACTTACTTCAAATTCGGTCCAGAAATACTACGTATCCGGTGCGACTAGTGAAGGTGATATGTAAAGGAATTTCATACAACCTTACACATCTAGGCCTGCAAAGCAACTGTCTTTTGTTTATAAACGTCATTCAATCACCAAAAAAAAAAGATTAGGACTAATGTTAATGTCACCGGGTAAAACGTTGCTACAAACGGGTTAAAAAAAAGTTTGGCGCGTAAATTGAAAAAAGTTTTCTTTTCTTGTTGGCCGGATTTGTCAATAGTTCGTATATATTTTAAACTTTCTAATAAAAGCCATCGATTTCGAAATGAGTTCGGACGAAAATGATATGAAATTGAACTGTACGCCTCCGGAATTGCGAGCAGAAGTAGCCATGAACAATTTACTGCCCCCGAAATCAAAAGTTTGATATACATGACGGCGTATGAAAACTTCATAAAAATTATAAGTGTTTTCTTTGTTGTAGTGCCTCGTCTATATGTATAGTTAGAATATAAGTTCATGTAACTATAAACTAATACTTAATTTAGGGAATAAGCGGAAAATTTGTTAATAAGAAATGTGGGACACAATTATAGGTTAATATGATGTGACAGCACTGACAGCTATCAGAAACGTATTATTTAGTTGTACGAATAAAACAAATTGACTACTTTTTATTTCATTGCAAGTTTGAGAAAAGCACTATACAAATTTCGGCGAGAAACGGGGTTGTCGGCCGCGTATCCCTATCCGGCCTCGCTACGCTCGGCCGTCTATATCTACTTGGCCTGCAACCCTTCGTTTCCCGGCCTCTATAGTATTGTATGTACTTAAGTGTAGTGTGTGTTTGTGTAGAAAGCTGCATATTACAACCCTGACGGCCTGGCCACAACTTCGCGCGACTGGCGGCGCCGACCGCGGTGAGCGGCGAGGATTGAAGGGTCGTTAGGGTGTTAATATGCAGCTTTTTGCACACAAGTTTGATGAGCTCTAACTTGAAATCGGTTGGAAATATTAAAATAGTTTATCTGGAAAATTTAACGTACTACTTAATGCTTTTAATAATCCCCCTCTTGCGAGAAAGTCCATTGTTCCGTTCCACGCAGTACCTATATTGTTCCGCTAAACACGTCTTGTTTCGGAATTCGGGAATTCGGGATTTGGGGTCGCATTTGTAACTTTATCTCGGAAACAAACTTGGTTAGCGAGGATTACCTGGCTGGCCGCGCGTTTTTCCCACGCTCGCTTGGATTAGGTAAGTATCGTAACGTATGTAAGGTTACTATTATAGTTTAGTTAGTTTAACATGCATACAAATACATAATTATTGTCTTTACCAGACAGTGGGCAGAGTTCTTTGAGCGTATGTTAATATATGTGACATTGTCTATTTTTTGGCATGCTCTACAGCCAAATCGACTTGACAGATTTTAACATGCGTTTTGTGGGTCTCTATTACATCTCTTAATCTGTTCTGGGACTTATATTATCTCCATAACCTAATATTATTTCATACCGGTTTTAGCTAGCAAAGGTTTCAAATAGATGTATAAAAAAATAGACCAAATGTCACAAATACAGACAGAATAACAGGTGTATATTTGGTTGACCGAGCGCAGGATCAAACTCGCGTCTGACCAACAGTTTTTACAACGAGTATACCTATATTATTCCGTTATCAAGCATGACAACAAAGAAACTATAAATTAAAGCTCTCATGTAGGTATTTATTTTATGTAAACTTATTCTAACCACGTGTTCTATAAAACGTTATTGAAAATTCTATTCAAAGTGTCCCGCCGACGCCGGACGAAGCAGCCTTCCGCCTGCCTTATCTACGCATTGTACACGCTTTACACGTTCATAATTCATAATACACGCTTTCATGTTTTACTTGATGCTATGGGCTTGTGCACAAATCACGCGAGGTTCGATAGCCCCCCCCCCCCCCCATCGAACCCGGGCGGGGTGGGGGGGGGTCAGGAAAAAATCACGAAAGATCACGTTGGGAGGGTTTAAGGATACCTCACGTGTATTTTTCTACAGAGAACGAAACTAAGAAAAAATATTTACCACACGAGTATATATGTAGATACTTTTTCTCGGCTTCGTTAAACATAAATCTTTACTTCGCACTTCAAAATATCGAGTCTTTTTTACTAAGATAGAAAAATAAACAAGATTTATTATGTAAAATACTATTTATCTTACAATTAGGTCGAATGAAAAAAATATACGTGAGGTTATGTGGGGGAGGGGGGGGGGGGGGTAGCCAAGAACCTCACCAAATATCACCAAGGGGGAGGGGGGGTCATAAAGTAGCCGAAAAAACCTCGCGTGATTTGTGCACAAGCCCTATGTTTAAATAAACTATATCCAGACTAATATTATAAAGAGGAAAAGTCTGAGAGGTCGAGGATTTGTAAGTTTGTATGTTGTAATTTTTCAAAACCTCTTTCAACAGTATTTAGAATGGTTCTGCGAGACGGATATAATAAATAGTCGATTGTGTCTCAAGGGAGAAAAAATACCTACATATTTACGGCGAGGGCGGTATATTGAATTCTGAGTAAAGCAAAAGATACTACAATAGAATCCTGAGCGTAGCGAGAGATTCTACAGTACAATCTTGACAGTAAATATACCGAGTGACACATACCTACGGCTTCCTATGGGGAAAATGGAACACCCACATTTGAAGCAAGTCTTTTCTGAATACTATGCCTAGGGAAGAAAAGTGTAACTTTGATTCCTCATTTGAGGGCACCAATAACTCTTTTCAATCTGTATACTAGGTGTGAAAACTAAATTTTATCCCTCGGCTTTGCCTGGGTTCTCCGATTAAAGCCTCTCACAGACTGGTGCGGCCTGCGGTGGCGGTCAATAGTGATTTTGACACCTATTGTCAAATTTACTTACGACCGTGATTCAGGCGTTACGCGGGTGGAGCCGCTCGGGCAGCTGGTACATAATAATCAGGTACTTCTTATTGAATAAGGTCGCTAGAGCTATATAAAGATGTGCTCTATGTTAACTACGTAAAGATGTTATCCCTACGCCTATCTATTGTAAAATCAGCCGTTAACATGATTAAACCAGTTAAATTAAGATTAAAGGCGACACTCTCAATTCCCGTTGGCCTAATTCTCTGTACTTGGGGTTTTAATTGCATTTTCATTCTACCACAGCCTACCGCAGCTTTGTGATTACAACCTTGTCTAATTGAGGCAACCACTAGATGACTAGAGTAATAACAGAGAACTATATATTCAATTACTGCTACTAAAGGTGTCATAGAAAATAATTTGACACCTGTGTGACATTGCAGACCCGTTATCATACTCCGACCGACCTCTGAAGATTGATTGAATATGTAGATAATATTGTCTTTGGTTTCTGCGAATAACACACACAAGAGTCACAAGTGTCCATAGGCTACGGTACCAGCTTAACATCAGGCAGGCCGTAAGCTTGTTTGCCACCGTCGTTGTATAAAAAAAATGGAATAAAACTATTTGAACGGATTTTATCGCGTTTATAGTGTATTATAAATCGATGTAGTTTTTAGTATAGTTCACCCGGACAAAAACTTTTATTTCCAGGTCATCGTTACAGTCGCGCTACTGATGTGATACATTCGATAGATATTTGTCCCCCGTAAAATTCGATCGCGTCGATGCAGAATGATGCTGAAGAACCTATACTATGCTATTGCGATTATCGCTACTGAAAACAAATATGTGTGCGATGGTTATGCCATTCACAATCTATCCCGACTCACTTTATGCCACCTCTTTACTATAATGCCAACCTTGATAATGCGCGTAACCGGAGGTCAGATTTACACTGGTTCATCTTCAGCGAGTTGTCGGTAGGCGTTGGAAATTCCATCCAAAGATATATAAGGGTAATATGCCGACTTATCAGGAATATCTCGAGTTTACTTTTACTACGTGCTTTCACATAGTCGTTACGTTATCTATATGGCACCAATAACCACCGTAACTAAACTCATTACGGATAGTGTGTAGAACTGTCCGTAATGAACGCCGTATTTAAGTAGAATGTCTTTAACGGGTCAACAGTCTGCTTAATAACATCACATGACGGGCCACTTACGCAGATTGCTCCCAATTTGCATCGGATTGCATTGTGGCAAATTGAATTGGATGCACCGTTTCAATTCAGGCCAGGAACTGACAAATAAGTTTTAAATTGTGATGTCAGACTCATTTAGGTTGTTGATGTCAGAGAACTTAGTTCTTGATGAGCAACATAAGCAATTTCAGCCGGCTACGAGTATAAGAAAGACCAAGAGAGATTTAAACCAGTATATGTAATGGAGCTACATACCTACGATACGAGTAACAGTATGGACAAATGCTGTTTTTTTTCCGTAGCTCCGCCTGTGGTCATTATAATAAAGTGGGTAGATCCGCGCAGGCAGCCAGTTCATTTATTATAATTTGGGTACATATATTTTTTTGTATTACAGGTAAGCTGCATTGATTCCCGTACCAACACTATTCATATTGTAAGTAAAAATACTCGAGGAAATACCGACTCTATACAAATGTAGTTTAGTTCTAATTTTAAAAGGGCATACCGGAATAACATTAATCTTTTCACCTCAGCAGCTCGAACAAGCATATTTTGCTGCGTGAAAACAGTGAGCAAAATGCGATTTTGCTCACTCCGTGAGGCAAAGTAGCTTTTTAATTTTGATATCGAGCACTGGTGACACATCAACATCATAGTGTGGATACTACAACTATGATGTGCTCTATTACAAATTCAGAATATTATAGGTGCGTAAAAGCCTAGCGATATATTTTTAACGTGACGATGTTCTCACTGCTGAGGTGAAAAGTTGTATGTATCACACGAGAGCAAAGATATTTGCATCTCGTGCCTTTGAGTCCCTCACTACGTTCACGATTCTAATATAGAATCTTTCGCTTGCTCGGGACTCAACATCAACACTCGCAGCAAAAATCTACTTTGCTCTCTTGTTGAACAAATAACTATTTCCCCTCACTGCCTCGGAAAGCCGTCTTTTATCCTTTAAAACCAGTGAGCAAAATCGCATTTTATCCACTAGTGGGCAAAGTAATTTGACCTTGGAGCGTATCTCATGTATCTCATGAACCGTGATAGTTACACAGTTGAAATTTTCACAGACTATGTATTTCTGTTGCCGCTATAACAACAAATACAAAAAAACAGAATAAAATAAATATTTAAGGGGGCTCCCATACAAAAAAAACTTTTCAGAATTGCTTGTTACCTTCATCAGGCGCTGGGTCTCAAAATGTATGGGAAAACTAAAATCCGACTCGCACTTGACCATAATTAAAAAAAAACTGTTATTTGTTGTATTTTTTTATACAAGGATGCTAATTTATTATTTAAATTAAATAAAGTTGTTTTGCATGTTGCACTTTCCTCGCTACAGTGAGGTGAAAAGTTTTGTGTTACACAAGGGTGCAAATGTATTTTACTTCTCGTGTGTAGAAACACTCGCTACGCTCAGGATTCTATTTTTGAACCACTCGCTTCGCTCGTGGTCAATCATAGATTCCTTTCACTAGCTCGTGTTTCAAATGACCACTCGCAGGTAAAATACAACTTTCCCCCCTTGTATAACAAATAACTATTTTATAAACAATGGGAACCATTGGTCGGAAACTAATTTCTGTTGCTATTAATATTGTAAATTGAATGACATATTTGTTCTTTTGTTTTATTTTTTCTATTTACTCGTTATTGTGTAGGTTGTACATTTGTTGACATTGTCTTAATTTAATATTATATCTTTATTTTTCTTTGTTTTTGACGATCGTGATAAAAAATCTTATTTCTTTGACATGTATGCAAAGTGCTGTAATTTTATTTCATGAAATAAATAATCTAATCAATAAATTATAATACAAATAAAATAATCAAAGAAACAAGCTATTAGAGACTTTGTATGAAAAAGTTATACTCGCTTACTTTTTTTCTAAAATTCATATATATATATAAATATATGTATGTCATTTTAAAATAAGAACAAAACTACGTTTATATGGAAAGTTGAGCGTCCTGGCGACCCTTAAAGAAGCGGGTTACGAAATTAATACAAAAAAAATGTGGGCTGGTACTGTGCAAAGGAAACCGAGAAAAGATAAAAGCATAGCAATGTTACCACTCTATTCCCTCAAATTTGTTACCTAATTATATCCAACGCCTGCTGTAAATCTTGAGGGTAATTTAATTTTAGGAGATAACCCAGAAGAGCCAAATGTTGACAGGAGCCGGTATTAAATACCTATAAATACTTAGTACCCCTAGTATTCATTGGTGAATTTTATGTTTTGATTAATACTTAATTACTAGATAGAGGAACTTTCGGTAATATGGCTTTTAAAGGTTTATCTTTTCATGTTTTTTGTTAGAAAAAATCGATCCATGATTGAAAATTTCATCACTTATGATGAAAGGTAGCTTACTACCTTCTGCAAAAATACATGTACCTACTTACCTAAATTATAGTTTCTTGTCTTGTCTATTTTATCGCTAGAGCAAATTGTTAAAGTGTCACTAAAGGCTTCAACTTTCGCTGCTCAAACTAATGATGCGTGCAATTTAGATGAAGGCGACAGATTTAGTGAGATTTAGACCTAATTAGAAAGCGCTCATTAAGTAGCATTGCCGTTCACGCTTAATTGAACATTCGTTAGCAAATAAAATGATGAATTGTGTTGTGAAAAAAACAATTAAAGTTAAATTTAACCATAACAAAGCTGATGAGTTTTGCAGTTTGCTTATATACTTAAACGTTAAAAATAAATTACGAGTAAGTTCGAACTTTCTAGCAAAAAGGCGTAATTGGCGTAAATCAAACAATCCAGTCGAAATGTCGAAAAAAGTGAATTTAAGGTTATATACTTAAACGTTTAAAATAAATTACGAGTAGGTTCGAACTTTCTAGCAAAAAGGCGTAATTGGCGTAAATCAAACAATCCAGTCGAAATGTCGAAAAAAGTGTTGTGGGGTTACACTAGGAAGACTTTCCTAAGTTTTCGACCTCGAGAACCTGTTTTAAAGTTTTGAAGAATCCAGACTTTTCTAGGTAAGTAGATGTCGCATGCGGTATTGTGTCTCAGGGTATGGGCCTTTGCATCCAGCACACTGATTTTTAAATTATCTATCATTCACTTAAGTCTATCTAATAATAACAAAATAGTAATACCAAGTAGATATACTTATTACACTTGGTAAAATAAAAATACTCGTACTCGCAACAGGCGCAGCTCGACGATGAGTTAGTAATGAGATGGCTCAGGGAATGGGCTCTTTGTCTGCGCACTGATTTGAATTTGTTTTCTTCGCCAAATTAAAATTTCATCCTGATAAAGGTAAACGTAAGCGTAGTGAGATTGATAAAGGTTCGGCCCTGTTTGATTTTGAGACAGCACCTTTGAGACGTTAACTAGAGCGACTTGCATTAAAGTTGCCTGTTTTTTGGAAATATATTCCGGTTTGGATGTTCCCAACACGCAAAAACGGCTGAACAGATTTAAATAAAATGTGGCAAAAAGACCTGATTTTTTTTATCCTGAAAACCACCCCAAATTGCTAAATAAAAATTGGGAAGTTGATACGGGTGTTAACGCGTACCTACTAAGTTTCGGGCAAAATGCGAGTGTAAAAGATATCTAAATCGGGAAAAAATATCTTGGAGTTTGGTGGACTGGATCCCGTAAACCGAACTTGTCCCCAGGTATTCACGTTGTGACAATACATAATTATATCAATATGATGATGGCGCATCCACACCATCAAAATATTCCGGTAGGTATACTCGGCATGCCGTAATCACGGTAATTTATGTAGGGAGTGTTTCGTGATTTAGCCACATTATATTAGCAGCTGTCACCGCATAATGTGATATTTCCATCCAAAACGTCATCTAAACTTAACAGTACGTCAGCATACGTTGTAGAACTTATGACAACTGGATAAGATTCGAAATTGCTTGTGTATTTTTTGACTGGGCTCTGCGGCCACACATGCGCCATTTTGGATTTCCGACTCGATGTCGACGTCACTAGATGAGAGCGGACACGCGAAATTTCCAGTGTTTGTGGAAAATGAAAGTCGCTTCAATTATAATCCATTTTTATTGGTTACGTGCAGCTTAGAATTGACCACCAAGATTATTGGTCTTTTTAACACGACAAAATTATCCATTACATTGCTTTTTACCCGACTGCGGCAGAAAGTTTGTGTTTTTCGACTGTAGGTATACATATACATATGTCTATTTCTTTGGAACGCTCTGCAGCTAAAACGACTTGAGTTTATGTGAGGTGTCGTTCGATTGCTTTGCTATATTGGTAGAAAGTGATACAAAATCGTTTAATTTCACTTGTTCTTCTCATTTTCACGAAAGGTTAATAATAATATCTTTGGGACCTTGCACATAATAGCATGTGCAAATGTTGGTTAACCACCACTTTGGTGCACGGGTATTTGCAATTTGGCTGTCAGCCGCTGTCAGAGCGCGCATTTTTTTTATCCTACTATAAATACCACGTTGTTCCAAGCTGAGCAAGCTTGTAGAACACTGTAGTGCGGTAAAACTACATTATATCATGCTCCCTCTAAGGGCCTGGCCACATGTCTGCGTTGCAGCGCCGCAACGCAGACATGTGGCCAGGCCCTTAGATCCTCCTTCTCATCTTAACGTTATCCTGAGCAGCGACCGCGAACGCCTGAAAATTACAGTTCGAAATTATATGCCTCGAATTCTCTATCTATCTCTCGAATTAGACATCCACGATGGAGATATTGTAAAGATTTTCGCTAAAAGTATTGCCAAGCTTTGATACATAATTAAACGCTTAATTACACATTGACTTCAACCTTAATCAACTATTAAATGTCCAGTAAGTAATTGCAACTAAACAGTTCACCATCCATCATGTTCATATTTATCATATTTCACCAGTATAGGTACACATTACATTACATCTCTAAATTGGTCACTTAAACGATCTATCATAATCCATCATATCCCGAAGTGAACACGACCAGATATTTTGTATGTGATACATGTTGAAAGTTATCCTATTTCTTTGAAGTTTTAATCAAAGCCAATCAGAGAAAGTCCGGGGGGCAGCCTTTTAGACGGACAAAGCCGTAAGTGACATGAATTGTGAGTAGATTTTTGTCGTTTTGGTTTAGACATGAGTAAATCCGTTTGGTAGTTAGTTTCTTTAGTGAGCGGATTCGGTATCGATGGGGATTAGCTAATGGTCCTGTTTGTACGTGGTTGATCACAGAGATACGAAAGAAGTGTTCAATGAAACACTGTTCAATGTTCATCCATATTAACTGAAAGAGCGAGCGAAGCGACGAAGTTCTATGCTTCAAAATTTGTGCCAAAATTCTTTCGTATGTCAGGGAGTCCATTTCAACCGATTCTAGTGAAATTTTGTGAGCAGGTTTAATAATTAGGTATACAGTATTTTTTTGTCAATTCAGTTTTTCGATTTATAAATAAAATAAAATAAATAAATTAATATTTGCGAACAGTCTTACACAAATCAACCTAGTCCCAAACTAAGCAAAGCTTGTACTATGGGTACTAGACGACGATATACATACTTATATAGAGAAATAAATACTTAAATACATAGAAAACATCCATGACTCGGGGACAAATACTCGTGCTCATCACACAAATAAATGCCCTTACCGGGATTCGAACCCAGGACCTTTTGCTTCGTAGGCAGGGTCACTTACATGGTACACATATTGACACATAGTATTGCACATTCAACAACAACTGTTCCTAATAGTGATGGGATACTTTATCTATCTAAACTCTGAATTAATCGATGTTTTTGAGTATGATTAATCTATGTTTGCTGTAGCAAATAATAAATTCTTCGAATCGGTCATTGAATTGACTATAGCCGATTAATTAAATGTCGTACAACATTTAATTACTCGGCTACGGCAATTCAAACATGAATTTTATTTTTTTCTATTTTCCGAAGCAAATTAATCGACTCAATATCGTATCCATAACTATTCCTACTTTCTTCAGCCTTTCCATTTCCCTTGCCGCGGCATAATGGAAGAAAACACCCATAAAAACGTTATTAATACCAAGGCATTGCCCTCATGTTTATTCCTGTCACACGTCGAATACTATCGATGTTCTAGGTCGGGCGTGGGCGATCAAAATTTAAACGTACAACATTAAATGCACGGTTTGTACACAATGGCCGTTTTATTTCTAGTATTTAGTTCTAAAACGTCTTATAACCCGAAAACAATTTTATATTTTATTGACGTTTTAGAATTGTATACTTAGTTTTGTGATGGTATATGCGTGGGTTACGGTCGTACTTTTGATATACTCTGGCATTTTTCGGGATAATCCCTATTCATAAAGGCTTTTGACGAATACGTATTTGGCCTCGGGTACCTGGGATATCAATATTTTGAACACCTGTTAGAATTAAACTTAATAAAAATGTAATATTTTACGCTTATTAATACTAAGCTACTCCGCGTGGAATTCGATTATATCCTGCCTAACTCCATACAAACTTCGGCCCCCATTTCACCCCTTTAGGGTAAGTATCCCAGAGGATAAAATGTCCGTCCCCGGGATTAAAACGATCTCTATATTTAACTTAAATCGGTTCAGCGGTTTATGCGTGAAAAGGTAACAGACAGACAGACAGTTACTTTCGCATTTGTTATATGTATTAGTATGGCAGGCCCGACTCTCGAATCGCTTGAGTTTTTTTTTCAGAATTAATTTCTGGTATGAGAATTCTGCTTTTCAAATTTTACACATTTTTATATTAGGTACTTCTGCTAACAAACATTTCACTCCATAAAACAGTATGAAAAAGTTAAAAAAAATTCGTTGAGAGACATAGTTATTCGAATAAATAGAAGTAATTTCGGCATTAATGTCACTCATTATCCACTCACTGATAATTTGGCCAAGTGCCATCACATTTGGCAATTGGGTTAATTATTATGCAGTGCAAATAAAAGCATTTTCTCGATACATAATTTCTCTTCGAATATTTAGTATTCTGAATAGATTTTTTGCATAGGATACGAAAATGTGGAACCTTTATCGTCTCATTAGGGGAAATATTCTTTTATTCCTTTGAATTATTTTCTTTGATATTTTCTACATATTATGGAACTCGGGTGTTCAGGTGGCTGATACGCGAGTAATACTCATTAGTGACAGGGTTCCATCTATCACAATAGGGATGGGAAAGGTTTTGGAATTTTATCGATGTAAGTTGACGATTGTAAAGAACTAATGTTTAGGTACATTGTCTCAATAACGAACGACTTTAATGTTGGACGGTGACCAAACTGCACGGTCATATTTTGTACACAACATGTGAAATCAAAAATATTTTGGTAAAAACCACAGGTTCCTTCTATAATTGACTACAGTAGGTACCCTCGTAGTCAATGTTATAATACTAGCTTCATACCGCGACTTCTTTTCTCGTAGGCGCGTTAATCGTCTGATCGATGATAGCTATTAGATTTTCGACATGCATTAATTATCGCACTCTCATAGAAACTTCCATCACCCTTTTTAAATTTTCGGGGTTAACAAGTAGGTAATCTCGGATCTCAAACTGTCTGCATACCTAATTAGTAATTACATCACGATCAGTTCAGCGATTTAAACGTGAAAAGATAACAGTCAGAGCTACTTCCGTTCCGCATGTATAGTTAAGTATTAAGTATGGGTTTTACTTAATACTCATCAATAAAATCATCAATATTTTCTTGAAATACAACCACAGAAACCAGCACACTAACTTACTGGCCGGTAAAAGTTAAAATACGACCAATTATGTTCCCCTTACGCATTCAATTCCCGAGACCAGCCTTGTGCTAGCAAATTAGGTTAACCTACATTTCTAGCAATGCCCTACCTTAATAATAAATGGAGTTTTCCTTTCGTTAGCGAGCTCAAGTATGCGCTCCGTAGTGCACTGGGTCACGACGCATACCCACGTCCAAGATACAAGACAGAAATAGATTTAAAATGTAGGTGGAAGCAGGAACTTTCGAAAGGAACGTGCCTACGGACTTCGTTTTATAAGTAACTACCAGTGGCGGAGCGCCCATACAGTCGCCATCACATACATCGGAGCAAACAAGCACGTCACAAACATCGGAACACACCTCTATTTTCAAGGTATTAGGGTGCATTTTTTGAACACCTATAGTGTACCGATGTATGTGATGGCGACTGTACAAGCCGATTCCCACCGGTTTGCCTAAAATTTCTTGTTAGGCCAGCCTATCGTTATACAGCCTGTATTTTTAATATTACCTCAAATTGTAACCAGATATAGGTAATAGGGCTATAAACCGATATTGCAAGAAAATTTTAAGTTAGTCTTAACTAACAAAGTATAACTCATTTTTGAAAATTTATGGACCAGCAATGTATTGTTTTGTGTTGCCTTCCAGGAGGTAACTCATGTAGAGGTTCCGACGGAAGACCAGCGCTGGCCTTCTAGGTTAGCACCATGCTGAGTCGGGGCCTTTTCGTTGGACCCTGCTATTTTTACGTTCTGTGTTTTGTTTTTACACCCATTGTTTTGTCCACGAATAAATGTTTTCTTTATTTCTTTCTTTCTATTGCGTACACTCCTTTGACACATGGAAGAAGCGGGTCACTTGTGACATTTGTGACGTCACGTCAGTAAGACAAAGTAGTGATACATTGCGTGCTGAATTATTTTATAAGGAACAAAAAGTTGGTAGGTTGAGAAAATTTTCTTTTTTCTAACACCTACCGTCGTCGTCGTCGTTTGAGGCAATATTAAAAATACAAGCTGTATACACAAGCTGTATACAAGGTGTTTTCACGCGCCGCCACTGGTAACTACCGTCTCACATGTAATATTACGGGACTAAATATTTTTAACCGTGATACCTTACCTTAGCGCTAGCGCACTCTATGGCGCATATCTAATTTTCGTAAAAAAAAAAATTTTTCACAGAGAGCTTCACTTAAAATGTTAACTTATTTCATAAACAAAACTAAGTATAATCATAATGTAGTTTCTTTCATGGAGGCGCTAATGATGCATGAATTATATAACGAGTATTGTGGCTTTTTAAAAGTAATTAATTCTTATTTTTATATATTCGTAGTTATGGCAAACAGGATGAAACAGTAACAAATATACATAATCAACTATACATTAATATGGAGGCTAATCAGCCAGCCACCAGCCATAATTCTAATCAACCCGTTATTCTGACAAAATAATCTATGAAAGTCGTTAAGTTCCACGCTTAAGTTAATTTCGCAATTTATCGATAAAAGTGTCATCACTAAAACGTCACAAGCCGTCATCGAGTTGAAAATATCATCTCACCTTTATTTCAGGCGGGCGGCGGGAATGCGTAAACAAAAATCCCGGCTATTCGCGCTATCCCGGGAATTAGGAGTGGGTTCTAACCCTGGAACGCTCTATACGACCCTGGTACTAAGCTAGCCTAAAATACTTATCTACATAGGACTTTTTGCGTCTATCTAAGCGTACTAGGGTACCGGTTCGTTGGGATTAGGCCGTTAGAACCTAGATTGTTCTTTGTTTCGCTATTCTCTTTGGGTAAAGGTGGTAAAAGGAGCGTAAAATATTTCGTTTTAAAGCTTGCGTACTCAATTATATTGTGTGTTGAAGTTGGGTCCCCTGGAATTAATGGATGCCCGTGTCGACCCAACGGATCGTATCGTCCTTTCTAGTTCGTATGATATCGATTTATATAAATTAAATTGTGCGATAATAGCCGCTTGAAGCTGATTAAAGTGAAAATGTAATATGAACGTATAAAGCGCGTATTGCGTACGACTTTTCTCTTTTTACCGAGCACGCGACGGTGGGCTGAGAGTAAACTATAGCTTTAGTACAATTACTGATGTGCCGACGGAAAGATTCCTATGTTGCGAAATGTTACTGCAATTTAACATAGGAAAATTTCGGAAATTTTCCTCATTTTTGTAAGTATGGGAATTGAAACTTTCCATTTCCAACATGGAAATTTACGAACTGGGAAGCATAAAACTGGAACTCTTATACATAGTGTATAAGAGTTAAATAATTATGCTTCTGAGTACGTAAATTTCCTTAATTTCTTGTGAAAATTTCTAGAAATTTCCGAGAACTTTTCTAACTTTTTGGAAACTTTCCGCAATTTGCACATCACTAAGTACAATAAATCCTCTTGGCACGTGAATTGCTCTATCAATGAATGAAAAGTCTACGCTATTACATTAGCATATTGATACGTTTTGATGTAAGAACAATCATAAATATTAGGCTACTCTTTAATCCATTCACCACCAGGCTACGCTCGTAGCGCTACGCTGTAGTCCGCAGCTTAAACTCCGTATGTAGCAAAAACGCCCGTAGATCTCCGAAGCATGTGTGTCGTGACGTGACAGGCACTGGGTACACATATTTTTAAGTATCCAGTGTTAATATTTTGCTTATAAAACCGGAAAACCTCGCCAATGCCTCATTATTTCACTACTGAGGCGATGAAACATAAAGACTGCGTTTTGGAGATTTAGTACCCATTTTAAGGGTTCCGTAGCCAAATGGCAAAAAACGGAACCCTTATAGATTCGTCATGTCCGTCTGTCTGTCTGTCCGTACGTATGTCACAGCCACTTTTTTCCGAAACTATAAGAGCTATACTGTTGAAATTTGGTAAGTAGATGTATTCTGTGAACCGCATTAAGATTTTCACACAAAAATATAAAAAAAACATTAAGTTTTAGGGGTCCCCATACTCAGAACTAAAACTCAAAAAAAATTTTTTCATCAAACCCATACGTGGTATCTATGGATAGGTCTTCAAAAATGATATTGAGGTTTCTATAATATAATTTTTTTCTAAACTGAAGAGTTTGCGCGAGAGACACTACCAAAGTGGTAAAATGTGTGTCCCCCCCCTGTAACTTCTAAAATAAGAGAATGATAAAACTAAAAAAAATATATGATGTACTATACTACCATGTAAACTTCCACCGAAAATTGGTTTGAACGAGATCTAGTAAGTTGTTTTTTTTTAATACGTCATAAATCGTAAACCGCAATTTATTTCACGGAACCCTTCATGTGCGAGTCCGACTCGCACTTGGCCGCTTTTTGTAAACTAATATGCAAAAATAAGACCACACTAATAGCATCAGGGTGCAATAAACTTAAATTAAAAGTAAAACAAAGACTGTCTATAGTCGTATCGGAAGCGCGGCCAAACGGGACGCTGTGCCAAGTCGCGTCAATGTCACTGGATTCCTGGAACCCAGCTTCGACGCCCAGCGTGAACTCCCATTTGTATCGTTCGCGTTCTTGCGTCACGTCCTTTGTTTTTAAATAAATACGGTGAAAACAAAAGAGCCGCGGTATAGAACTGTTTGAGTATCTCAGCACCGAGCCTTGTTGTTGGGTGGCTCCTTCTGCGACTTTCGTTCCTGGGGGCCGATTTTTGACTTTCGAGCGCTCGAAAATTAAATAAAAGTAAATACGATTGTAGTGTCAAAATTGCAGGCACTTACGTTCTACCTATAGAATAGGGAACATTACTGCAATGTTCTGCCGCCAGAGGCAGCACTACCACTAATAGTAAACCAGTATGAAATACAGGGATTCACACACACATGCACAATTGATTGTCAAATGAGTGACAAGGATGCTTGCATAGACAATACCGCAAGTGCGAACGAGATACAATGTCAACGCTGCTAGTGTCGCCAGTCGCCACCTACGAAGAGTTTTGCGTAATGTTCCCTATTGAATACGAGTGGTCAATACCACTCTTTTTTACTTTTTTCTATCGCTATTTCAAAATAGCATTTCGTCATTTTTGTCAGTTTCCGAGTGAAAGATTCGAGCGCTCTGTTACTCGGAACGCGCTAATTGCGCCTCACCTCGCCCGTCACGCCTAACGAAACTTAGACCTGCGGGCGTAGCGGTCGTTTTTCAAAAAAAGTGTACGTATACATAACCATTTTCTTTTCAGAATTCTTTTTTTTTTGTTTCTCTTACCCAGAATCGTTGATACTATCGATAATCATACAAGAAAAAAAGTGTCCCAGATTTTACTTTTTACTATGTAAGTAAGTTGTTTTCTTCCAGTGCGTCACGACCATGTGTTAGTTTCCGGACTTTCCGGAAAAAAGACTGCATACAAAGATGTGACGATCTGGAATATAATATTTAGGACGCTTTTTTTCTTGTATGAGGATCGATGGTATCAAAGATTCTGAGTAAGAAAAACAAAAAAAAAAGGATTTTGAAAAAAAAAGCTTTGTAAACTTTTTTTGAAAAACGCCTAACATGGTTGCCATAGTCCGTAAGCCCATTTCCAATACAGACGTATGTCCGTCTCATGATCATGACAACACAATGAAATGCATGGCAGCAGGTCGAGAAAGTTGCAAGCAAGAGTCAGAAGATTACCTATCGCAGCAAAATTTTGTTTGAAAAATCTCCGGTGAAAAATTGTAAGGGTAGGTATATTATATTTACGTCATGTGACAACAGTACGGGACATGTGGCATCATTTAGCCCTTTAATCCTATAGAATTCCTAGAGAGTGTAAACCTAAGTCTGTCAGTCCTGAAATGGCCGGAAGTACTTGGCAGACGGTGCCAAAGTTGGGACCTTGTCATGAGACGTATAGGTGTATCGGGAGTGGGCTTAATACGGACTACCAATGTTGCCATTTTATCACTGCCACAGAATAAGTAATAGTACTACGTACAGAAAGTTCTCTGTTAACAAATTCCCTGTTTAGGTACGCCAAACGTGCCTAAATGTGGCCATCCCGTTATATCGCATGCAACGCGCTGCGACCCGTGCGAGCGTCCTGCGGCGCTACCACGAACTTCGGCTCTCGAACTTCGTATATCTCCGTTTCGGTCGCTCGATTACCATAAACCATAAGTGCGATAGAGACGGAGATATACAAAGTTCGAGATTCGAAGTTCGTGGTAGCGCCGCTGTACCAACACGCGGCAGCTACTAATTTGGCGGCAGCTACTAACTTTATGAGCACTATTTATCACTAAATCGCTCCTTTCTCTTTCGGACAAACATGTACAGTTGAGATTATTTATTGTGTTCGAGTTTTTACAAAACTATCATTGGAATTTGGAATATTCTACCTTGGGCGGTAAAATTGCTTTTTGAATGGACTACTTTGATGCAATGGGGAACTTGCATCGGACTTCAATTTCGAATAAATTGCACTTAATCGATGCCGATTTACGTAGAGATATCATACAGAATAAAAAATAAAAATAAACCGGCTAAGTGCGAGTCGGACTCGCGCGCGAAGGGTTCCGTACCATTATCAATAAAAATATTTATTTTATTTTGTTTTTAGTACTTGTTATATAGCGGCAACAGAAATACATCATCTGTGAAAATTTCAACTGGAACTATCACGGTATCAGTGAGATACAGCCTGGTGACAGACAGACGGACGGACGGACAGCGGAGTCTTAGTAATAGGGTCCCGTTTTACTCTTTGAGTACGGAACCCTTTAAAAACTATTGAACTTATTAGTTTTATTTTTATTTTATTTTATTTATTTAAGGTCGCTCAAACAGCTAACGTCATTAGCTACCACTATAGGGATACACTATTAAATCAAGTTGTAGTACCTAGTTGATACGTTTGAGAAATTTTATTGTATGACAAGTATATAGTCCTCCTTGTCGTATCCAACGACGGCGACCCTTACAATTTCCTCTGGTGAGCACGAATATGGCTCGCAAAGCCGAACTTAGTTTTAAATGTCCGGTCACATTGTGTGCAGTATAGCTGGCCCTGGTTATTGTAAGTATATGCATAGGATGGTCTAGGTCGAGTCTTCCGCAAATGGCGCTTTTGGTCCAGGTGTTCAAGTCGAGCTACTTCAAAAGAAGCTACACCTTTTCTGACTTTATTACGCCATTCTGGTCTCATGGACGCGACCTCCTCCCAGCCCTCAGCAGGTATATCGCAGGCTTTGAGATGACGTTTTAATACGTCCTTGTAGCGCAGAAACTGCCCCCCACGATTACGCTTTCCATCCGCAAGCTCGGAGTAGAATACAGATTTTGGGAGTCTGCAGTCTGTCATGCGACTAACGTGGCCACTCCATCTCAACTGGCTTTTCATCAGTATGGCCTCCATGCCGAGCATGTTAGAACTTCGTAAAACGTCCATGTTGGTCACACGATCCTGCCACCGAATGCGGAGAATGCATAAGAACGCCAAGACACCTGTATGACAAGTATAGACTTAAACATGACTTACCATCTGATGTACTCACAAATATATGTGATAAACCGCAACATTGTAAACGTATAATGAAATCTGCTTGTATATCCCAAACCTGATAGTAATAATTAATGAAATAGCTAATCTAAATTACTGTTGCCGCCGTAGACGTGTATGCAGTTTTTGGACCCTAAGCCGCGGCAATAATAATAATAATAATAATAAATATAAATATTTGCGGGACAATCTTACACATATCGACCTAGTCCCAAACTAAGCAAAGCTTGTACTATGGGTACTAGACGACGATATACATACTTATATAGAGAAATAAATACTTAAATACATAGAAAACATCCATGACTCAGGAACAAATATTCGTGCTCATCACACAAATAAATGCCCTTACCGGGATTCGAACCCAGGACCTCTAGCTTCGTAGGCAGGGTCACTACCAACTAGGCTAAAGCGGTCGTCATAGGATAAGATATAAGGATAAGAAACGGTATGCACGTCTCCAGCGTGCTCCCAAGTGCTTCACAGCATATCACGTCATAATGTCGCATTTTGTGTAGGCAATCGCCGTGTGCGCTTTATTTTTATAAGCTTGTTATCCTATGTATAAACTAAATATTAATTGAGTGAATGCAGTGGCAGTTAAACCCTGCTGGGTTTTGTCCGCTGTCTGGCCATGTATTGTAAAATAATTATATATATAAATAAATAAAAAATAAAATAAAAAAAACGCATATTTTGTGGAGATAATTGCAAATTAATTACTTACTCCATAGTAAACGCGCCGAGAATATAAATGTGACGTCATAGCATAAGCCCGTTTAATATAGACCGTTTTCGGGGCGTGCCGACGCGTGCAGATTTCAAATGCATATACTTAACATCAGAAAAATAAATCATAAGAAAGTTTTAATGCTACAGTTGTTTTAATGCTGGATTATACTTTTGATTTTCGTAATAAAATAAATAGATGCAAGTTCCCTACTATTACGCCGATAAACATAACCACTATGTTGAATGAAACGCAACCGGTATCTGGACATGTTTTGTACACAGTTTTAGTTTTACAAAAGTGCCTCTGTCCTCCAGCAAAGTTTGTCAATTTTCAATACTATGTTTGAATTCATTTAACATCCGGAAACTAATTTCTAACTACACACGAAATACAAAACTCGTTGTTCCATTGTTCTAACGTGTTCTACTTTGTCCCTGCTTTGTTTACATTTTAACTAAAGTTAAACTTTTCAGGATTTTGTACATTGTTAACATTTCGTATAAAATACATTTTTTTTGTGCATAATGCACAAATAACGCATCAATGTAGGATGCAGATACCTTATTTTTTAACTAGCTACCCGCGCGGCTCCTCCATATGACTAGTCCCGGAGATTACGTAGAGGATGTACAGTCACCATCAAAAGTAACTACGCAATCGAAGACGTCAAAAGCTCTTATTCCCTTTTAATAAAGACTTGACGTTTGCGTGGCTACTTTTGATGTTGACTGTACAAACTTACAAAGCCGCACAAACAAACACACTCACAAATTTTACAATTTTATAATATAACTGTATAGATTACAATAACGTATACCCTATCTAAATCATTCGTTCTCAAATGTTTATGCTGACTGTATATTCAATCTCTTCTAATCGCATCTATTCCCTTCTAATTAAATTTCTATAACCCCATTATACGACTTGCTAAGCAACACATAAAAATCTAATACGACATAAAAAGCAATACGTCTAAACGGAAAAGGAATAGTGCCGGTCTCACAAAGACGAGGTGACGACATGAACCACCCATGAGTGTGACGTCACTTCTTAATGATCCTGGCTTCCGTGCCCGCGGTGGGAAATGTAATAAAATAAAAAGGGATAATTTATATACGAGAATATTGTCGCTAGGAATTGTTTCTTAAGAATAAAATATCGTTTTACATTCGTGACGGACAGCTTATTTTGCATTATATTACTTATTGAAATACAAATAAATATGTACTTTATTTCTCAAAACATAGTATATTGCAATAATACTGAAGCCACACTAGGCATTGCCTGTTCCGTGGGGGAGACATTATCACACATTTTCTGATTGCGGTTACTGAGGCTAATTTAAGAGTTCATCACAAGGTTCATTTATGAGTTTACCAACAAATGCTGTGATATGAAAGAAAAATGCTATTCATGTTACAAAGTAATCATAATTGAGTTTGAACGAAGTACTTATCTTTTACTTCGATACGCTTTACAAACTTTCGTTGTTCCTGGATATAACAACTCTTTACTACTCAGCCGTGCGATAAACTACAATGTTATCTTTATGTTTTACGAAAAATAACGTTATTTGTTGTCGTTTTCTCCAAGTTGTTTAACCATATTCTTGTCTAATTGCAGGAAGTTGCTATATGTTTATAAACGCGAGATTGTTGGCATGTTAGTGAATGTCTAATGGATAAGGATATTGTACACATGTGTGCCGGAAACATCATATTTTGAATGTGAATGTTGCTCATGGGATAATGTTTCAAGATTGAATTTGTATGTAACTAATGAAAGATTGTATTTAGGAGTGGAACGTACCTATAATCTGATAATCATATGATTTGTTTTATGTCTTTCCATGTTTAAAACACATACCTATTAAAATATAAAAGTCTCTACAGACATACGACGTGTACTTCAGTGTACGGTAGGTCCCAATCATTGTTTATCCGCTATGTAGCAAGGATTTTTGCTAATGCGTTGCGTAATGTGATGGATTTACATGTCGTGTCCATGTCACAAATGCATAGCTTCTTTTGCTTAAAAGGTAGCTTTTTTTTTCTAAGTTTCCCGCATGGCTTCATAGTGCAAAGAAAAGTGAGTGCAAACAAACCCGCGGGATAAATTATAGCCTGTGTCCATCCAAAAGGTTCGTTATTGATACCGGTGAAAGAATTTCAGAAATCAGATCAGAGTAGTTCCGGAAATTACCCTATTCATACAAACATACAATCTCACAGAATTTTCCTCTTCATTATATAAGTATACCTATAGAGTCAATCATTTTCAGCTCTGCAACTTTCTCACCACCCCAACACCGAGTAGGGCTTATTCCACGTAAATTTCATAATACCTTCTTCATTTTACCCCTAATTTTCAAATTACCATGGGCTCATAATACCTAAATGTCAAATTGTCTCATTCTTAAAAATAACGAAATTCATTATGACTTTGACCTAAAACGTCATATTCTCTAAATACCTAAAGATTTAAATGCACAAATTCCTTCAAATACCGAATGACTTCTGTCATTTCTATGATAAAATATTAAAATAACTAAATTGTGTTGAAGTTTAGGCATTATGAGACTAAGCTATTTTGAATTGCGGCCATATTAAGAATATGGTGTTATGAGAAAAAAAGTTAGGTATTCTGTGATTTAGGTATTTTGATACTAAGTTATTTTGAGATCTAGGAGTATTGGTAAAAGGGTAAAATGGAAATCAGGTGGAATAAGCCCTACTCCCAACACCCACGCTATCCATGACTAATTCGTAATAGTTATGTCAATTCTGACAGTGTTGTTAATGCAATCCCCTACGCACATGGGAAGTGAATCATTTCATGCGTCCACGCATCCTATGCACGTGCTGGACCCATGTGTTCTAAAACGACGCAAGTATACATTAAAACTAGGGTTTGCAATCCGGATATCCGCCAAATTTCGGATCCGGATCTGACGGGCTCTTGGATCCGGATTTTTCGGATATTACGGATCCTTAAAATACAACAATGAAAATCGAAAATACGGCTACAAAATTATGTTTTACCGAGTCCACGCTGAAAACCGAATGGTAGATAACTCAATCTCTGTCTTTATTCGCCACTTTATCATCCCAGACCAGATTATTTTTGTTTTGAATTAATTAGTCACAAAAACTAATTAAACCTACATACTACAAACTAGTAAAATTGCCGCAATTTGATGGCGAAAGTTGGCGTTGGTTTAAATGCACTAATTCACCGTAGGTAATAAACACAAAGTAATTATATAAATCCAATATTACCTATAGGTACTATTATAGCTACCTTCTAAAGACTTACGCCCGTATTCATAAATGTTATATAAGCCTATTTTAACTAAAATGGCGTTAAAATTCGTTTGTCCTTATCTTTCACTTTGACATTTGTGTTTGTAAGAAAGGGACAAAGCACATTTTATTTAGCAGAGGCATTTTAAGTTTTATGAATAAGGGGATTAGTTTATTAAACCTTAAGAAATATTTAAGAAGTATATTTGACACAGGAAGTAAAAAGTGAATGCAGCAACAATACCTACGTTTTATAATTGTAATATTTTTTTTTAATTTTTAGTATGATGTTCTTGACTTATAATGTGTTCATGTAATAAAATAAGCATGGTACGCTATATTCATGGCCCGTTCACCGCTTTTGCCATATTATACAGTCTTGCCTAAATGAATGTCCCTTCATCCCGCTCACATTGTCAATTTCTCCTCCTAGGCTTAATACCTAGTTAGTTAGTTAGTTGAATCAACTCCTTACCTAGAGCTCATTGAAATGTATGTACGAGCACCAGGTACGGAGTTAACTCGACCTGGTGGTTGATCAAATGATCACGTAACGCATTGTACGCACGTAGGGTAGATCTAAATGTCAAATTTTATATGGAAAAATGAAGTTGGATTGTCTTAGCGCGCGTTCGGAACGTTACGTTGATTACCCCTGTTGTAGTTATTCAAGTGACAGCTTTCAGTGACGAAACTTCCACTTTGCCAGTTAGTTTGTAGTTGTAAGTAAAAAGTTGAAAAAAAATAAAATAATCCCTTTATGACATCGGGAATGCGTACCTATTTAAAATCTTTCAGGTATACAGTGGTATAGCCGTTTTTTCCTAGTTTAACCTTACAATTCCTACTTTATACCAAAAAAATCTTGTGGATCCGTATTATCCGAAAGATCCGGATATCCGGATCTGTTGAATTTAAATATCCGAAATATCCGGATCCGAAATATTGGCGGATCTTGCAAACCCTAATTAAAACTATTAGAGTTGGCCGAGTTGTGTAAGATTAATCCGTTCAAAAAGCCACTTTATCTATCAATTTCTAAGATTCAAAATCTTATGTCAGTTTTATAAAATGCCGGGCCTTAGAAAATAAAATACTCACCACTTTAGTTAAATCGGTGTAAGGATAAAATGGGCATGACTGGATTGGTAAAGTGAAGTTCAAAGCCGCGAATACTGATTCACAAGGAATGTTTCAAATATGTTATAATAAGGAAGGAAATGGCCGTTTCCTGGAGATTTGCGATCATACCAATATGCATAGAATAAAATAATGTGGTCACTGATTTCCTTCCATTCGATTAGAGGGGACCGATTTTTGACTTTCGAGCGCTCGAAAATTAAATCAAAGTGAATACGATTGTAGTTTCAAAATTGCTTGCACTTACTTTCTACCGATAGATTTGAATACGAGTGGTCAATACCACTCGTTTTGAAATTTTCTATCGCTATTTCAAAATAGCATTACATCATTTTTGACAGTTTTCGAATGGAAGAGTCGAGCGCTCGAAAGTCAAAAATCGGTCCCTAGTTCCTTCGATGCATTCCGATTCGGAGATGATGTTTTTGGTGTAAATGGGCCACTTGAGAATAAAATAAAAGTGATAGCACATAAAGGATTTGTGCAGGTATTAATTTGATTTCACAAGGTGGACTGGTGAATGTCGCGGGATTCCGCTGGATGCCCAACGCGCAGGACCGGTCTTTGTGAATCTCTTTGGGGGAGGCCTATGTCCAGCAGTAGGCGTATTTCGGCTGATATGATGATGATAAAGGTTTTAAAGAGTTTCGTCGGGTGGTAAAAAAAATCGTATAACAGACAGAAAATTACAGCTACAACATAAGTATACCGTAGAACCCCGTGACTTCGCCTGGATTTCGCAGTTTTTTGAAAATTTCTCACAGATTTACAGGTGTTTTTGCTTTTTAAGATCAAAAAACGAATTTATCTATATGGGAGTTTAGTTTACCGTAACTTAAGGTCTAAATTTCGCTAAGGAATAGCTAAAGGTGGTAGGCGAAGTGTAGCCAAAATGTCCTGTCTTCGCCTACATACTGCCGGAGCGTCAGTTATAGACAAAATTTGAAGTTGCCGCCAACTATCTTATTAATTTTTAACGTGTTTTCGATTATGAACCTGAACTATCCCAGGTAAGTCATATTTTTTTATAAAAATCGATGGTACGATCTGAAGTTAGTTTCATACATTTACTGTTTTTTCGATAGGGCTGTCAAAAATCATATTAACTTACTCGACAACAAAAAAAAAGAGTTATGTTATAGGACTAATAAAATATACTTGTTTTAAAATTGAAAAAGTTATATTATGAAAAATTAAGTACTTATCTTGTTTTATATTGTGCTAAAATCACAATCAGCTTAAATCAGTAACATTCAAAATGGAGTAAGTACCTCTAACTAATCATCTCAATCATAACAGCCTTCTATCATCATAGAAGGTAAAGATAAACATAAATCAAAAATATTAAATTATGACTTAAAAATATTCAAAACATATTTCATATTTAGGTACGTGAACATTCATATTTCTATCACACACTTGGATTAACAACCCTAGGGGCAGGCGAAGTGTAGCTACAAGCTGGCCGGAACATGACCTCAATTACATTTTAATTGATTGCGACGTATGCAAATAAGCTAGGTAAAAAACAATACTACCATAAGAAAGAGCATAAAAAACACTTTCTATTTAGTAGTTTTGTGTAGAACCTGCCCTAAAATATAGGCGGGAATTTCAACTTTTATTAAAATAGGCGATGTTAGGTATCCCAGGCGAAGTCACGGGGTTCTACGGTAATACAGCTGAAGTAAAACCATTTTATTTTCATATTTTCTCAAGTACGTTTTTATTGCGATTTTAAATCATTAAAAATATCCCAAAACTATTCTTATGAAATCAAAATTTCATTCGAGACCTTGGCACTTATTGTCTGACAAGTCATCAGAGCGAGCACTCATTAGCAACTAATTTGTTTTGTAACGAACATTGTAACTTTATTTACGTAAACATAATTAGAATTTCAGACACATCGTGTCAGGAGTTTCGGCGGAATGGTTCCGTTTACCGCGTAAATAATTTGCAGGAATAAGAATAATTTATTATCCGGCGCGCGTGACACGCGGCGTGAAGGTTAGCTTGGGTTATTCCGGATATTCATTACCTGCCTATTTTAATAATACTATGTTCTTATGAATACTTTTGAGGCTCGGTTAATTGTTTCAAACAGTCGTCGCGCGTCGTTGAACTTATCGTAATTTACCTCCTTCAAAATCGAATTGTGTATGTGTGCGGAGTTAGACAGTTTCTTTGGAATGACAGTTCCAGGTGCCATATTTAAGGCTCCGCACGTTCATGTTCTTCTCTCCCTCTCACTGAGCATACGCGTGTGACAAAAATGTAAATAAAAAAACGAATTATAGTAATTATGATATCAACATATTATTTGTAATATTTATTACCACGTGTATGGATTGAGAATAAAAAGCTGAAACATTGTAGTATTTACTTACTTACCCCTTTATTCGTGTACCCTGTACCCGATTTAGACAATGCTTTACTACTATGTTGATTAGGCAAGGGAAATATAAAGTATTTGTTATAATAAAAATCATAGAATTATTGTAACAACTCTTTTATTGGCCAAAATACCAGTAAAAACCTTCAAACCATAAGTATTCATTTATTTATCATTAAATTATCCATAAGTTAATTAATTCACTTATAACGTGACTAATAATCAAAGCATCAATAATAATTCAAGCATATAATGCAGTTGAAATACACAGCAATATCACAAAGTACATAATTAATACCAAGGGTTACTTAACTGACTGGACTTCCCAGGAGATGTTCACCATGGAACAGCAGTGACAATAATGACCTAGAATCGGCCGGTCGAACCCTTTTATACCTGATTCTAGGTGTTCGACCACGCCACCTCTGTTCGATAAACACGTGACGTCATGGATAGTTTAGTCAGTCATTTCAATCACTTGATCAATAAATTCTTACTAGTATTCATTTAAAATATACACAAACATATTAAAACCATTATAAATAGGCACCATGAAAATTACATACTGATATTAATTTTAATTTTAGCATTGGCAATATTATTAGTAAGTCAACGATTATACACTTACCCGACATATTTTCATTGAAGTGTCAAATCAGTATATAATAGTCTGGTGACACAGAAAAGTGACAAACTAATCAATAAAGAAGGTTAATTCGCGTCATAACTTAAATTACTGGTAAGCTTATATGCTATATTACATAATAATCTAACACGGCCATACTGACTTGTACTTCGCTCCCGAAGTAGCATATTTTTTTTTTAAATACTAATTGGCTTATCAATATTGCTAATTACTATTGCTACTGGTTACCATCACTGTCACAGTAACCTCAATTCATCATCATTGTTATATCTGTATTGGTCGCTGTATTCTTAAATCTATTGCTACTGTTTCACTTCTAACATCAAGTGAGGCTCGGTAGCAACTAAAATCTATTGCTACTGTTTCACTTCTAACATCAAGTGAGGCTCGGTAGCAACTAAAATCTATTGCTACTGTTTCACTTCTAACATCAAGTGAGGCTCGGTAGCAACTTAAATCTATTGCTACTGTTTCACTTCTAACATCAAGTGAGGCTCGGTAGCAACTAAAATCTATTGCTACTGTTTCACTTCTAACATCAAGTGAGGCTCGGTAGCAACTTAAATCTATTGCTACTGTTTCACTTCTTACATCAAGTGAGGCTCGGTAGCAAATAAATTTACTTCTACTGTTTCACTTCTAACATCAAGTGAGGCTCGGTAGAATTATTTCATCACTCAAGTAATTTAATTGATACCTATTTTGTCAATTTAACGACGCAAATGTTTTATTATGGTGAGATGCATATTAAGCCATAATATTAATGAAGAGGGTATATTTACCATACCTATATAATGGCGTTAAGTTGACAAAATATATTTCGTTGCAATCATAAATTTATAACCTTTAACAGCCTTACTGGCTTTTGCTGCAGTCTTCATGCTGCTCCAGTCGAACTCCTTGGCCAGAACTTCAATGATGTTGCACCAGCTGGCAGCTCCACAGTCATTCCGCTCGGGGTCGAATAATGGCAGCGCGATGTCATCATCCTTTTGACTGCGTTGTGTAGGTAGTGGTGAGAGCGTCACGAATCGCTTTCAGTGAATCTTGAACTGCTGTATCGGCCATCCTAAAATTCACAGGCAGGTATCAGGTATGTAAAAAAAATACAACAACAAAAAAAGTAGGTCGTATCCCACTTCTGATGACAGAAATGTAAATAAAAAAACGAATTATAGTAATTATGATATCAACATATTATTTGTAATATTTATTACCACGTGTATGGATTGAGAATAAAAAGCTGAAACATTGTAGTATTTACTTACTTACCCCTTTATTCGTGTACCCTGTACCCGATTTAGACAATTCTTTACTACTATGTTGATTAGGCAAGGGAAATATAAAGTATTTGTTATAATAAAAATCATAGAATTATTGTAACAACTCTTTTATTGGCCAAAATACCAGTAAAAACCTTCAAACCATAAGTATTCATTTATTTATCATTAAATTATCCATAAGTTAATTAATTCACTTATAACGTGACTAATAATCAAAGCATCAATAATAATTCAAGCATATAATGCAGTTGAAATACACAGCAATATCACAAAGTACATAATTAATACCAAGGGTTACTTAACTGACTGGACTTCCCAGGAGATGTTCACCATGGAACAGCAGTGACAATAATGACCTAGAATCGGCCGGTCGAACCCTTTTATACCTGATTCTAGGTGTTCGACCACGCCACCTCTGTTCGATAAACACGTGACGTCATGGATAGTTTAGTCAGTCATTTCAATCACTTGATCAATAAATTCTTACTAGTATTCATTTAAAATATACACAAACATATTAAAACCATTATAAATAGGCACCATGAAAATTACATACTGATATTAATTTTAATTTTAGCATTGGCAATATTATTAGTAAGTCAACGATTATACACTTACCCGACATATTTTTATTGAAGTGTCAAATCAGTATATAATAGTCTGGTGACACAGAAAAGTGACAAACTAATCAATAAAGAAGGTTAATTCGCGTCATAACTTAAATTACTGGTAAGCTTATATGCTATATTACATAATAATCTAACACGGCCATACTGACTTGTACTTCGCTCCCGAAGTAGCATATTTTTTTTTAAAATACTAATTGGCTTATCAATATTGCTAATTACTATTGCTACTGGTTACCATCACTGTCACAGTAACCTCAATTCATCATCATTGTTATATCTGTATTGGTCGCTGTATTCTTAAATCTATTGCTACTGTTTCACTTCTAACATCAAGTGAGGCTCGGTAGCAACTAAAATCTATTGCTACTGTTTCACTTCTAACATCAAGTGAGGCTCGGTAGCAACTAAAATCTATTGCTACTGTTTCACTTCTAACATCAAGTGAGGCTCGGTAGCAACTTAAATCTATTGCTACTGTTTCACTTCTAACATCAAGTGAGGCTCGGTAGCAACTAAAATCTATTGCTACTGTTTCACTTCTAACATCAAGTGAGGCTCGGTAGCAACTTAAATCTATTGCTACTGTTTCACTTCTTACATCAAGTGAGGCTCGGTAGCAAATAAATTTACTTCTACTGTTTCACTTCTAACATCAAGTGAGGCTCGGTAGAATTATTTCATCACTCAAGTAATTTAATTGATACCTATTTTGTCAATTTAACGACGCAAATGTTTTATTATGGTGAGATGCATATTAAGCCATAATATTAATGAAGAGGGTATATTTACCATACCTATATAATGGCGTTAAGTTGACAAAATATATTTCGTTGCAATCATAAATTTATAACCTTTAACAGCCTTACTGGCTTTTGCTGCAGTCTTCATGCTGCTCCAGTCGAACTCCTTGGCCAGAACTTCAATGATGTTGCACCAGCTGGCAGCTCCACAGTCATTCCGCTCGGGGTCGAATAATGGCAGCGCGATGTCATCATCCTTTTGACTGCGTTGTGTAGGTAGTGGTGAGAGCGTCACGAATCGCTTTCAGTGAATCTTGAACTGCTGTATCGGCCATCCTAAAATTCACAGGCAGGTATCAGGTATGTAAAAAAAATACAACAACAAAAAAAGTAGGTCGTATCCCACTTCTGATGACAGAAATGTAAATAAAAAAACGAATTATAGTAATTATGATATCAACATATTATTTGTAATATTTATTACCACGTGTATGGATTGAGAATAAAAAGCTGAAACATTGTAGTATTTACTTACTTACCCCTTTATTCGTGTACCCTGTACCCGATTGAGACAATTCTTTACTACTATGTTGATTAGGCAAGGGAAATATAAAGTATTTGTTATAATAAAAATCATAGAATTATTGTAACAACTCTTTTATTGGCCAAAATACCAGTAAAAACCTTCAAACCATAAGTATTCATTTATTTATCATTAAATTATCCATAAGTTAATTAATTCACTTATAACGTGACTAATAATCAAAGCATCAATAATAATTCAAGCATATAATGCAGTTGAAATACACAGCAATATCACAAAGTACATAATTAATACCAAGGGTTACTTAACTGACTGGACTTCCCAGGAGATGTTCACCATGGAACAGCAGTGACAATAATGACCTAGAATCGGCCGGTCGAACCCTTTTATACCTGATTCTAGGTGTTCGACCACGCCACCTCTGTTCGATAAACACGTGACGTCATGGATAGTTTAGTCAGTCATTTCAATCACTTGATCAATAAATTCTTACTAGTATTCATTTAAAATATACACAAACATATTAAAACCATTATAAATAGGCACCATGAAAATTACATACTGATATTAATTTTAATTTTAGCATTGGCAATATTATTAGTAAGTCAACGATTATACACTTACCCGACATATTTTCATTGAAGTGTCAAATCAGTATATAATAGTCTGGTGACACAGAAAAGTGACAAACTAATCAATAAAGAAGGTTAATTCGCGTCATAACTTAAATTACTGGTAAGCTTATATGCTATATTACATAATAATCTAACACGTGAGCGAGATGGAAGTGCGTGTTCAAAAGCGCGGATATCATGTTTTTTCGGAATATTTCAGAAAACGAGAAGAAATTTAAGTAAGTAAGAAAATAAAGTTATTGTTACTTTATGAAGAAGATTATAATATTTTCTTTCTGATAAAAAATTAAGCAGTAAAATGGTTACAAGTGAAATAATAGGGTTCACTTTAGATTTTTTTTCTCTACTTTCTTTTGTTAAGATGGATTTCTACGAAAACTATGTTACTTCTCATATGTTGCAGATTATGATATATTTTTTCCGACCAGAAAATTGTTACGTTATAATGTATAAAATGGTTACTAAACAAGTCATTATCACGAAAATTTCAAAGGTGGAGCCTTAACGTCAACAAGCTTGTAAAGTTAAATCAACCGCACTTTAAAGGCTTGTTGACGTTAAGGCTCCGCCCAAAATTTCTTAGTAAAAACATTGACACCCGTCGTTTCTTCCGTGGACTCTTCCTAGTACCTATTAAGACTCCATGAATTAGAAACGATCAATTCCATAGTTACTTCCATATAATCCACTTTCATATGAAGTAAACAAAATTAATTCCCTAGCCATAGTGAAATTTGGTTTTGTAAGCAGTATTACAATTTGTTTATCTAAATACCGCTCATTACTCTACAAATCGATCTTACAACTGCGATAGATAGAGAAAACAAAAGTCTCCAGAACAATGGCGATTACTTCTGGGCATCACCTCCCATATAATCCAATCTCGCAATAGATTTTCTAAAAATATTTAAAGGTGAACTTTATTTCACACCGGGTAGGGTGTTCTTTACAAGTAAACAAAAGATTGAGTTGAGAGTTTGTGGAAGTTAGATGGTATTAACACCGTGGGAGGTTTGAACAAAGCCGCACTTTCACCGTGTAGGTAATTTTGGGCGATTTATTGTTATCTCTCTTATGATTGGGTAGCTGTAGGGGATTACTTTACTCAATGATGCGAGCGCGTGCGTGGCTAATTAGTGGTACCTATAAGAAATGTCGTGTCAGAATGTTGGTACATAAATCATTCTCAATAAGTACTGCATACAGAAAACTGGCGCATTGCGCATCGATGTAGACTGTACATCTATGCGCAATGCGCCAGTTTTTTGTATGCAATAAGTATATTGAGAATGATTTATGTACCAACATTATGTCCTCATTTATGTCCTCTATTTTATTTGACTACAACGACGAACTACTATGTCTAATGCTTTATTGAACGAGCGAGTGAACCGAATGAAGTTCTCCGTTTCAGCTAGGGCTAAAATTATTCCGTATGTCCGGATGTCCGGCTGTTCTCCTCTACAGGTCGCCTTTCTCAACCGCTTCTCGTGAAATTTGGCGAGCAGGTTCAATAATAATACAGAATTTTATTGTTTTTCAAAAATGCTGATACGTTTAATTTATTTTTTAAACGACATTTGCGTGTTCTATCGCTCCCAGAGCCGCTAGTTTATATAGATTTAAAGTTATGGTAGAAAAAGCTATGATTTTACGATCATTTTCTGATACTTTTTTCTTTTCTGAAAATAGCCCCTAAATCATATTTTTATGATAGCCCACGCTATTTTTATTTGTGTAAATGTTTGTTACGAAATGCTCACTATACTATAGGTAAATCAATCACAGACTGCCCAGGTATGTACATAAACAAGAATTGATAAAAATATAGAACACAAAATACTACACTGAATTCAAATACGAAATCGAAAACCTATTAATTAACTACACACTGGAAATGAAAGCAAACAGACCAATTCGAACAATACACGACAAATTGATTTTAGTGTGGAATACGTAAACAAACGAGCATCGGGTCGTATAACGAATTCATGCAAAACTTCAAAAGAGAAACTGAATTTCACGAGAGGACGCATCGGACGGTGCCGATAATGGAAATGGAAATGTGGAAACGTTTGCTTCACTACATTTTATTTTTATATTGTCGATCTGCATACACTTACTATCGCCGTAATTATTGTCTTTACGTTTAGTTTAGTGCCTTACGGCACAGAACAGTTAATAAAATTACATAATTACGGTTTACTGTACTGTAAAGTCATTTGTAATATAATATCGGACTTTGCGATGATGTCCGCAATATCTGATTTATTTTAAGCGCTTCGTTTTGTCATATCATGTGAGCTGGTTATACATAAAAATACAAGTATTTGATAATAAATAAACAATATTATTATAACGACCGATTTAGCCTGGTGGGTAGCTGCCAGCCTGTGAAGATGGTTCTGGGTTCAAATCCCGGTAAGTGCCAATATTTGTGTCATGACCTGATGAGCATGAGGATTTCTGATACATTCGAAGAACGATTTTAGAAATTATGTTTTAGAAATTTCGTTGATATTGGTTATAAATGTTAAAAATATGGTACAAACACTACAAACCCGATAAACTCTGATACAAAACGTATGCACTATCCCAACAGAAAGCTGTCATTTGTTTAATAAAAACCTATCAATTTTTCAATGGGTACTCGCAGTGATGTGCAGTGACGTAAGTCGCAGCGGGCACTGATGGGGCTGACGTCACATCCGTCAACGTTACGGGGCGGAGATGGATCGGGCTGTGCATCTGTGGTGACGTTTGGAGACTAGTCAGTTTTGTAACTTTTAATAGATATTGAACGCAGTGAGTGGGAAAGTAGAAATTTTGTTACGAAGTTTCATCGATGTAAGGGAAAACGAATAGATTGTTTTGAAGCGCAATTCGTTCATCTGACGACGATCATCGCTTCGATTAAGCTTTATTGCATAAAGTAATAAAATAGGTAACTAAAGTATACTTTTGCCTTTACTTTGGTGAGTAAGTTCCGTAAAAGATAAACGCCTATAACGGGATTTGGTAGTCATGTTTGAGAAATTATTTCGTTGATGTTGATGAAAAGACTACTTACTCGTAATATCCCCAGGTGAACCACTACTTTTTCATTACGTAGGCTATAGCATTCTTTCTCCTACATTCTAAACCTTTTGCGTTTTTCTTTTATACAAACTTATCGTAGAGGTAATTGGCGTAGGTGGGCTTAATGTCATGAAGCATTTTCTCTATCAAATCCAATACCGAGTACCTATTCTATTCCATCCTTATAATAGTGGCTTGTTATTGTGAAACTACACTAAGCAAGAACTCAAATCTAAACTAAAATATCCATTCTACCAATCACGCTCATACAAGATAAGTCTCTCTAGTTCTCAGCCCAACTTCGTTACACTCCACAGCTGCTTTGTTTCCCGGCTAAGACGAATGTTGTCAACATTGTCGCACTAATGTATGTCATCCGGTGCATTACGACACTTGCATTGTCGCACTAGGACTGTAAAGAGCAACGTGGGAACTTTGCTATGAGCGAACCACGTTAGGGTCGTATATATAGGTACGACACGCTGAATAATTTTCATAATATCATTACGTTATAAGTATTACATATTCAACATCTTACTACTTACTATAAAAATAAAATAAAAAATAAATATTACGGGACAATCTTACACAAATCAACCTAGGCCCACGGTAAGCTCAATAAGGCTTGTGTTGTAGGTACTAGGCGATGATATATATAATAGATAAATACATATAGATACTTATATACATGTATAACATCCATAACTCAGGAACAAATATTCGTGATAAACACACAAATAAATGCCCTGACCGGGATTCGAACCCGGGACCTCCAGCTTCGTAGGCAGAGTCACTACCCACTGGGTTACGGAGGCCGTTAAAAACCTGTAAACTATCTGTGGTTTAGGTGCTAAAGCCGACCCCGGGATCGTTTAGGATGATAATTAAATATTCAAAATTGAGTAGCTTTCTGGCACAATAATATGGAGAACATTAATACCATTCTTATCTATGAAATAAAATTGGGACTTTCTGACACACTAGACTATGAGATCGGACTTCGATTTTTTACAGGTTTTTGTTAAGTTTAACACATTTAGTGCCAATTATTGCGTAGTGCTACAATCGTAGGCGATACCGTGTTTTTTCTGCTTTATATTTAGAGAAAAGCGCGTTCCTACGAACCGCTAGTGGCTTCCTTGCACCAAAAGTGTATTGTTATTTGTATAGGGGCGCACTGCTGCGCTTGATTGAGAGAGACGAAACCTATCTCATAGATAAGATCGACAGTATCGTTAATCCATAATTGTTATAAAAACATAGCTTATATAAAATGTTTTTTGTTACTCACGTACTTAATCATGATTTTAGTCTAGGATATAATTGCTGCGATGCTATCTGGTGAGCATCTCTTTGTTGGCACGAGAACAATGGCGAATTTTAAAAAATATTCCGTTTTCATATGCCTTTTGTAATTCTATTAACAATAAAATACGTTTTACGAGCGTTATCTGATGTTTAGTCATAAAGCTAGAGGAAGTATGTAGGTAGTCGAATATAATCATTTTAAATAATAAAGTTGTAGAATGTGAAGGAGAAACCTATCTATCTATGCACATATGAGTTTGTATTTAATAAATCACAATAATTTATTTCCACGAAAAAATACGCACTATGTATAAGTTGTGGCCTTTTTCCATGGCTATTTCAAGAATTTTCTCAATTAACAACGCTGTAAGTAGGTAGGTAATGGCATTGAATAAACAAAACATTAATATCGTGAAATTGTTTTGTAATCCAGAAAAGCCCAAGAAGCGAGAATCAAACGGTTCTAGTCGTTGAATTTTCTCTCAATAACTGCCTAATGTGATGTACCTAATTAGCAATTCATTCATAAGAAGAATGTTATATTAAATTACAGTTTCATTCACAAATTGCTAGGTTAACATGGATTAATGACTTTGTTGAAAGCCGTTTCATTTAAAATGACATAGTGTACCATAATTTGAATTTACTGTGCACATTAAGTGTTCGTAACTATCGTTTTAATCTCAGATTACAGGAGTTTTATTATGTACTTTATTACTCTGGCTACGTCCATTTACCCATTCCCATTTATTCAATCCCTATAAATTCTTCAATTACTTTTTAACCGACTTCAAAAGAGTAGGTTCTTGATTTGTCGGAATCTTTTAGTTTTTATATTTGTTCCCCGATTAAGTACCTAGGTACTCGAAGACGCCTGGACCGATTCGAAAAATTTTTTTTTGTTCGAAATGGTATCCTGTTAGATGGTATGGGTCACCAGGTCAGGATCTGATGATGGGATCCTGGAGAAATCGAGGGAACTCTACAAATTTTATAAGGCACACTTGAAGCGGAGTATTGAAGTCAGCTAAAACTTGGTTTCTAAAGTAAATTATAATGTACAGTCAAAGTGCACGTGCGCGGCAAAGTGATAAATACCTAATATGTGAACACGACTTTATTGTTAAGGGCGTAAGGTTGCTTAGATATTTTTGAACCTATGGGGACGTACTTACATATGTTTATCTATCCAAATATCGTAAACCCTCCATGATGCGTTCAAGAACCGCACATTATGACCACCATAAAAATAAACTGTTTTGTTAGAACAAATTTCTTATCGGTGGAAATGTTATTATTACTAAATAATAACATCGAATTCAATAATATTATTTCATTCAAATTTCGAACGTCTCTGAAAAACAAAGAAATTTGATTTAACCTCTATTCTAATATCAGTCGAGATGACGTAGTTCGAAATGAATTGTCAATTTGCATACAAATTTGACAAATGTCGCACGTAAGTAAGATATCGAACGATATGACAGTTGGATCCGACTCTAGTTTGTCTCTGAATTAAAAAAAAACTATGACAGCTGCCAGAAAACGACGCTGCGATGCCGGTCATAATATGCGGCTCCTGAATGCATCATGGAGGCTTATGATATGTGGATAGATAAAATAGTGTATGTAACTGTACATAATTAGGCATTAACTGAGAATAAACTAATACTATTATGAACTCGACTGTAACTATTTGTCCAACCTAACACAATGTTTTCTTAGGGCGGGGTGCACTTGCACCAACTTACGGTCGCAGACAGATCACCGTGAAATAAGGCGCGGGCAGCTGTCTGTCACTCTATAGAAACTTTTCAAACTTTCCATACATTCGGATTATAACCAACACCACTTACTGCGCAGACGGTTTGGTCGAAACAATCCTTAATCAGGAAAGATGAGCTTTAAAATACGATTCTGCGTCAATGTAACGTATTTAGCTGTCAAGAAACAAACAGGGTTAATTACCCACGCTAACCCAGTCAGGTTTTATTCACTGATTTAGTCTAGTGCACGTGTTGACCTAGTATATTTCGGCCTGGTCGGTGCATCTGGCCGCAGAATATATTCGAGAGCCAACTGTGTTGTGTAAAATATACGCTTGGGAGACAGAATAACATTTAATCCAAGATTTAGGGTGGGCTGCACCAAACTCAAACCGTCTGTAATCGTTAGCGGTGTTCGTTAAAATCTGAATGTATGGAAAGTTTGACAAATTTCTAAGGAATAACAGCTCCCGACGCCATATTTAAAGCTACGTGAGCTCAAAAAACTGATTTTAAAAAAGTCGTAGCGTTTGTTTGGATTATACGGCTACCCTAAATTTAATTAGAAATCTTGAGGCCTTTCTCGAGGGACAACAGCTATTCGAATCCTGAGTTTTTGACTTTCACGAACATAGGTCTAAAATACACTTAAAAAATTCGTAACAAATTATGCACAACAGTTAAACATATTAAAATTGATGCTAAAAATCGGTAATATCATGTTTGAAGGAAATCAGCTATTACTTTTTTATTTATTTAAACGCACGAAAAATTAAAATAAATCTCTCATCTCGCTCACGCTTAGGGAGAGAAGACCTACGTCGCCTTAACGTTGATCGGTCTGTACCTAATCGTGAGTTGGTGCAACCTGACCTTAATCTTAAATAATTATCCCAGTTTGGTCAAATGGAGCCTCAATTGATTCAGATTCTTTTATGCATTTTTTCACCTTTTTGTATTAGTATTCCTAAATGTTATCATAATCACATAGGGCTTTTTTAGTTATGGAATAATTTAACCACGTAATTAAAATAACCCCGAGTCAGTCAATTTTCATTATTATTTTAGTGTTAAGTTCTTACATTTTCAGGATGCCTGTTAAAAAAAATGGTACAGAAACAGATATTTATCCCAAAATGAATGAGTCGGTTCATCCCTATTGGGAAAGTGTACGATGCCTGCTGTTTAAATAGTGTTGATTCGAACAAACTAGGTAGGTACAATATAGTTAAGATTTAATCCAATATTAACACATTCACGGCCACGCTAATCTCGTAGCGCTACGCCGTAGTCCGTAGCAGGTTAAACCTCGTATGTAGCGAAAAGCGCTCGTAGCGCTCTGACGCATATGTGTCGTCATGGGCCCTGAATGGGTTAAGGTCGGATCACGTGCCGGAAGGCGCAGCGTGGGTAGGTGGACTGATGACCTGGTGAAGGACGCGGGAGTCCGCTGCATGCGGGTGGCGCAGGACTGAACACTTTGGCACTCATTGGGGCAGGCCTATGTCCAGCAGTGGACGTTTTTAGGCTGATATAATGATGATGATGAAGGTCTATATCCCAGTTTGATCAAATCGAGTCTTACTCGATTTATCCACTTATATAGGTAACCATCATCCCAGTTAGCACGATACGTTTTAACGTTATGTAAGTTATGTTTTACGCGATGTTTCAGTACATTTTCGCCGTAAAACGAGACGATGATTATTATTGTTATTAAGTAATTTTGTATTCCTGCCTACCGAATGTTTTGTACGCCCATTGGCAAGAATAGTATGATCACCAAATGTATTTAACAACTCTGTATCTTACAGCCTACCTATATTCTACAATTAAACATTATTTCTGATTCTGATTCTAAAACCCATCGTGCTAGGGCCTCAATCAGCCTAAAGAAGTCCACGACTGGACGGAGGCCTCTCCCAGAGTGTGCTTCAATGACTTCTACTGACATTACGTATAAGTCCATCTCCATATCCAAAATGGAACACAGGTTTTTTGGTTAATACGGGTTCGTCTACCGGATATCCCAATTAATCCTTGACGAATGGTCACCCCGCCCGATTTACCCCGCCGGAGTAAAACGGATGCGCTATTTTTACCCCGCAACGTTCAATGAATCCGCGGTCGTATTATAAGCAGTATCTTGACTCCAGAATTCGAAACTCGTGAATTGTTATTGCGCTAGTAGGTACAGTCGCCATCACATACATCGGAGCAAACAAGCACGTCACAAACATCGGAACACTTCTATTTTCAAGGCATTAGGGTGCATGTGCCGATATTTTTGAACATCTATCCTTACACATATTATCCTACAACTCGCATGCACAATCTAACTCAAACTAAACTAAATATTTACTCATTACGCATTATACATAAACCATATCTATATTCCAACGAATATACACTAAACTTATATAAGATATACACAAATCTGTACGGTTTCCTAATATATCACATAAATATTATACGAAATTATTGCTATACACGTTTACTTAAAAACATAAACCCGAAAGCTACACAGTCAGACCTGATTATAGGTTTTTATTATGGATGACACACTCTCGGCGATAAATCTAATAGATGATTTATACATTGCGCAATCAATGGAGTGTAACACTGAAAACATAACACAATATTTACACTTCAATAAATCAGACTTTACTATAGTTTCCCAAAACATAAGAAGTGTTTATAGTAATATGGATAATCTTTTCTTAGTTCTGAAGAACTTTGATTTCAACATTGATGTAATCATCTTAAGTGAATGTCGATTGCACCCCGATAAACAGGTTCCAGCAATAGATAATTACGCAAACTTCTCGACCACTAACCACTTAAATCAAAATGATGGGGTTGTAGCTTACGTTAGTACTACCTGCAAGTTTAAGGTTCGGGAAATTATATTAACACACGCATCATGTTTAGAAGTTACAACTCTAGATGGCACAATACTAGGTATATATAGATCACCATCAAATAATAAAGCAGACTGCTTTATATCTTCCTTAAGCTCACACTTGGATTCTATCAAATCATGTAAAAATATCATCATAACAGGTGATATTAATATCAATATTGCGAACAAAAATAACGAACAATCTTTTGAACAAGCAAACCGATTAAATTATCTAAATATGCTGGCAACGCACGGTTTTTTACCTGACCACTTACTGCCGACTAGAGAAAGGGCATGCCTTGACCACTTTATGCTGAAACTTGATCAAAAACACTCTAATGCGAAAATTGTGGTTTTAGATACAACGATTACTGACCACGCGATGATACTACTTAAAACCGGTAGCACACATGTTACAAAATCCTGCAATAAAACAAAAATTAGTATAAATTTTGAAAAGGCACTTAGTACTCTCCTAAAGAAAAACCTAGCTGAATTATATAGCATAAATGACCCTAACAAACTAACTGAACTGTTTATAAACAAAATTAGAACATGTCTCGTAGAAAGTACTATTGTCACTTTAGTGCCCAGGAGTACTCGTATCCTCAAACCCTGGATTACACCGGGAATTTTGCGCTGTATTAGAAACAGGAATAACATGCAGAAAAGCGTTCGGAACAATCCAGATAATACGGTTTTAAAAATTACTTATAAACGATATCGCAACTTCTGTAATGGTTTAATCAAAAAATTAAAAAGGAAATATGATAGGGAACAATTAATTAAAGCGAATAAAAATCCTAGAGCACTTTGGAAAGCAATAAATAAAATAACCAATCGTAAACTGGATAAGACTGAAAGTACTGAATTGCTGGACATCAAAGGCTCACCTACAGATTCAGTCAACGCAGTAAACCAGTACTTCTCCAACATTGGCAAATCTCTCGCTGAAGTTATTCCGGTAGGTAGTAATTCAACAACGTATACTGCACGCGATACACCGACCTTGGATGGCCCTGTGATGAACTCATTTGTTATTTTTGAGACAGACCCGAGCGAAGTCCTTTCAGTCCTATCTAAACTAAAGTCTAGTAGCGCTCCTGGCTGGGATAATATCCCGACTCAATTCTTAAAAGTAGCCAGTAATATTGTAGTCCCAATAATATCGCACCTAGCAAATTTGTGTTTCCATCAAGGGGTTTTTCCTGATGTTCTAAAACAAGCCGTGATTACTCCGGTGTACAAGAGTGGGAGCAGAGATGACGTGTCTAATTATAGACCTATATCGGTGCTACCCTCCATTTCTAAGATTCTAGAGAAACTGATAAACACAAGGCTGGTCAATTACTTAAATAAATGTAATCTGTTATCGAAGGCACAGTACGGGTTTAGAAAGGGTATCTCGACAGAAGATGCTGTTACTGCTCTTACCTCACTAATAACTAGTAAAGTGGACGGTAATAAAAAATGTTTATCTGTGTTTCTGGATCTCAAAAAAGCATTCGACACCGTTTCTGTCCCCATCCTTGTCAACACCCTGGAGAAGATTGGTATAAGGGGTGCTTCTTTGTGTCTATTTAGTAGCTATCTTCGAAATAGGACCCAAAAGGTCAAATTGGGAAAACATATCAGTGATGAACGCGCTATATCCTACGGAGTACCACAGGGTAGTGTTCTAGGCACTACACTCTTCCTTATTTACATTAATCATCTATGTAACATGCGTATTGAGGCGGGAACCGTTTTCACATATGCTGACGACACTGCTGTGGTATTCTCAGGGGATACATGGGAGGAAGTGCGCCTATCCGCAGAAAGTGGCCTCACAAAAATTGCCGGATGGCTACAAACAAATCTTCTTACCCTTAACACAACTAAAACTAACTACGTTTGCTTCACAAACTATAATCGTACGCAACCAGACACAGACTTCTCAATCAGGATCCATACTTGCCACAACACGCAAACCATCTGTGCCTGCCCAGCCATCGAGAAGGTAGAATCCACTAGATACCTGGGGGTTATGGTCGACCAACGACTCACCTGGCACTTGCACACTGAGAGTATTATGGGCAGAATTCGTAAACTTATCTGGGTCTTTAAAAATCTTAGGCACGTAGTAACGAAGACCGTACTAAATCAAGTTTACATATCACTGGCCCAGTCAGTCCTTGCGTATTGTATCCCTATATGGGGTGGTGCAACTAAGACCAAATTTCTTGAGCTTGAGAGAGCTCAAAGGGCACTTCTAAAAGTGATGTTTTTCAAACCGTACAGATTTTCCACAAACAAACTTTATACACTCTGTGACTTATTATCTGTAAGAAAATTATATATATTTAGCCTTATCATAAAGACACACAAGACAACCACATATACACCGGAAACAACAAGTACACGTAGGAAAAGAACTAAAGTTATCCACACTCCCACAGTGAAATTATAAATAAGCACATAGATATGTATTCCTCTACCACGCATGAGTGTAAATCTAAGTTAACAGTATGGTTAAAAACCAAAAGCTATTTTGATATTGAAAATTTACTTCAGAGACCTGTATATTAAATGTGATACACACACACACACACACACACACACACACACACACACACACACACACACACACACACACACACACACACGCACGCGCACGCACACGCACACGCACACGCACACGCACACGCACACGCACACGCACACGCACACGCACACGCACACGCACACGCACACGCACACGCACACGCACACGCACACGCACACGCACACGCACACGCACACGCGCACACACTTACCACATAGTATAATATGAAATGTTTACTTATTATATCCATACTAATATTATAAATGCGAAAGTGTGTCTGTCTGTCTGTCTGTCTGTCTGTCTGTCTGTCTGTCTGTCTGTTACCTCTTCACGCCTAAACCGCTGAACCGATTTAGATGAAATTTGGTATAGAGATAGTTTGAGTCCCGGGAAAGGACATAGGGTAGTTTTTATCCCGGAAATCTACCCCTAAGAGGATGAAATTGGGGGTGAAAATTTGTATGGAGCTACTTAAACCGCTGCACCGATTTGGATGAAATTTCGCATTTAAATAGTTTGAGTCCCGGGGAAGGACAAAGGATAGGTCTGATTCCGTAAATCATCCCCTAAAAGGGTGAAATGAGGGGGTGAAAATTTGGAGGTAACCAATTTTGATGAAATTTGGTTTGGAGATAGTTTAAATCCTAGAAAAGGACATAGGATAGTATTTATTTCGGAAGTCATCCCCTAAGGGGGTGAAATAAGGGGTGAAAATTCGGATGAAACCCATTTGAATACAATTTGGTTTAGATATAGTTTGAGTCCTAGGAAAGGACATAGAGTAGTTTTTATCCCGGAAATCCACCCCTAAAGGGATGAAATTGGGGGTGAAAATTTGTATGGAGCTACTTAAACCGCTGCACTGATTTGGATGAAATTTGGTATTTAAATAATTTGAGTCCCGGGGAAGGACAAAGGATGGGTTTGATCCCGGAAATCATCCCCTAAGGGGGTAAAATAGAGGGTGAAATGAGGAGGTGAAAATTTGGACGTAACCAATTTTGACGAAATTTGTATCAGAGATAGTTTAAATCCTGGGAAAGGACATAGGATAGTTCTTATCCCGAAAATCATCCCCTAAGGGGTTGAAATCAGGGGTGAAAATTCGGATGAAACCCATTTCAATACAATTTGGTAAAGAGATAGTTTGAGTCCCGGGGAAGGACATAGGGTAGTTTTTATCCCGGAAATCTACCCCTAAGGGCGTGAAATTGAGGGTGAACATTTATATCGAGTTTCTTAAACCGCGGCACTGATTTGGATGTAATTTGGTTCATAAATAGTTTGAGTTTGAATCCGGAAATCATCCCTTAAAGGGGTTAAATGAGAGGGTGAAAATTTAGAAGTAAGCAATTTTGATAAAATTTGGTTTAGAGATAGTTTAGGTCCTGGGAAAGGACATAGGATAATTTTTATCCCGGAAATCATTCCCTAAGGGGGTGAAATTAGGGGTGAAAATTCGAATGGAACCTATATGAATACAATTTGGTATAGATATAGTTTGAGTCCTGGGAAAGGACATAAAGGGTAGTTTTTATCCCGGAAATCCACCCCTAAGGGGATGAAACTGGGGTTGAAAATTTGTATGGTGCTACTTAACCGCTGCACCGATTTGGATGAAACATAGGACTGTTTTAACTCCGGAAATCACCCCTAAGGGGGTGAAATGGGGGGTTGAACTTTGGATGGAACCCGTTAAGATAAAATTTGGTATAGAGATAGTTTGATTCCCGGAGAATGACATTAGATAGTTTTGAAAATTTGGATAAATCCCATGGAGATGAAATTTGGGATAGTAGAAGTCCCAGGGAAGCACAATGCATAGTTTTTATCCCGAAAATCAGCTCCTGAGGGGGTGACATTAGGCGTGAAAATGTTGATGGAACCCATTTAGATGAAATTTGGCATAGAGATAGTTAGAGTCCTAGGGAAGAAAATAGAATATTTTTTATTTCGGAAATCATCCCCTAAGCGGGTGAAATGGGGGTGAAAATTTGGATAAACTCATTTAGATGAAATTTAGTTTAGAGATAGTTTAAGTCCTGGGAAAGGGCATAGGATAGTTTCAATTCCTTTCTTAAAACTTTGTAGAAACATTACTTATTTGAGTACAAACAAAGTGCTTTCAGCATTTTGGAAAATTCCACCCCTAAGAGGGTTAAAAAGGGCTGCAAAATTTATATGGGGAAACTCTTTTTGGGATAGGAGCTTAACAGTTTGTAGGACGATTAGTTATTGAAATACAAAAAAAAGGATATTCAGCGTTTTAGTAAATTCCACTCCTAAGGGGGTTAAAAGTGGGTGCAACATTTGTGTGGAGGAAACATTTTTTTAGCCGATTTAAAATTTTGTAGAATGCTTACTAATTAAAAATAAAATTAAATACTTTCAGCATTTTAGAAACTTCGATCTTTAGGGGTTTATAAGAACGTTTGAATGAAGAAAATATTTTTTTAGCGAGGGACTTAAAACTTTGTTGAAAGATTACTTATTACAATAAAAATCAAGTACTTTTAGCGTTTTGAAAAATTCGACCCCTAATGAGAATAAAAAGGGGTGCAAGGTTCGTATGAGAAACCCATTTTTTGAGCTAGAGACTTGATATTTTGTAGAAAAAATACTTATTACAATAAAAAAACTTAGTGTTTTCTTTTAAATTTTTCCCCGAAAAGCGTTAATTCAAAGGTTCAAAGTTTGTATGCAGACTATCAGAGCAAGAAAATTTTTAAGTATGAGAATTGTAACTTCGATCTTAGTATGTTTGTTAAAAGACTACAAAACTCATTTCAGCGTTTTTTGAAATTCATCCCCTAAAAGGTATTATAAGGGTGTTCAAAGTTTGTATGGAGAGCAAAACATTTTTAAAGTAAGGGATTTGTAACTTCAGTTTTAGACTGTTTACTACAAGACTACAAAACTAATTTCAATGATTTTAAAAATTAATTCCTTAAACAAACATTTAGACGATAACATGTTCTACGCGGACGAAGTCGCGGGCAACAGCTAGTACATTATATTTTAAGTTATGCCTACACCTAAGTCACAACATGTGGAAGAGCGGTGATCTTCTTAGCACAAGTATATTATATACTTAAAAAGAGGCACCAGCACAGATACTTGTATACGTATTTATAAGTTACTGAAATAAATTATTTTGATTTTGATTTTGATTTTTTTTTTTGATCTATAGTGTACCGATGTATGTGATGGCGACTGCACGGGGATCAGTTGAAGCTTACCTACTTGGCTCATACTTACCTAAGTACCTTGTATTACTACAAAAAATGTAACCATAACTATGCACTTACCATTTATTACTATAATAAACGTTGTTTGTTAGTTGTTATAAGTATGTGCCTATTTTAAAAAAAATCGCTAAAATTATTATGCAATAGGTGATGACAGTTTTTATAACATGCTGTTTGAAACTACAGAGTGTGTTCAAAGGAACATTGTTGGTTTAATAATTCAGATACTCATCCCTCAAAGTGGTAAGGGAAGTATTTTCCTCATAAAGATAAGAAGCTGCAGTTAAAAAACAATACATCACGTTAATCAACTGCAAATAATATTTCCACTACACCGGAACCCCACACAATTTTTCAACCTAATTAAATAGTTTAAGTGTGCTCCCCGACGTAACCTCATTCGTTTGCTGTCAAAAGAATATACGTGAATCTTTTATAAGTGTTAGTTAATGTACGTGGAATTGTTAAAATACTGCGTTAAAAAGATTGATTGTAATTTAAATCGACATTAACGAGTAATAAAACGTATCCTGTAGTGAAAAGTCTTCCCGGTGAGGTCTCATTGGTTATCTACTTTTTGTAATTAAGTTGTTTTTGCAAATGCTACGGTCAGCCTTTACACAAAATCAATGCCTAAAGTAATGTAATGAGCAGTCTAGTGAATGTTACATTACAGGTAAAAACTCACAAAATAAACAGGCGCGTTTTATTTAGCTAGCGTTCTATCGAAACGGCACACAGTAAGTTTGCTTGGAACTTTTTGCCGAGCCGAGCAATTTTTTGTGTCCGACCGAAACATGTTTTGGCTCTAGTTTCGGCCGAAACCGAACCTTTTGTAGACTTGTTAAAATCGTTGAAACTTGTGAAGGTTTTATAAAATAAAACAAGGGGTTCTCTTATTTATCGCCGAAAATTGTATGGCCGATTATCACTCCCCAACTCACGTTTCGCGTAATTTTATTTCGCCGAACGTTCATTTCCCAACTTATCTAATTTACTTGTTTTATTTGCCAACTGAACAGTTACCAACTCAACATGTGGTCTGTGTTTTATAATGTCATTTTTCAAAACGCCTACTTTCATATTGCTTAATGTTTTAGTTGGCATTCGGCAGTCGGTTTTGCCACTAAGTCCCTGCTGTTCCTGTTGCCGTTGTTACAATATTTGTGTTAAGAACAAGTATTTCCGCTCTTCTATAAAAAAAATAACCTCGAAGACGAAAGCGGGAGCAGAGCTCCCGCTTTCGTCTTCTAACCTATCCGCGATCCGAGTCGGTTTTGCCACTAAGTCCCTGCTGTTCCTGTTGCCGTTGTTACAATATTTGTGTTAAGAACAAGTATTTCCGCACTTTTATAAAAAAAATAACCTCGAAGAAGAAAGCGGGAGCAGAGCTCCCGCTTTCGTCTTCTAACCTATCCGCGATCCGAGTCGGTTTTGCCACTAAGTCCCTGCTGTTCCTGTTGCCGTTGTTACAATATTTGTGTTAAGAACAAGTATTTCCGCACTTTTATAAAAAAAATAACCTCGAAGAAGAAAGCGGGAGCAGAGCTCCCGCTTTCGTCTTCTAACCTATCCGCCATCCGAATCGGTTTTGCCACTAAGTCCCTGCTGTTCCTGTTGCCGTTGTTATCTATGCTAGTATCTTTTGCCTTGCCTAATGTATGAAAAGTGAACTGTTGCATCAACTAAACGTTATTCGTCCAAGAGTTGTTCGACCAAGTGAAAGATTTGACAAATGATGAGTCTGCCAAAAGTGTAAAGGCGTTATAATAATCCGCTTTATAATAATTCTGCGAATTAAAAAGTTGTCATATAACATTTTGGTAATCGTTAGTTGTCAAAGTGAATCTTCGGCGAAACGTTAGTTGGCAAATGATATTCGGCCAAAAATAGTTCTGCGAAAAGGCAGAACACCAAAACAAGGTTTACTTCAAGTTACCATAATTCCGGGAGCAAGCACACAAAGCGTCACTTCACTGAGCCGGTGGCCGGCGAGCTACGCCATATTGCCCGGGCACGAGCGCACCCGAAGTTAGCCGAACGCGACCCGAAGTACCGTTTCGTAAGTTTCGGTTCGGCCGTTTTTTTGGCTGAAACCGAAACCGAACCTTCGGTCGGACACTAGCAATTTTGTTATTGTTCCGCCGCCCACACCTACCGCAAAGCATTTGCAAGAACGTTCGCTAGAATGACCGTGAAAATGTTCGTAGCGATGTTTGGGTCTACGCTCGGTTCTGTTCGTTGTTCAGTCCAACCAATTTTCTGTTACGTATGAATGCTGAAGTCTTTTAGCATCTTAAAACGAGAATTCGCTTGCTACGAGAAACTGCGTAGCCTTTGTAGCTACGCAGCACCTGAGAGTTCTTCTTTTTTGTATGGCCTCCATCTACATTGAGATTTGTTTATTTATCGTATGGCGGTTACACACTGGTACATGTATGTATTCGTATCGTTGTCGCTGATAGAGTTCCAGTGTGCGCTGCGAGGTTCAGAAGCAACAGTGCAGCTGCCGAGTTTGTTGTTCTTTTAGGACCACCCGGAGGTCACGTGTAGAGTTTCTAGGGTTATTCCTATGGACGTAGAACAACAACGTCCTCCATTCCTACATTGAGATCATTTCGCCAGTGTCAAGGTTTTGCTTATAAAGCGATGTTGTACGGTAGTTTGGTCAGTCGTCAATAATGCAATCAGCGTCAGAATCTCCGCTTCAGAAGAAAGGCGTCCACCGCTTACCTCATCCCCGACGAAAGACCCTGAGAGGAGTTAAGATTCAGACAGTTAACATGCGACATTCGAGTTTATCGTGTGATACAATAAAGTAGCAATTACCGCAGCGCGGAAAATCCCACTTCCAGGCCAAGCAGAGACATAAAATTGTGTACTCACCACGGCAGTAATAAAGAAAGCCTCAGATCGCATATTTATCGCCCTTGCCTTCGGCTCGGGCGTCAAATACCGGCGATCTGAGGCATTCTTTCTTTTACTACCCCAGGTAAGTAATGAAGGTGCTATTAACACCTCGCAAGCTAAGCTTGACAGCTTAGTCTCAAAGTCTTATTTTATTAATAGGAGCCTGTCTCAGTGCAGGGCAATGGCGATTCCCCTCCGTTTCCAGACATCCCGATCAGTCTCTGACCAATCCTTTAAAAAGTAGTCTAGCTCGTCCCGCCATCGCCGGCGAGGTCTGCCACGTTTCCGTTTTGAGCTGTCGGGTTGCCATTCAGTGGCGATTTTGGCCCACTCGGCATGCGGCAGACATAGCCCAGTCCCACTTCAACTTAGCCGCTTTCCAAGCTACGTGAATTATTTGGGTATAAGGAGCTCAGCGTGATGTTTCGGATACGGTCTATTGTCTAAATGATATTATCTCCACTTATAATAAATCTCTAAATTAAAAAAAGAATCAGCCAGTTTGAAACTAAGCTTTGCGCGGTTCGAATGTTCTCAGCATCCCATGAACGGAAAAATATGAAACATTTTATATAGGTACATTATTATTCTAGCTGCAACTTAGGATAGTTTTTATCCGACTGCGACAGTTAATTAATTTTCCGAAATATACGACTTCATTTAATTTTTCATTTATTTTTATTGAAATCAAACGCTGCTCCAACTGTCAGCTCTAAGAACCGTCAAATTTTCGTCAAAATGGCGGAATTGCTTTGCCTTTCACTTATTAATAATTTAAATCCCGTCTACGATAGACCTTTACGAGACAAATGCTAAAATATAAACCATAAAAAAATATTCGATTCTGATATGAGAACTTATATGCGCAAATGTCGTTTTATGTCGTAATTTCAATAAATGAAATCAACAAATTTGAACAATATAATTAACACGAATTTGTTTTTTTTGAATGACAATGGCACGCGCTCGGCGCATTCAGCCAAAGTACCTGCGGCGCTACCACGAAAACCGATACTCAATGTTCATATATTTGCATCCCTGTCACTCGAGTATGGTTAGTGCGATAGAGATAGAGATACCCGAATATTTTCGAATTCTGAAGTTCGTGGTTATAGCTCAGGAATCGAAAATATGGTAAATAATCATAATGTATTTTCTCGAAAAAGAATTTAAAATAAATATAGTCAAATGGAGAAAAAAACAAAGCAAGAGGTTATATAGGTAATGATTAAGTTATAAGAGTCCAAAGTTTTAAGAGGGGGTATGTTCTGTCCCTTTTCCGCAAAACGCACCTTCATATGAAACGATTGTTTTTTACTATGACGCTCGAGTATATTGACGTCACATCACAGTCCCTCATCGTTTTCTCACTCTAACAAGCGACATTAAAACGGATGTAGCTTCATAATTTTTTGAGATATTTGAATGGGAGTTTCATTATCTTCTATCTATTTATACATAATATACATAATAAATGCCTATGTCCTGACTGACTTATTCACTCACTCACTCACTCACTCACTCATCAACGCACAGCCGAAACTACTAATCTTAGAGAGTTGATTTTTGCACAGTATGTTGCTTTTATAACGTGGGCTAGGGATAAAAAGGCATTTTTGAAAATTCTACCCCTAAGGGGGTAAAATGGGGGTGCAAAGTTTGTATGGGAGAACCTTTTTTTTTTGAGCTATAGACTTAAACTTTGTAGAAAAATTAGTTATTAGAATACAAATGAAACACTTTCAGCGTTTTGGAAAATTCCACCCCTACGGGGGTAAAATAGGGGTGCAAGGTTTGTATGGGGGAAACATTTTTTTTTTAAATAGAGACTTAAAACTTTGTAGAAAGATCAGTCATTAGAATACAAATAAAGAACTTTCAGGGTTTTAGAAAATTCTACCCCTAAAGGGGTAAAATAGAGTGCAAAGTTTGTATGGGAAAAACTACTTTTTTTTAAATAGAGACTTAAAACTTTGTAGAGAAATTATTCATTAGAATACAAATAAAGTACCTAGATTCAGTGTTTTAAAAAAATCTACCCCTAAAAATAGGGGGCTAAAATAGGGGTGCAAAGTTTGTATGTGGGAAACTATTTTTTTAGCTAGAGTCCTAAAACTTTGTAGAAAGATTATTTAAATACAAAGAAAGTACTTTCAGCGTTTTGGAAAATTTCACCCCTAAGGGGGTAAAATAGGGTGCAAAGTTTGTATGGGAAAAACATATTTTTTTTTAATAGAGACTTAAAATTTTGACGAAAAATTACTTATTAGAACATGAAAAATACTACATTCGGCGTTTTACAAAAATCATTCCCTAAGGGGGTTAAAAAAGGGTGCAAGGTTTGTATGGGGAACACTTTGTCTGAGCTAGACACTTAAAACTTTGTAGAAAGATTACTTATAAAAATACAAAAAAAAAGACTTTCAGCGTTTTGAAAAAATCTATCCCTAAGGGGGATAAAAAGGGGTGCAAAGTTTTTATCAGGGAAAGTTTATGTTTTTGAGTTAGAGACTTGAAACTTTGTAGAAAGATTACTTATTAAAATACAAAAAAAGAACACAAATCGTTTTAGAAAATTCCACCCCTAATAGGGTTAAAAAGGAGAGCAAGCTTTGCATGGGCAACACTTTTTTTTGAGTTAGACTTAAAACTTTGCAAAAAGATTACTTATTAGAATACTAAAAAAGAACTTTCAGCGTTTTAGAAAACTCCATCCCTAAGGGGATCCTTAAGATCCTTAAGAAGGGTAGCCAGTGTTGTGTGGGAAAAACTTTTTTTTTTACTAGACTTAAAACTATTCAAAATGTTACTTATTAAAATTAATAATAAAGTATTTTCAGAGTTTTAGAAAATTCCACCCCTAAGGGGGTTAAGAAAGCTTTGTATGGGCAACACTTTTTTTGAGCTAGAGATTTAAAAGTTTACGAAAAAAGTTCTTTCAGCGATTAGAAAAATTCAACCTCTAAGGGGGTTTAAAAGGGGGTTCAAATTTTAAATGGCGAGCAATAAAATTTTAAAGTGTGAGTTAGAGATTTTTAACTTCGGTCTTATTCTGTACGTTAAAAGACTACAAAACTGATTTCAGAGTTTTTCCAAATTCATACCCTAAGAGTGTTAAAATTGGTTCAAAGTTTGAGTATTTCAAGGCATTTTTAAAGTATGAGATTTTTAACTTTGGTTTTAGACTGTTTGTTCACAAACTAGAAAATTAACATCAACTTTTTTTTTAATTATCCCCTAAAAGAGGGTTCAAATTTTGTATTGAGAGAAATAATTTTCTAAGACGATAAAAAGTTCTACGCGGACGAAGTCGCGGGCAACAGCTAGTATCTACATAATGCTTGCATTTAAGGCTCGACAGTCAACAGGGGCAGCGTTTTCGAGTTTTTTAAAACAATCTCAGACGTAGAAAATAGGGTTCAAAAATCTAAAAAAAGGAGGCGTATTACTTAAGGATCTAATCTAGTCAAAGTCGCATTCAGTTACGCGATCTAATGAACTTCACTCGATAGAAAAAAATCCCAAAGTTACCTCTTTTTGTAAAGTTTATTCAATATTATGACTAAACTATAGATATTTTAAATTAAATTTTTGTTCTCAAATAAAGTTATTAAATATTTATAGACAAATTCGCAGAGTTTGAATAGATAAAATGATTATCTTAATTACTATGTTTAAATACCTACAAAATGCGCGAGCGCGGAGGCTCGGCAGGCCCGATCAGTCGCGCGCTGGCCCATACGGACGACGACTCAAGGACGTTAGCGGGTGTACAAGCCTTAAGGCGCCGTAGATTCATGGTCTACTCTCCCTCTCACTGAGCATAAGCGTGAGCGAGATGGAAGTGCGTTTTCGGAAGCGCGGATATCGTGATATTTAATTTAAAAAAATTGTGCGTTTAAATAAATAAAAAAGTAATCAATCAATAAGTTCCCTCAAACATGATCTTGCCGATTTTTAGAACCATTTTTAATATGTTTAGCTTTTATGCATAATTTGTTGCGAATGTTTTAAGTGTATTTTAGACCTATGTTCGTGTTTTTTTTCTATCGAGCGAAAATTGCTTAATCATGTTTCGAATCACTGATCTCGCTGCAGAAAAGCCTCAAGATTACTATTCATATTTTTTTGGAACCATATTATGATAAACAGACGCATTATATTGTTTCAAAAACTCTGTTCGCTTAACTTCGCTGAACCTACAGCGCCTTAAAGAAATTCATACAACTCTGTCGTGCCCATAAATGAGGCCTTAAGTCTCTCAGTCATATATTTACGTATTATTCGTACCATTCGTTTTCCCCATTTCCCAACTTTTGATTTTCCAGAACTTAGATCGTGAATGAAATAAACGTTTAAGTATTTTATTGGCTATTATAATAGAGTTTCTTTCGCGGGTGCCGCGAAGTATGCCAGCGGAGTAATAAAATCAACGGAATAAAATTTAATTTCCGCTGGCACTTTTTTTAAATCTTTTTTACTTATGTGACTTCAAAGACTTGCCGAATGAGAGGGATTTTTCTTATATTCTTTTCTTTGTTGTTTCAGGTAAGCGAGACGAAAATGAGGATTTCATGACGGGCTCAATGAATCAGTCAGGTGAAGTTACCTATCAAGGGAATGGGCTTGTCTCCAAGCTGACTCAGCGCTAATTGTGACGATATAATATGTAACGGGTCAATCAACTAACTCATGTTGTTATTCTGTAATCAACAAACTTATTTTTTTTTGTCACAACATGGACTTCTAATCTAACCTGTTTAGATAAACCTAAATACTTTTGTAAAAAAGGTTAACAAAACTACAAAATCAGTCTTAAAAAGTGACCCAGAAGACGCAATCAATAGATTTTTGCTGTATTTCTCTTTTCAACTTCATTTTTTAGAATGATACTTCCGCTTGTATTACAAATTACCAGCTGTGGCCCGTTTCACGAAGTTACAAGTTAGTAATAAAATAAGTTTCTTCTTTTATTGCCGACTGTACTTTTCCGTATACCGTCATCAAACTACTCATTGAGACGATTCTAACGAGCCCGACTCAACGAATTCCCATGGCCACCTTCTATCTCCATCATCAGATCAGCTCGATGGTACCATAATATTGAGTTGTCATCCAAACTATACTTATACGCAATATTTCAGCTGAATCGGTTGAGGTTAACGGGTTCAAAATTCAGTTCCAAGATTTTTCCCCCAGCACACTAACTTAACTAACAAAAAACGAACAGGTCAAGTTAAATAAAAGCTTGTAAAAAGAGCTGCTCGCAAAAATTCTATCCTAAATCATTTCGATAACCACTTAACCTGAACTCCTCTCACCTAATAAACAACGCTATCACGGCACATAAATATAAATCACACCAGCATCTCATTAAAGAGTACGGGCGTTCAATCACGGATGAAAATAGATGAAAAACGAGCCGAGTATATTAGTCGTGAACCCTGCCACTCGGCCGAATCTCCTGTCGTTAGTACAAACTTTTAACTGGCACAGATGTTTGAAAAGAGGCCGAGGTTCCGTATTAGTTGGTCTATGAGTACGATATCGATTGTAGGGCTGGTCTGGTTTGGGATCAACGATATCCTTGGGCAAGGTAGGTAGTTTGGCTTGTTTTTTTTCTTCTAAAAATTGAGTGTGAGGTCCCCAAATGTCTTTAGGTACATGAGCGTGCCGGTGCAATTCCAGTTGGAAGGTGTCCACTGCCAGCAGTTTCTCCAGCCTCGCTGGGCCGCTGAGCTGAGCATAAAGTTGCATGTTCAATAGTAAGCCATCGTTACAGGACTGAATCTCCTTATTGAAAGTTTTTATAATCTGACATTGTGTAGAATTCGTTTTATATTTTCACTACGTCTTTTATTAAAATTAATTAGGTATAATATAATAAAGAGGGAAGATGATAGGGCACCTCAAACGACATGAAAACTTCATACTTAACATAATTGAAGGAAAGATAGAGGGGAGGCGAGGACGAGGAAGACCTAGAATAGACTACATGGAGCAACTCAAAAAGAGAGTTGATGTTGGGTCGTATGGAAATGTCAAAAAGATTGCGTGGGATCGGAGGAGATGGAGGGCCTACTTTGAGCTACACCGACAAGAGCCTAGCTCTTAAGTAAGAGAAGAATGTATATTTGAACAGATATTTAGGTACCCCAAAAGAAATAAAAAGGTCATCCGTCGTCGTCTAATGTTTGTTGAAGCATGGCACCCAATGTTGTATCAAATGCATCACAAAAACACTAAGTGTAACGGAGATTCTCCACTTTAACCAGGTACGATTACACCAAGACGTATTAACGACCGTATTGCGTCGACACATTACTAATAGCGGAATTGGCCACAAGCCAAACCCTCGACGTTACAGAAAATCTTACTATTAGTGGGCACGAAATATTACAATTATTCTCTTTAATAACTACTTTAATAACTCTGCCAATACCTAATGCGGTTTTTGTGTAGGAATACGAGATTGGGCAATTTTTATAATTAATGTAATGAAAGCTTTTAGGTCAAGGGTAAAAGATTGGTCTTAATTTACATTAGTACTATTTTATTACACTAAAGAAGACAAGTACGAATATCATAATCGTTTTGAATGATTTTTAACAACAATTCTTCTCTTATTTAAGAGCTAAGCTCTTTTCAGCGTAGCTCAAAGTAGGTCGTCCATCTACTCTGATCCCAAGCAACGTCTTTGATCCGAAGTTGGTACGAACTAACGATAACTCTCTTTTTCTTTAACAGCAGTACAAAATTAAAAATATTCAGCACCAGTCATGAAACTCATGAACATGATAAAAAATTGTACTCAACTCGTTTTAATTACAAAGGAATGCTTTATTCCCAGTCTTTGTTATGGAATCTTCGCCACATTATTGCCCGGTTTTACGAACTTTTTAAAAATAGCCTACCTACGTTTTTTTATTGTTGACTTCAGTACTTTCTTATGAATTATTCACAGGCTAAAAGAAAACACGATCGTCCTGTTAAATACAAATTGTAAAAACTTGTTTTGGGCTATTTGTTTGGTTTTAAAGTCTACCCACGTCCACCGATGTACATTTGACGGGCAAAATTCATCTATTACCATCAAAAACCTATATCTAGGTTCCTACCTTACGCAGGTGCAAATTACGTATGTCGGTCTCTCCCACCTAATTTATCGCTATTTATTTCAGTGCACTTACAAATAGGTTCTCGTCTATACAAAGGAACCCTAAAATAGTTTCAAAAGACACGTGCACTTGACTCATCTCGAGTTATATTCGGAGTAACCTTTGATACTCGTTCGTTTTCTCGAGTTACTGTGCGTTCTGACATCCACTTTAAGGGCTGAGTGCGTGAAGATGTGATGGTTTAATTCAGCTGTAATGGTGTGTTTAGTGTTTCCTGAACCGCGGTTCCTGTTGTCTGAAACACAGAAGAGGGCGTCCCTATGTTACCTCTTTTATTTGACAGAGACTCATGAAGTCATGAAAGTGGAGATAATCCTATGACTGCCGGGGATATGAAAATGAACATCCATATGATTATGAATCTATACTCTAAGGCCGGAGACGTCTCATTTTGAGCCTTGAATCAGGTTTTGCCTTTCGAGCGCTCGAAAATAACGTAATATAATAATTAAATATGAGTAATTACGATGGTAGTGTCAAAATTGTAGGGATTTACTTTCTACCGACATACATTTTGGAATACGTTTTTCAATGTTCTATCGCTAGTCCAAAATATAATTTCATCAAGAGTCGAGCGCTCGAAAGTCAAAAAGGGGCCCCCAGGTCCAGTCATAATCTTCTTGTAGACTTTATTAAAGAGGCCTTAAACAGCTGTTATTATGCCTTAAATCCGCGTGCAAGTTTTCATGAAAAACATTTGAAATGCACTAGTTTCAACCCTGAAACTTTTAAATTTCTCCCAACTTTGTTCGTGTCGTTTGGAAGATTCAAGTGTGTTTTAGCACTTTAAGTGGAGCTTGAAAATTCTTAAGTGCTTATAAATAAAATCTTAGCACTGCATTTATTATATTTTCCTTTTACGACATTGAGCAGGCAAAAGAACACAGGCCACTTGATGGGAAGGAAGTCTTAAGTTACATTGAATGTACTACATATTTATATGAAACTAGCTGCTGTCCGCGACTTTGCATATAAATTATAGCCTTACATTAACTTGCACTGTTCGTATGTATGTATGTAAGTAAAATGTCCGTCAAAACTTGCAATCCATTTTTCAGTCACTTCCCGTTATCCAATTGAGCTGAAATTTTGCAAGCATATGTATATCGAATGACAATGCAATATTATGAGGACTTGGAGCTGATCTGATGCTGGAGCAGGAAGTTGGCCATAGGAACTCCGCAATAAAACGACACAACCCCATCGAGTTTGGGCTCGTTAGAATCGTCTCAATGAGTAGTTGATGATGGTATGCAGAAAAGTACGGCAATAAAAGCTTGTACCAAAAATGAAATTTTTGACAGAAACTTATTTATAGATAGAGTTCATTATTCAATGAACATTTTACGTGGCGCTAATTTGTTCTTGCAAAAAAAGGCACGCGTTCGCAAGCAAAAGCAGATAAGGGCATTATGTACCTAGCTAACAACGAACCATTCATAAGCCCACTTCATATAATCTAAACTATAGACATTATATGCACTGGCATAGACTTTGACGTAGCTGCCCGCGCATAGTTCTGCGCGCCGCGTGACTACAGAAACTAGATGGAGACGCGGGAAACAATATATCCTTGATTCATCTATTTTGATAAAATATTTATTGAAACTTCTGATTAGCAGTTTTTAAGGTTACCTTTTACTTACAAACTTACAACTTCAGTGACTAATCCTAACATTAGTATAGATCCAGATTTAAGCTAAGTGCAATTTACTTCTTATTACACATACATTACGCAAAATAGGCGCATTTATGACGTCGAGTTGCGGAAACCCAGCCCGCGTACAACCTATAACCTATACACATACATTAGTGATTAGACGAACAGTCTCCAAACCGAATTACGAATTCCTTTTTTCAGTTTGAATTCCAGAATTGAAGCGAGCGTTAAAGGAGCTTCCAAGATTGGTAAAGAAATTCGGGAGCATTTCCTTGATACGTCAAGATTACTCGTAACGTAACCTTCGATACAGTCCGACAAATGCACTCACTGTAAAAGGTTTTGCACACTTGCATTGCCATTAGCACTGAAGTGGCGCTTTAACCATTATAGTTAGCGGAACGGTGAGGGAAACGATTTAGAATTGAAAGAATTTCGATCGCCAGGTGTACCTAATAGGTATATACATATTATATGAGGAGATACTTAGATGTTGTTTTTGTAAGTACCTAATAATCCTAATATCCTCAATGATTTTCTAGCAGCCATTGTAGCCAAATATGTCGGTACCTAGTGTACCTACACGTCTTTATTACTGTAAGAGTACAGTACCTACAGTTTACCAGAAACTATCAGCCGTGAAAGGATAAAAAACGACTTTAAAAGAAAATTAAAACGACATTCCTTAAGTATCATAAGTCATAACTCATAACCAATAAGGCATAAGTAACTGTATGCAATTGTATGTAACATGTGTTTAACCTAAACCTATTTACAAATTAGTAATTAATTCATTATTAACTCTGTACTATGATGTTAATAATCACACAGACAAGCTGTTCCGACAGTTTTGTGAGACCCAGTTAGTGTTTATGGTGGTTTCGAATCGAAAATATTGGTCCTTCCCGCCGTGTCCGGTGACAGCCACTCCGTCAGTTATTGAATAAGGGTTATGGATCGTCGTGCACGGCTATCACAAGACGGCCGCGACATACTCTCGAGCTCTCCCGCACTATCCGTCTCTTTCTAAGTGGTCTAATGAGAGAGAGACGGATAGTGCGAGAGAGCTCGAGAGTATGTCGCGGCCGTCTTGTAATAGCCGTGCTGGTCTGGCTCGCAAAGCCGAACTTTGTTTTGAAGATGCGGTTATACGTGAGTTGCCCAGATAAGTTGTAGGGTGTATAGGTGTTCCAGGGTTTTCACGGATATGCCGCTTAGCCATCCAGTTCTTCCAAACGCAAATAAACGAAACATAACCCGATGGCATAAAGTAAAACTCTTGCAAAATCTAGCTGCCTAGTTTGAATGTCGTATAAACACATCACGCACACCTAATTCTTCATTCACCTATCAATCCACATTTATTAACGTCGTCCACAATTTAACTATCTATTTTAATATCTAAACAGCCTGAATAAATCACTGACTTATTTCTGTAAACACTACCAAGCTCTATAAATTAGTTCGCTGGTAGATTCCCCGCGTTCCGAACTGAGAATTGCATACAAAATAAAAATAAATAACTGCTTGTGAGTTTATAAATAATGAAGATTGTAGAGCCGATGCCCAATGGAGCCGTCTGTGTTATTATAGCTACGGAATATAGGATAACATGGATTTAACACACCTTAATACGCTAACATCAACACCGACCAGTTAGCCACTGTAAACCCCTATTCCAGAGTCGTAAATGCTATTTTTCTTTGATGTATGTAGTATAGTATACAGAATGTGGAGGCTGAAATAATCTCAAGATTTCACGAGTTGCCGGGACGAGCGGAGCGAGACGCACGCGCATCGGCGCGCGGAAAATGTCTAAAAATACTTGCGCGTTTGTTTTTCTAACAAATAGAGTGAAGTGATTTTAGAAAAAAAGTAATTTTTCGAACCAGTTACTGAGGTTAATCAGTGTTGTGTTAAAATGTGATATGATTGCGGTGCTAAATATAACTGCGAATAGTTATATAAAAAATGTATCGTCGATTCAATTTACGAAAATGGCCACAAATTAATAACAACAGTTGAAAAACATTGGAGTGATGATTTTGTGAAAATTTTAGAGCCAAAACGAAATTTTGTGTGGGAGTTGGGAATACATTTATACACATTAAATCAGTGTTATGTGAAAATACTTAAGACATGGTGGCCATGATTGAGGTGGCCGAGCGACCGAATAACAACTTTTTCAGATCATTTTTACCCGTGAGTTCTTAGAATAATATTGTACCTACCTACATTACAAACCAAACGATATAAGAAATATTACGTTTTATAGTAATTATATTCTGTCTTCAAATCGCCAGTTTCGTTTATTAATTAGTGAACAAAAAGACGTAAACAAATCAATCTGAAACTGACTTTGAACTGTTAACCTCAGATATCCAGCGGTAAACAGTTATATCGTGCATTTTTAGGAAGTATTATAAATCACAATTATTAAATTCCATATTACGCAGACTTGATGTGAGACAAAGAAACTATTCATAAAATTCTTAAAATTGAGTAGCAGCCAACAGATCGTCCTTGACTAATTTACCTTTTAGACAGCAAGGCGAGTTTTTCGTTCGTAGTATTATTTCCAACTTCTGTAGTTAGTTATGTCGGTTATGTGTTGCGATATTGCCATAAGACAATTTTATCGCCACGAATTTGTTTAACAAGTCACTTGAATAAAAGTGGCTGAATGCCTAACGTTTTTAATATTCTATTAATTTAATGTATTTCTTTTTTGTTTTTCAGGCTGTCAACTCTCCACCGGTACCACACCGAGACATCTCGGGAGCATCCACGGCGGCCTACCGCCCCTACAACGGTGACCATGGACCCGTACAACACCAAGTCATCAGAACCCCACAGCCAGTCGAGCCAGAACGTAAAAAGGAGAAGAAGTGGTCTATCGGAAAACTCTTCAGGCGAAAGAAGAAGGACGAGGAAAGCGGTTCTTCATCGGAAAGCGAAGAGGGTGGCAGTTTACGATCCACTTCCAAGAGGAAATCTAGTAAAAAGAAGAAAAGGACGCCAGCTGTTAACAATTTTGACCACATAGTGATTAGAGAAACTAGGCGAGCCCAGAGCCTAGCCAAACCAAACGGTCGTGACTTCACTGATGATGGAGTGCTTTCCGACCCATCCGCTGGCTTTATCAACTATCGTCCCAAGGTCAGAGAAGCAGTTCAGGCGTCCAAAGAGTCTCTGAGCCTAAAGGATGATGATTCCACTAGATCCGGAAGAATCGGCCAAGAACCCACGATGAGAAAGACCAGGAAAGGCCGTCTAAAAGCTCGGGTCGAAGCGTTGCGGAATAGCATGAGAGGGGAATCGAGCAGCGATGAAGAATCCTTAAAGTCATCAAATTCTTCTTCAATGGTCCGATTCAGAAGCGACGATTCATTGATGCGTTCTCGAGACAGCTCATTGAACAAAAGGTCACGAAGCGCTCGGAACGAACGCTACATAAAAAGACTTTCGCGTGATGAGGAGAACCAGTTGAACAAAGAAGCCGAACTCTTACAGCAGGGATACACGAAAGCTGAAGTGGAGATGCTAACAAGAACCCCCACTAGCCAGAGCAGCGGTTATGGCACCTGCAAACGAGACCAAAACAAACAGAAACCTGAACTCGGCAACGATTTAACTCGTCGACCAATTAAATCCGAGTCAATATCGTCATTTCCATCTACCCAAAGTTACCCATCATCTATTAACTTTAATGCCAAAATTAACAACGACCATATTAACTATTCCATACAATATCCCGGTAACTACGTCAAGGAGCCGCTTTACGCTAACAATAACAGGGAAAAATCTGTGTCACGCCCAGATGAAAATCCAGAGAAAGTCATGTATGTTAAGTTTCCTTTGGGAAATGTTACTAATATTAAAAGGGAGGAACGAGCCCCACCAGTACCACCCCCTCGAGATATGCACAGAAAAGTCGCAACCCCTATATCGATGTACTATGAAAACAACTCGGTAGTATCCGATAGGATGGGCAGTAACCAAAACATTACGCATGGAGTACCTAACAATGACTTCGAACGAGTTATGAGGCGAAGTCAGGAGAGAACGATAAATCAAGGACCTAATGGTCTACGTCGACCGATATCGAACTCTGAAGATCATCTTGCTATGCAAAACAACGAATATTTGCAACATTTTCATCAGAAATCTGAGCAGCCTCGAAGGCCAGCATCAGTTTCAGCTGAACCTAATCACTATGGAATGTATGCTTTCACACCACCATGGAGAAAGAGAATCGAACCACCCAATGTTGTGAAACCTGATCCAGTTCAGTCGAGGAACGATTTCCTCTATTATGCTGACCATAGTCCCAGATCTCGTAGACCAATAAGTATCAAAACTAGTCAAAAGGGCTACGAAAATCAATATCTTAGCGATTCCCAGACATCTGTGAACGTTGCTGAAAGTATTTATCGTAGACCGAGAAATGCTTCCGAATTTTGGAAGAAATTAGATGACGTAGAAAGGCAGAAAAAACAGCAGAATATTTACGCCAACTCTAGAAGCAACAGCGAGCATGTAAGGAATACTCAAAGAATGCATCATTATTCGGAAGGAAGTAGTATACCAGGTCATACAGAAAATATAGACATGCAAAATAAAAATAGAGCCTCAAGTGTAGATCAATCACGGGATGTTATAGATGGTGCCAAAATGTGGAAAGCTACGACTGAATACAAGAGGTCGGTAACAGTTGAACCACCTAACACGGTCATTTCACCGACTTCTAAAACACACGTGCGCCACAAATCTGACACTTTTGTTACTAATAGTTATCAGATACCTTCAGATGACGACAAGAGCTCAGAACGTCGCAAATCAACGAATCTTGATGATGCTCTCAACGAACTGGAGGCAATTTACAATAGCTTAGGATTAGGAGACGAAGACCTGCTAGACAGGGCCGAAAGGCGAGAGTCAATGACTTCAAAATATAACGATCATTTCAATGACTGGAATGGAAACGATGACGAGGTTCAGTTGAGAAGTCAACCATCGACACCGCTTCGGCGGATGTCAAGGAGATCGACACTGCCCGATAAATTACAAGACGATATGGCATTCCGTAGAATGAATTCGTTTTCAAAAGAAAAACCTAATTTAAAGGAAGCTCAACCACAGATCAGTTACATGCTCGCTTCACCAGTATATGTACCATATGCTTCAGATGACGAAAGATATTCTGGACGGGATGAGCCTGATATTGTTTATGATGACGTTGTTTACAGAAATATTAAACAAACTAACAACCATTTGAAGACTCTTGAACCACAACCACCTTTTGGAATTCCCTTAGGACCAGTTTCTCCAGCTCCACAGAGTGACTACTTACATGCGACACCTGAATGTAAGGGGCGCTCGCGATTCATTCCTAGGAGATCACCAGATCTCGTTTCAGATGATTTAGCTTACAGAAGTTTAAGAAAAGATGGTCGACATTCATCATTATTCAACGGAGACGATTATGGGCACATAAACAATAATCACAATTATACCGAGTACCCTTACACTAAAGATTCCGCAGCCAACCTCAAAAAGAAGCGAGCAGTTAGGTCCCTTTCAGCTAACATATTCACCATGATTCAAAAGGAAATCGATGATGCGCTTAGCATGAGTAAAGTGGCAACTTTGCAAAAAACTCATAGCAATAGTGACGTCATGAGGCGCTTACGGGACACTTTCGAAAACAACGACAACGAGCCAGAGCACTATCCTCGAAACAAGGTAAAGCAGAGGCATAATACTGTTGGTCTCTTCGTCAATAACTCGCACCCGCCAAATCATCATTTCGCAAAAGACGACTCATGCATTCATAGTGACGATAAATACCTTCCCAAACCTGCATCTTGTGATAAGTCCAAAAGTTCATCCCCATCAAATCGTTCACCACAAGCTTCTAAGAGATCATCTAAAGACGAATTTCAACAGGTTCTCACTATGCTTGCGCAGGAAGCGATGGACACTAGTAATAAGTTAGGTGTAGCTTTAGCTGAACTAGACAAAAATAGAAACAATAACACGGAGAAAAGGCCGGATGTTAATAGCAGAATATCAGACAGTAGATCACATTTCTTGAATGGCCTAACCAGTGACTCTGCTTATGAAAATTCTGCACCAGAAATAAAATTAGTCAATGTGCATTCAGAGGTTGTAGCAGAACCTTCTAACCGGCTAGTAAAATCTGACGCCAAACAAACTAAGGGCCAAAAAACCGAAGACAGTCTTCTCGCTATATCAGATCAACTGCACAGAGTAGAAGATCAACTTAAGCATAGCCACGAAAAGGAGTTAAACATTGATGACGAAAGCTTAAAACTCTCAAATTATATCGATAAGACCGAAAAGCCATTGAAAGCCCAAGAAAGTACAGTTGTGACTCCAGAGAAAAAAATGGTACCAGAGGTTTTACCGTTAACAGTGCAGAATGACTCTGTTAAAGTAGAATTAAGGAATCAAAATAATTTTGACAGCAACAATGAAAGAACATTATCCCCACCTAAAATTAAATCGACCAACCCCTTTTTGAACTCAGATGAAAGATTACAAGAAATAAATGAAATAAATGCTTTCAAGGAATTAAAAGACGGCATTTCCGATTTGATTGCTGGCATATCGCAAGTTAATGAAAAGTTATTTGTTCCTAAATTACCAAACGCTGAAGACAACAACAAACCTAAAGTAGCAGGTATAACTGAGGCTAGTAAGCAATTGAGCCAAGTCACTCAAGACGTGCCAAAACCAGTGCCCAATAGAGCATCTGTTAATTTATCTATTTACGAAGACGATTTAGAAGTAAAGAAAGATGCCGCTGATTCTACTGAATACAATTCATCTGAAGAGTTGGCGACAATTTTCAATTTAGATGGCAATTTGAAATTGCACGCAGTTGAACAGGAGCCCGAAAAAGTGAGAGATGAGCTAAGCTCACCGAAACTGGTTCAGACAATGAATCAGCAACTAGGGCGAATCTCCGTGGATCGTTTAGACGAACCTGCCAGCCAAACTGACCAGCTGCCAACTAATGTAGTGCCGTGGCGAGCAAAAAGGCACAACAATTCCCAAAGCGAATCACGAGGTATGTGGCCCATTATCATGCATGGTGTGTGGTTTTCATTTTAACCATCGCTTTTTGTGTCTCACATTAGGCAAGCGCCAATCTTATTTAAACAAAGGCAACCACATCCTATTCCACATTGATCGTTCAACCGGCGAAGATACGCCCTTTCTTACCTACACTATAGACAAAACACACACTTTATAAATCTTGCACAATTATGATGGGTCACGGGTTTAGAAAATTTCTGGACATAACTTTTTTTAACAATGTCGTGAGAACTTTGAATTACGTAATCTGTTAATGAATCCAATCGATATGACATCTACATCATGATTGGGTTATATCACTGTTAAATATCATAGCAAAGTATAACAAAGTATCCAATAACTGTTGGGTCTCCACATTATAAACAAGTTATAATACGCAAAGAAAAAGAGAGGGAAGCGTCCTCGTAGATTGAACGATCTATAGTCGACTTCAATGGATTGGTGCTTGCGAAAGCGGCCGTTTAGCACCGATTTTTTTAAAGTTTTCCTTTCGTTTTTGTTGTTTGGCAGGCGACGCGCAGAAGCGTGATTGGCACGATGGCACGTTGATGTTAGCTTGTACGTACACCCTGATGATATCGCAACACCTGGCCGAGCTGGACTGGCTGACTCTACTGGGCTTGCTGCTCGCCGTCGTCACTATCATCGCTATGCTAATTATTTAATGTTAGAGGGATACTGTAAACAGTGTAAACTTACCCTAAAATGTTAAGGCTCTGTCAGACTGGTCGTGGACGCGGGGTGGGATGTAATAAACGCACGGAACGTTACGAGCTATGTCAGACCAAGCTGCGTGGTGCCGCGCGAGTCCTCCCGCTATCTTCTCCGCCCTACTTGCGTGGGCAGTCTGACAGACCCTTTATTATTGGCTTTGACACCCTGTTAATATATTACGGCGAACCATATATTACTTACCACATATTACGGTCGCGGGAGTCCGCTGGATGCGGGTGGCGCAGGACCACTTTTTATGATTGTGGCACTCTTTGGGGGATGCCTATGTCCAGCAGTGGACGTCTTTCGGCTGATATGATGATGATGATGATATATTATCGCGCGTCAAGTCATGTACTTCGCTCAAATTTTGAAAACTAAAAAATCCTAAATTTTACGTCAGCTTTGATTCGGGACTCGTAGAGATTCATAATAACTGTGTCAAACTGGACGCACTTAATTATTTTGTTATCTATAATTGAAATTGTACATGAATTATTTTTATTCGATAGAGAATAACAGCATATTTTAATCGTGTATCATGTATATTCAAACCTATATTTAAATGACTAGCTTAAGTTTAAAAATATTTTACACTATCCCTGTAACATATCTAACAGTTATTAAAGCTTTAGTTTAGTTTAAGATATGAACATCACGCAATTATTTTAGGTCAATCATTAGACATACCTAAATTGCCTAACTAACCCGCAATCGTATTATTATAATATGTGCTCCAATGCTTTAAAACCCAGCGCAGCGCAATTATTTTAGAATTTAGTTTTTGTTAACTAACGAATTAGAATTTGTTTTAGTAGTAAAAGTCGAACACACCGAAGCACACAATGATTTGGTAATGGTAACGTGTTAAGGCAATAGGCACCTAGCAATTTGTCACAACAACCTAGAGACGCAGCTATTAGATGGAAAGACAGCAAGAATTCAATTAATTTACGTTGAAACTTTGAAAGCAACTTGTTAAGTGTATAGAACACTTTATACGTGTCATGGTTTTAACGCTTGTGCTGAAGAATCATCAATTGTATTACGTCAAAAAAAGAGATTTTACGCACCGCAATGAGGGTTTTTAGAATGCGTTGTGACACCAGCTGGCAGCATTGTGGCGAGAGGTATGTGTTTTAATTTTGAGTTGTGGCCGTATAGCAGGCAATAGGCGGTCTATGTGTCAAATTCGACGATTGATGATTGGTCGACTTTGACACATAGACCTCTCGCCACAATGCTGCCAGCGTCACAACGCATTCTAAAAACCCTCATTGTTTCGCCTCGGCGACAGCGTATTTTTGAGATTAAGTATTTGTGGTCTATACTTTATGCAATAAATATTTATGCAGTAATTATGCATTTTATATATTAGTTAATCAAAACTAAATATTTTTTCTAAAATTCGAAAACGTTACTGTGTCATGTGGGTATTAGTTATTGCGTTAGGTGCGGAAAAAAATATTACTAAGTGCCTACTGTCGTAATAAAAGCCTATATTAGAATTTATTTTTAAAGAACTTATGTTCGTTTCCTTATGTTATGTTTTTCTAGTTCTAGATTATTTAGTATTTTAGCTGTGATGTCTTTTACTTATTATTACAAAAATGTATCAGTGAATTTTATGTGTTTTAGCTTACTAAATTATCTAATTTGTATGGTTTTGATCAAATCTAGATTAGTTGTATATCAATATTTGGCTTTTAGTGTTTTAGAGCATGTATTGCATGGATTTTAAAAGATAACATGCCTAGATATTGTAAAATTTTATTGGCTTAACACATTCAAAGTCAATGACTGGGTACACATATGCGTCACGAGTATAGGAACAAAACCGATAATTAGTCCTACGCATTATTTTAGGCCAAATTTTTAATATTACTCGTGGCATTAAACAACAATTACCTACGATGTTGAAAGTTGAAATCACCCAAATGAAATTTTGATTCATAGTTTTTAACTATAGTTTACATCATTGTCGATTATTTCCACAAGAGTGCTAATATTGAAATCAGAATCACATGAATATTATAGTGACAATGCCACTGACAAGCTTCGCTGCATAGATTAATTGCTGACCCAAGATGCAGCTACAGCTATATTAAGTAACAATCATTTAAAAAAACCTTTTGATCGTACTATCTCTCGAAAAAACATTCCCAGTTACTAATTTTATAAACGCAATGGGGTCATTGGGGTTCCACCACCAGGAAAACCCCTAGAATAAATGTCTAGTAACAATCCTGTTCTTATTATTTTATTCCCAATGTATGCCCAGACTTATATAAATAAGGTTTTAAATTCTTTTTTGGTACAACACTGCCACATACTTAAGTATAAGAATTGCCTACCTTAGCATTTGTATAATTGTTTGGCTATTAGGTATCATAAGATTGGAATTAGTTATGACGTTAATAGCGAGTTTTCTATAACTTTATGGTTTATTTCTAGGTGAAAACTGACGCCTGCGCGAACGCTGCCAACTTCTTACGAATAAGATAATATAGACTCCTTTGGCACACATAGTTTTAAGACATACGAGATTCCGTACCAAATTGTATAGTAAAATCTAATTTTAATGATTTGTTACCTTAACATTTGTATTGTATTGAAGCTTATGTTGTACAGTTTTACTAAGCTTAAGGCCGTTTTTCGAGGAAATCTAAGTTATATTTTCATAAATTAGCCAATTTAAGCACGGTACACTTGTATGAAAACGTAGCTTAGTTCTGTAAGAAGAGCTTCCTTATGGATTAAATATTTAATTCTAGACTAGACTGTCTAGCTGAGACCTCTGGACTTTCATTTCAAGTGCGTAAAACAAGAACCCATATTAACAATTGCTAGTTACTATACTATACAATCAGCCTTGACAACTGACATTTATAAAGTTACAGTAGACGGCAAACTTCGTGCGCAAATGACCTTGCCTGCGCAAAGGCGAATTGTACGTGCAAGGTGCCCCCCCACTTCCCCTCATTTGCGCACGAAGTTTGCCGTCTACTGTACTGCCTATATATTATTAGTTAAATTATTCTAGTTACGATATTACATAATTTTCCCGCGAGAAACTAGTTATTATACGTAACGGTACGGAGATCTCTACGCACCAGCCCGACTCGCACTTGGCCGGTATTATAATTATAACCTTTACGATACAGTGTACCATAATGGCGTTTTGTAATTATTTCTAACTCTATCCTGTTCCGTGACATTGACATTTAATCTATCTTTGTATGTAGAGGCTTCCAGTTATTTTTAAGGAGAGCGTTATTTATATGAGAGAGTTATAAGTTGAATAAAAGTTTCAGTTTTATTAATTTGTTGTTTTATTTGTGTCGCATATACATATAGTAACTCTCAATGAAACCAGAACGAGTGCATACAGTGGTACAGTCAGAATCAAAAGTAACTACGCAATCGAAGACGTCAAAAGCTCTTATTCCCTTTTAATAAAGACTTTTGACGTAACTGATTTTGAAGCTGAGTGTATAATAAATAACTACCTATAAATAAGTAAAGACTTGATACGAAATCTAGGGTCATTTCGCGGGTTAGCGACCACCTAATTTCATGTTCCGGTTAGCGACCACTTAGCTGAGTTGGTGAACTGAAAGCATATTTTCTCGTTTTTTTAGTAAATTCCTATTCCATACCTACAAACAATAATGCATACGGCTAACTGTTTCAATAGGCTTTGTAGAATTGATGTTATCTTCAATTGAAAAAACCATGTTCTTCAGGTGGTCGCTAACCGAAGGTGGTCGCGTAACCGGCGAAATGACCCTACGTAGACTAATATTCAAGAACTAAACACGAAATGGTTAACTTGGTGAAATCGAAGCTCTACCTACCTACTTATTAACATAGTTAGTGATAAAGCAGCTAACCTTACAAATATGACCAACAACAATGGATCTTCTATTCTTACTAACCTTATAAAGAGACAATGCTTATTGTGTGATTGCAACTTTATAAGTTTGTATGGATGGGGTAATATTTGGAACTAGTCATCCTGTTTAATATTCTTTCACCAGTATGTAGGTATATAGATTAGACTTCAGGATGGATCTAGGCTATATTTTGTCCCAAGGTACCTATAGGTACCTACCTACTATTATTGTTCTGAGAGGATTACAAATCGTGACACATGCGTTGTGTCATAGGTATAGAAAAGTACTCTGTGGTCACCGCAACAAATCATCATCATCCTGGCCGATTTCAACCACGGCGACTGGATAGATAAAAAAAAATATATATATATATAACGGGACAATCTTACACAAATCAACCTAGGCCCACGGTAAGCTCAGTAAGGCTTGTGTTGTGGGTACTAGGCGATGATATATATAATAGATACATACATATAGATACTTATATACATCCATAACTCAGGAACAAATATTCGTGATAAATACACAAATAAATGCCCTGACCGGGATTCGAACCCGGGACCTCCAGCTTCGTAGGCAGAGTCACTACCCACTGGGCTACGGAGGCCGTTATAGATGGCTAATTGGAGCGTCATTCGTGAGCTCTCAGGTGACTGACGTAAGCTATCTTTGCAGATAATGTGCGACCACATTCCCTACAGGTCAGCACCCCTCCGACAAAATTGTAGTGGATGGCCGCAGGTGGTCGAGCCTTTAACTCCTCGCGTTTAGCGTCGAGTTCGTTACGTCTTCGTTCTTCGAAGGCTTGCACATTAACCCTCACGGTATGCCTCCACTTTGACCGACCTTGAGCCAGCTCAAAATCTCCCAGCGCGAATGGTTCAATATCACATCTCCGCATGTGGCGATTCAGCACATCTTTAGGTATAGCGCAGAATCTGGTCGCCCTGTTTTCGCTTGCCTTTCTGCAGTTCTGAATAAAAGATGCGCTTAGCCGCTCGTTCTTCGGCCACGCGGGAGATATGACCAGACATCGTAGCTGCCTACGCATTAGATAGGCTTCAATGCCGCTGACATTTTCACGGCCACGTACGGCGTAGAACTTCCGTGTTCCTGACACGGTCTAACCAGGAGATGTTTATTATGTCACGCATTTGAGATGAAACCTATCTAATACGCGAATGACCACAACATATAGAAAAGTATATACCTACGCTATGCGCAACATTGAGTGACTGTCGAAGTAATATGGGCTTGTCCATTTATTACGTCATCATTTTTAGACGGTTTTTTAGCCCCCCCCCCCCCCCCCCCCCCGCCCTCCGGAAACGGACCCTCTCCACCTAATAAAATGACTATACCGTCATCCAATCGTCAGCCCCCCTCCCCCCTGTTTGGATCACGTAATATATGGACAGCCCCTATGAGTGCTTAAATAGACAAGTGCCCTAGTCTTTGAAAATTAGTTAAAACTAAAAATTAAACGACAGGGTTATGAAAAATACAAAAAATCATATTTACTCGACTTAGAAAGGTTTCAGCTGGTGGTGACGCGTGACAGTCGCTTGTTTGTATCGCCGCAAAAGGTAGTCGCGCCTTGCCTCAGAAGTGGCCCGCCATCTATGAATTGCTTGTGGCAAATAAACGCAACGCATGTGTAAGAGCGCTTTTGTCGCTCGACAGCGCTTCTAAAGCCGAGGCTTTAGTCGCGCTGCTGTAGCGCGACTCGTATCCATACGAGTAGCGCAGCTGCAGCGCGACAGAAGCGCGACTGCAGCGCTCCGAGCTAGCGGTGGCAGAATACCTACGCCGCGTAGTCGCGTGCGATCACAAAGTGCGATCAGTCGGCGTCCATATGTCGGCCAAAGAGAATATAACCATATGTATATCATGAAATGGCGGCGTTTCACGATATGCCTAGGAATTCCGTGAACTGCCGGATTTTACGATCGGCCGCCACAACATACATTGGAAATGAGCTAGTCACCCCGTTCAACGAGCGTCTGCAGCGCGACTGTGAAGAGCGGCTGTCGCTAGCGACGGCGTCGCGACTTAGCCGCGCTACAGCCGCTGTAATGTGAAGGGATTCGCTGTGCAGCGCTTCAGTCGCGCGTAAAAAACGCCTATGTGTGAAAGCGCTCTAAAAGCATGTCCGGTAATTAATGGTTAACATTCAAACCACGAATAGGGCACCTTAGACATATTTATTCATTAAACAATACAGGATTGTGTTTGAATTCCTTACGGCTATTAATATAATATATCTTAACTAATAACTACGCTTTATTAAAATATTATAACTATTGTACGTTACATTTTAGCTCTACAGGAAGTTTATTAAACAACTTGACAGTCTGGTTCCTAGTACATTGCTTCTCTTCTAGTCAATATATATATAGTAGCCTTGTTTTATGTTTAATAAATTCAGTGAGCAGTATAAGAACGTATAAACTAGGCACCGCATTGCGGGAGTACTATACAGGGTGGAATTTCATAAACTGTACATAATAAAAGGAGAAAAATTTCAGCCAATTTCATCGGTGAAACAGTGTTTTTTTTTTTTTTCTAGTCATTAGTTTTTTTTTTACAGAATTTTGAAAATTTTTGTAAAAACTCGGGTAATACACCTAATTCAGAGAGGTATTTTTCAAAGTCTGAGACAGTTTAAAAACGGTTTTAGAATCGGCATTAAGTGAGGTTTAATACTAAGCAAAAAAAATGGTAACTAAATGTGCGTTTTTTTCAGAAAATTGTGTTTTTCTTTTAAAATTCGTAATTTTTGTAGCCATTTTTCAAAAACAATATTTTTTTTTGCGGATTTTCTTTTCTAGTTGGTTTTTTATTGTTATTAAGAATTATTAACCAGTCCCTTGGTAATACTCTGCATTTTTTATTTTCATTTTAGGACCATTGGATCAAAAGTTATACCGTCTGAATTAGGTGTATTACCCGAGTTTTTACAAAAATTTTCAAAATTCTGTAAAAAAAAAACTAATGACTAGAAAAAAAAAAAAACACCGTTTCACCGATGAAATTGGCTGAAATTTTTCTCCTTTTATTATGTACAGTTTATGAAATTCCACCCTGTATATCGTCGGGTGACAAGCAAAAGTCACTACCAAAACTGTCACTGCTCTTCAAAACCTCGTATCTCGATACGTAGTCCATATCGAGATACGACCTTTGATTTAAGTAAATATTTGTTACTTAGTGAGTTTTGCTTGTCACCCGACGATAAAGGTACTTAGAGGTTTAGTAAAAGTCCCCTGGTTTTCGAGATATTCGCACTTTTCGAAGAGCGAATCTTACCAACATTCTGTATGTGAAAGCGCTCTACGATTTTTGACTTAAGTAGCACGCCATCTATTACAGCGCGTACATACTCGTTACAATGCGTGGTAGCTCCATGTAAGGCGTTTCTGTGAGAATGAAATAACTCCACAAAACTAAAACAGATGGCTCTACCTTATATATCCTTACTCTTTGGCTCTACCGCACAGCATACTGGCTAAGCGTATTTTGTATGAACTAAATAAATCCACATAGGTAAAACAGATGGCGCCAGCATACATACTGAATGTAGATCGTAGCGCTTAAATTCTCTTTTATGGCAAATCCAGAAAAAAATCCCCTCAGTCTTATAAAACTAATCATTTTTGCAGTGTTTTGTACTGTACTAAAATATAAAGTTCTTAATTAATAAACAAAATAATTGTATCGATATTTTTAAATACTGCATCACCATGCATCACACAGACCGCCAGCCCAGCCGGCTGTTTTCTGGTGGCAACACTATATAACTGTCATCAGTCATGTAGTAAGATATGTGTGAGTCGTGCGTGTTGTGAATATTTTGCAAACGAATTGTTGATAATTTTTGAATTAGAACATATTATTGGGCTTGTGATACCTTGTTGTTGTGGGACTTGTAGTGTGTAGTGTTTTTACCAATGTTATTCTATTAGATCAGCGTGCGTTTGTTGCATTGCATTTCAAACATCAGCCTACTTTGTTCGAATTGACCTGCCTCGACTGTGATTTTGAAAAGGTAACGGTTTATTTATTTATGTTAGTAATAACATTTCTAGAATATTATTATGTCATGTCCTAACAGACTAGCTTATCTCTTAAGTGCGCACTACCAGTATCACCGTATACTGTATCATTTTCGTATCAATTTTGCCAGATAAATCTGTTGACTATGTGATATCTATTTAATCTTTATCAGCTCTGTCCATTACTGACTCATCCATCAGTAAAACATATTTTAGTCCTCTTGCTGTTAAAGTAGACTATTGTTCAGTAAAATTGCCTTCAAGTGGTTTGCCCTAACATTGGCAACTAAACAGCAATGTGTACGTTTAACATGTACTTTTAACAACTCAAATAAAGTAACAACACAAGTGAAAGCAATATGGGATCTTTCTTGCTCATTATGTTGGTGTACATGTCTTCTACACTATATATACATTACAAAACAAATACATGTCTGTTCAAGACAGTTTTTAAGCGTTAGCATGTACTTATACAAGTTATAAATAAATAAATATTATGGGACAATGTTACACAAATCAACCTAGGCCCACGGTAAGCTCAGTAAGGCTTGTGTTGTGGGTACTAGGCGATGATATATATAATAGATAAATACGTATAGATACTTATATACATATATAACATCCATAACTCAGGAACAAATATTCATGATAAATACACAAATAAATGCCCTGACCGGGATTCGAACCCGGGACCTCCAGCTTCGTAGGCAGAGTCACTACCCACTGGGCTACGGAGGCTGTTGAAAGTTATACTTTAACTATATAATTTATCCTCTAGCTGCCCAGCAAACATAAACAGACAGTGAAATATGAGTCACATTTAAATGGCATATATTTAAATTATTAAGGACTGATGAGGCCTTTTAAAAGGCCTTTGGGCGGCTAGAGGGCAAATAATTTTAGTTTGAACCATTTTAATGCTTAGGTATGGATCCATACCTAAGCATAAAAGGGGTTACTACATGCCCTACATGCCCAGCTGGTGGTTTTACCTGTGACCTATGACATGTAGCCTCCATTGAGGCCACATCAATTTTAGGATGTCTAGGGCCTGGCTCACAGTAGCTAATAACCAACTAAAATGGCATGCTAACTGATGCAAGTTTTCGCACCTTGCTTGGGCTTGGCCGTATACATATTATGTCATCATTCTTTGTCGACTTTTAACCCCCCCCCCCTATTTTCTAGACCAGTGTTTTTCAACCTGTGGGTGGGGTAATGCCATGAAAAAGGTTGAAAAACACTGTTCTAGACTATTCCTGTCATGTCACAACTAATTATATGTCATTGACTGTCTTATTATTAATCTGTCAAACTCTTGACTGTCAAAGTCTGAACATTTAAAAAGCAACAAACATTTTTGACAGTTTAATTGTAATTCACTGTTTTTTTTAGGGGAGGAAGAGTTTATTGTCCCTAAGATTAACATATTATATTTTTAAATGTGCACATATTTTGGTCACCAATGTATTTTTTTAGGGTTCCGTAGCCAAATGGCAAAAAACGGAACCCTTATAAATTCGTCATGTCCGTCCGGCTGTCTGTCTGTCTGTCCGTCCGTATGTCACAGCCACTTTTTTCCGAAACTATAAGAGCTATACTGTTGAAACTTGGTAAGTAGATGTATTCTGTGAACCGCATTAAGATTTCACACAAAAATCGAAAAAAAACATTAAGTTTTAGGGGTCCCCATACTCAGAACTGAAACTCAAAAAACGTTTTTCATCAAACCCATACATGTGGGGTATCTATGGATAGGTCTTCAAAAATGATATTGAGGTTTCTAACATCATTTTTTTCTAAACTGAATAGTTTGCGCGAGAGACACTTCCAAAGTGGTAAAATGTCCCCCCCCCCCCCCCCCCCTGTAACTTCTCAAATAAGAGAATGATAAAACTAAAAAAAATATATGATGTACATTACCATGTAAACTTCCACCAAAAATTGGTTTGAACGAGATCTAATTAGTAGTTTTTTTTTAATACGTCATAAATCGTAAACCGCAATTTATTTCACGGAACCCTTCATGTGCGAGTCCGACTCGCACTTGGCCGCTTTTTTTCAAGATTAGTTAGATTATATTTGCCCTATACAGTGAGACTGAGGCTTGAACTCGCAATTAATTTTTAATTAGCTAAGTAAAAAGTAAAGGACTAACAAACAAAACAATATTCTAATATACAGTAGGCAAGTCCTCTGTTTATACACAAGAAAACAAAGTGCTTTTCCTTTAACACCACCAACATAAAAACACGCCGACAGAACACACAGATGGGTAAATAATTAAGAAATACTCTATGCTTTAACAGCAAGAAAAAAAAGAGAAGAATATATGTTTATAAGGTGGACATATAATAATACAAGTTTACCAACATAAAAACACGCCGACAGAACACACAGATGGGTAAATAATTAAGAAATACTCTATGCTTTAACAGCAAGAAAAAAAAGAGAAGAATATATGTTTATAAGGTGGACATATAATAATACAAGTTTAGGTCACGGACATGGACCAAGGAAATTAATCCTGACCGCCGCTTCCTCTATCTTCCTGACCCCCTTCTATATATAACTCATTCTTATCTTCCTGGACCGTCATGTATGATTGCTTGAATGATGTGATGGAGTTGTAAATCATATGCGTCAATTTGGAAGTCAGCGGTCAGATGATTTTTGTTGACATCCGGTCTAAGTTTGGATGTGGGTTTTTTCATTGTAGATTTACGCAGTTTCTCATCATCATCCTAGGGTTTTTCCCGGTTGTATCCTAAAGGATCCCGGGGTCCGCTTTTGCACAATTTATAAGGAGATAAGTAGCTAATTTCAGAAACATGTCAGGCTGCAATAAATACAAGCCTATTCCCACTGGCCTGCCTAGAATTTATTTTTAGACAAGCCTATAGTTATATACTCTAAAATCTTTCATTGTTTTTTTGTTTCGAGCTGCCCATCGAAAATTTTCACGCGGTTACCTATATTATTCCATATGTTGAAGATTACTGATAAATAAGATAAATTATTTTTGATTGTTTTATTTACAATAAGTTTGCACTTTGCTGGAATTTAATGTCATTGATTCTAGAAGCAATCTTAAATCAACCAGCTTGTGTATAGGATGAAAACCATTAAATCATGGGGAACTAGCACAACTTGATGCCAAGTCGCATCGTGCGCGACTCAGCGCCACCTGTCTCGCTCGCACTGTGAAAATTAGAAAGAGGAAGATAGATTTTCTTGTCTCGCGTCTCGTCTAAGTAGTCATAAAGTTGCATTATGCAAATTAATCTGAATAATTTAGTTTTTAAGGATGATTAAATGAGTCAAGTTATAAATAAATTTATAAATAAAACCGCAATGTTTTCGAGGAACCTCAATTGGAAGAGGTTATCGTTTTATGGTCGTTTTGTGTGTTTAATGTTACGCGACGTCTGCGGAGATTTTATATTTTTTAGTTGGATAGTCTTGTACAGGTCAGTTATCGAAATTGGTCAAGTAGGTTGGAACAAGCAGGTTAGCGACCACTTAGGGCGCTTGTGCACTACAATGAATTTTACGGTCCGGCAATCCGATTTTTTACGGGTTGATATTTTTGTATTGAATGTTGGATACAAAAATATCGAACCGTAAAAAATCGGACTGCCGGACCGTAAAATTCATTGTAGTGCAGAATCTCCCTTAAGTGTGCGGAAAAAAAATGATTTTAGGTATATTTCTTTTAAATAACTATGCACCCCGCTGATTATTTTTTAGGGTGATTAGAAATGTTATTTATCATTGAAAAAACCTTGTTCTTCAGGTGGTCACTTACTGAAGTTCGTCGGTCGCGTAACCGGCGTCACCACCCTAATTTAGTTTTACATCATAAACGACTTCATGGTATGATGAATTACAAAAAATATTTTGTCAGAGCTGTGTTATTTTCGTCCCAATATTAATTACGAAATTTAGTAAAACCCAAAGAATTCTCAGCCATTACTTGCCATTGTCCATTCCTACGCAACATTAGGACCCCATTGTTATTTTCAGATCGAGCCAAACTTCCTTTATCCAACGGCCTTGACCCATTGCAGTCTTGACCTTTAAAACTAGTTACACCGATACTTTCATGCACTGTGCAGTGACTACGATTTTGGTACGATAAGCTAATCGGTTGATGGCGATATTTTTTTATGCGGCGTCCCTTGTTTTATTCACCGACAAACATTTCACCGAATGCATTGTTTCGCCGAATTTCTATTTCATCGATTTTATCTCTCAGAAACCGTTAACTTTTTAGGTAGGTATAGCTAAAAGGTAAGGAGTGTAGAACCTATTAAGTAGGTTAAGTTTGTTTTATAACAAGCCTGAAAAGTTTAGTTTCTGAAAAAAAAATGTTTTCTATGAAATTAAAATTCGGCGAAACATTCAGTCGATGAAACGCTTGTCGGTAAAACAAGGGTAAACCATTTTTATGCGATGGTCAAAGCAGATCGAGAGCAACGTAGCACGATAACGTGATTATTTAATTTAAAGTACATTTTAGCTGGAAACGCACAGACAGCGGTGGCGGCGCGGAGGCGGTACCGGTTGTAATGTTCGAGCTAATATGAAAGGGTCCGCAAAGAATACCGCGCTGCGCCGCACCGCGCCTCTCTATGCGGATCCTTTCATAATATAACTTAATTAGCCAAATATCAGATATCATGTATGTAAAAACTAGCCAAGTCAAGTTTTAAGCATCAATTTATCCTAAGTTATCTGCTTTGTGTAAATAATTGGAGTGTTTTATTTTAGGATTATGAACTGAACTTGGCACCCATATTTAGATCTCTATTCTTTTGTCGGCGAAGTTGACAACCACGCATATTCTTAATATTGAACTTGGCTCCCAATTTCACATTTATGTTTTTAGTGGGATACAAATTTTCAACTCCCATTTCATTCCCTTAGGGGATGATTTCCGGGTTAAAAACTATCCTAAGTCCTTCCCCGGGACTTAAACTGAGATAGTTTATACCAAATTTAATATAAATCGGTTCAGTGGTTTAAGCGTGAAGAGGTAACAGACAGACAGACACACTTTCGCATTTATAATATTATATATTATTATATATATTACTAGCGACCCGCCCCGGCTTCGCACGGGTTTATATGTACAATACATACATAATACATGCATGTATTATACACTAGCTTCTGCCCGCGACTCCGTCCGCGTGGAACTCGTTTAGCTATATCGTAGCTCCATACAAACTTTCACCCCCTTAGGGGATGATTTCCGGGATAAAAACTATCCTATGTCCTTTCCCGGGACTCTAACTATCTCTACACTAAATTTCATCCAAATCGGTTCAGCAGTTTAAGCGTGAAGAGGTAACATACAGACAGACATACACACTTTCGCATTTATAATATTAGTATGGATAGTATGGATGGATATGGATAGTTAAGACGCGATATCGCGTCAACGGCAACCAATGTGTTAACGCGGAGTATGATTAAATAGAGTTATAGAGTATGAAGACTTAAGGTCTGATATGAATTATTTTTACCTAAAAAAAAGTGAATCTTCTCCGAATAATTATCTTATTTACTTCTGTATCTCGGGATTCAATAAACGGATCAGCAGTACAGTTCCAGCATTACCAGCATACCCCTTTATTTTGGGGTTGATAGTCGCCTTAAATCCAGAATCAAGGCAATATCGTCTTTAACACCTTCATAGTGGAGTTAATGATAACCAGGTAGGTATGTAATACAAGCGTGGGTGTAAGTGTTATGATCTCATGATAGGACTAGTCTTCTGACCTTTGCCATAAAGATACATAAGTAGATACTTCTAAAAAAGGCCATAAAAGAAAATTGAAGTGTAGATTAGGTTAAATTGGAACGCAGGTTCCCACTAATTCTAGAGAATGGGGGATTTGCCTTGCAAAAGGTGGAGAGGAAAATGTTTTGATTTATATTGGTCGGGTCATGAGAAAAAAAATGTAAGTTGCGCATCTCGGGCCATGTGTGCGTTTGCAACCATCCTCATTTGAAGGGGGCATTTTTTGGTGTTTTTGAAATAGCATTTTAATTCTGGCTTCTATGACAAACGTGTCTATGACAAATCTAAAGATGATTAAATTCCTTACATGTTTGTCATACAACATTTATCTGTAAGTCTTACAGAAAAAAATTGCAGGCGGCGGAAAAAGTAGTATTTTTCCAAAATCTCTCAAACTAGAAATTTTCGCGCCAAAATAGTATTAGGTACGCTTCGGATTAAAAATAACTGATATATACAGTAGTCAGAGTGATATAATGAGATGAGTATTTTTACATGCTGAAACACGTCGGATTCAACCCAAGAGCGTGGGAAAACGGGGGTGAATGTGGAACATATAGACTTCGCCTGCGATGCGACCTCCTTCATAAACTATTATTGCTAGGGCTTGCGGGGTAAAGTTATCGACTAAAACAGACACTAGGAACTCATTTTCGATGAAAACACGGTATGTAACCTTTTCACGGTTAAACCGATTGAGATGAAACCTGGTACCTATGGAGATCGTTTGAATCCCGGGCAACGAAAAAGGTCAGTTATTATCCCAAAAAAAAATATTCCTGAAATGGGTGAAAGTTTGTATACCTACGATATACACGAGTGGATGAAGTCGCGCGTGCGGGACTAGTAATTTTTTTTTTCAGATATTTTTGACGGCCTTAGCGCTTTTAAATATTTTACTAAACTACTCTTCTTAAGTTCGTGTATTTTGCAGTCCCCATTGTTATCTTTTAATCTAGGTACCCTCTATTTTTACTGCGCTGAATTTTCCTTATTTGGCCACGGGCTTGTTTATTTGGGTTTGTTTTTTACCTGTCACTTTTCCCGAATGTAATGGTGTTTATAGCAATAGTTACGTGCAGCCCACAGCTTAATAGTACATTACATCAGAGGCCGGGAAAACACTGCGAAATAAACGTTTTTGATAGTGCTGGCTGCACACGCAAGGGATCGAAAAGTAGTTTTTCTCAAACATGCAATGAAATATTCTCTTTACTTTCCTTATAATAGACTCGGAAGTATCCTTTTTCGGGCGCAGCATCTCGAGGCGGCCTGAAATGGGATTTCATATAACTTTTCAGGCCTAGGCCTGCAAAGTAACTTTTTAATTTTCATTCCACTATTTGTGGCACAGCATCACGGCATTCAGCCATGAAAATGAGTTTGATTTGAGGATTTTTATTTATTTATTTCATTACATGTTTGAGAAAAGCACTATACATGCCTCGGCGTGAAAACGGATTTCCGGCCAAGTAGGTATACGAGGCCGAGAGCCGGGTGTTTTCCCGGCCTCTGATGTAATGTACTATTACTAAGAACACATCGGCTTTAGTCTATACTTCTAAGTATACTATTTATTTATTTATTTATCGTATGGCGGTATACTATAGTCCCCCGCGAGACATGCCTCTAGGGTTGAATATGTAATTTTTTCCTATTGACATTGTCATTATTCAGAAACTTCATAGTTGCGCAATGTGACAGGATTGACTTCATAGCCACGGGGGACTGTAATATTATAAAAAGGTAAAGTTTCACAAACACTAAGTTTGCGACGGTGTAGCTTAGTAAGTTTGTATTTACGGGTAATCTCCGGAACTTCACTACTCATACAATTTAAAAGCAGCGGCTCTGTGAGCTGTAGAACTCGCGAGTATGTCTTTACTTAAAAAAAAATCGTTTTTTGAAAATTCCTAAAACTTAATCGACATAAAACATCCATGTAATTATCAAACCTGCTCACAAAATTTCACGAAAATCGGAGGAGAACCGGATATCCGAACAGACATCATCATCATTTCCTTGCCCTTTATCCCATTTACTTGGGGTCGGCGCAGCATGTCTTTTTCTACCATACTTCTCTGTCAGCCGTCATCTCATCACACTTCTTTTCTCTTCATATCGTCTCTCACACACCATTACGTTTACCTTAGATATATCCGAACAGACATATCTAAGGTAAACGTCCGAGTGCTCGACGCTGTACTAGTACCTATATGGCATGGGCACTCTATATGTCAAAGTGACATGGCTTAAATTCGAATGAAGAAAAATCCTCTTAGTTCGAATTTAACCCATATTGCTTTGACATAAAGTGCCCATGCCATATAGGTGCTAGTACAGCGTCGAGCACTCGGGATGTTTATCTTACATTATCTATGAAATCTTTTTTGCCAAGCTGAAACACAGTGCAAGTGGTGCAAATAGTGCACCTTATATCACTTCAATGACCTGGACGTTCATAATTCTCGGAAATATTATCTAACAGTGATGCAAATGAACGTGTAGAGTTTTATGGTGGCCAGACCGATTTCTGTTTAATTACGTCTTAATTCATAAAATCACATTTTTCTTTAAAATGTTCTAAAAGTTTGATTGGTTGTGGTGAAAAAAAAATGTATGAGGACCAGAGTGGCTAACTTCCTGAAAAATAGTTTATCTAATACTGATTCTAAAATGGTATAACACATGCCCTTTACATATAAAGATGTTGCTATAAATGTTCACTTTTAAACACCTTGTTTTGGTACAATTCGCTCTTCGAAAAGTGCGAATATCTCGAAAACCATGGGACTTTTACTGAACCTCAAAGTCGATTTTCTGGACCAGTCTAAGGTGCCCTATTCGTGGTTAGAAGGTTGTCCATTATTTACCGGACACCCTGTATATGTAAACTCTTACCGGACGCAATATTAATCTTCAAAAGTAAACCAGTAGGTAATGCTAAAATTGAGTGCGTGCCGTACGCCAAACAATGCTTTCCGGTGTCAAATTATCGATTTCTCTCAGCGTTCGTTTTATCCTCGTGTCTTGATTTAGGTATTTGTTATCCGGTCCGTTTAGTAAGTGGGTATTTTTTGCACGTATTTGGAGCAAAGTAAAAATATAATGCAGACTTCTTTCTTGTTTCATTTCTAGACCATCGTTCTTTTCTTTGACACTTTCTTTAACCTGTTGATTTGTGGGTGAAAAGAATTTTTGAAATCGGATGAATAGAACATGAGATTACACCCTACATACAAACTTACAAAGCTTACAAACTTTACCTCCTTAACATACAATATCAGTATTATAGACATAAGTCCTCCGAATCGCTAAACTTAAACTGGCAGTGTGCGGGGCACATTGCACGTAGAACCGATGGCCGGTTGGGGCGAAAAGGTGGTGGAGTGGCGACCACGTACCTGTAGGCGCAGCGTGGGTAGACCCCCCCACAAGGTGGACTGATTCCCTGGTAAAGGTCGCGTGAGTCCGCCGGTCATTGTGGCACTCTTTGGGGGAGGCCTATGTCCAGCAGTGGATGTCTTTCGGCTGGTATAATGATGATGATAAGACAGCTGTCAGAGATAAATCGTTAAATAAACCAGACTTAGTTTGCAACCTCCTAGCGACTCGTATGGTATGGTATACCTAATCTATTTGCCCCATTGCCCATTGAGCATCGGTGCATGCCAATGAAAAGATATGCGTGATAACATACCATAATTCGAAAAACATTACCTTCCATTTCCTCCGGCACTGGGTTAAAAATAATATTTACCAAAAGCTTTATCGCCGTTGAAAAAGTATTGCGCGAAGATAACGTCCATCATCGCAAATGGATAGTATAGTAACGGGGTTAACGATAAGAGTTTATATGCGATCCGTGAAATTTGTCATCATTTGGTTTTCGTAGATAAATGAGAAACTTGTTGTTATGAAACTTGGGGATGTTTGACACTCTTTTGTCAGAACATTACACAAGCCATGTCTAATTGAGATGATCTCTATTGACGTAATGTCTATTGGAAATTTTCACCGAAATGTAGAAGACAGCAACATTTCTTATTTTGGGGCATGATCGAGATATCCTATGTCGAACGACGATCGCAATGTCCATTGCAACATGAGTTTCGTTTTTAGGGTTCCGTAGCCAAATGGCAAAAAACGGAACCCTTATAGATTCGTCATGTCCGTCTGTCTGTCTGTCCGTCGGTCACCAGGCTGTATCTCATGAACCGTGATAGTTAGACTGTTGAATTTTTCACAGATGATGTATTTGTGCTATAATAACAAATACTAAAAAACAGAATAAAATAAATATTATAATTATAATATTTAAGGGGGCTCTCCCATACAACAAACGTTTTTTTTGCCGTTTTTATAGATCATGGTACGGAACCCTTCGTGCGCGAGTCCGACTCGCACCTGACCCGTTTTTAGGGTTCCGTACTCAAAGAGTAAAACGGGACCCTATTACTAAGACTTCGCTGTCCGTCCGTCCGTCCCTCCGTCTGTCTGTCATCAGGCTGTATCTCAAAAACCGTGATAGCTAGAGAGTTGAAATTTTCACAGATTTATGTATTCCTGTTGCCGCTATAACAACAAATACTAAAACCAAAATAAAATATTTTTTTAAGGGGGGCTCCCATACAACAAACGTGGTTTTTTTGCCGTTTTTGTAGATAATGGTACGGAACCCTTCGTGCGCGTGTCCGACTCGCACTTGGCCCGTTTTTTAATATTATAGTTAAAACACATGGAAGGCCAATCTGTCAGGCGCTTAATTTTATGTGCAGCTGTCGACGAAACGGGACACCGTAATATTTCCCCAACGATTGTGTTGTGACAACCATGTTGTATGTTTGATGTTACAGATTATAGACTCACTTCGGCCAGTGCAACGATCCCAATACTCAACAGACCGTGTACTCATACTTGTACTGGGCAATAATTGCCTTTTCCGTTGTTTACCAGTTTCTAAACGTCGGTCTTGAGACACGTGGTAATTGGCTAACGAACCGCTAGAATTAATATATATAGTTAAAGTCATTTGATATAAGTACCGTTATTACAATTTGAGTCTTTAAAGCTTAGACAGTAAAGTCGCGGTTTGAATGGATTTTGAACTAATGCTCGTGAAAACAAATGCTGGTCATGTTTGGTAATTCTGGCAGGATATTCGACATTGTACTCGCGAGCATAGCAAGCGTTCTCTGTGTAGGCTCAAGCTCAAAGGCCTTTGTGCTTTTACCAAACAGTTTTCCTTTAGTCTTTTACTATTTCACTTCACTGCCTAACAGCCTTTTATCTTTAACGCTGTATATTTCTAACCATAGATGCATTTTCTCTTTAAATCTCTCTCTTTCGGGTAGGAAAACTTGACATATCGTCTAATCAGAAGTAAATTTAGGACTGCCAAAGTCAATGTCGAACAATTTCACACCACGCACAATATTATGGAACTGTGATCGTATACAACGCTATCTAGTGAAACTGCTGAAATTGTCAATCTTGGTCTATATCTGGGGGCACGGCAGTGCCCCCGCCAAGACGAGCCAAGCGAAGCGCAAGGGCAGGCACTACCTACCTTTTCTCGAAGCGCTTCGTCGTTTTTTTGAACCCTCATAACTTGTGTTTGGATTATACCAGATAAACAAAATTCTCGGAGCTGTCTCTAAAGCGGTCGTCAAATACTTAGTACCGCTAGTATTTATTGGTGAATTTTATGTTTTGAATAATCTGGGTACCTACGACTAGACCCGTCTTTTATTAATATCATCCTAAATACATTCAGCGCGAGAGTCTATGCGGCGACCGGGATGTGCCCAACAAAGCTATACTTTTTAGCCAAGATGTAGATTTTTTAGAGTGTGGCTGGTAGTGGTAGGTTGTAGTAGTAGCTGAAGCAGGAACAAGACCCAAGGCACCCTCTTCACGGCCATAAACTACCACCGTCCCGCCTAAAGAGCCGCAGGAGCTTTATGCGGTACACCGCCGCTATCAAGAGTCCGCAGTCCCAGAAACGGCTTAAACACTGGCAAAATACTCGAGCCCCCCCTGAAGATTATGTTCTCCCCGCTGAGAAGCTTCCTGCCGGGCATAAGCAGCCATGGCCGATCTGGAAATCCTTAAACAGATTGCGTTCCCAGGTCGGTCGCAGCAAGGAGAACATGCTGAAGTGGGGCGCCCTAAGTAGCTCAGACGCCCAATGTCCGTGTGGTGAGGTCCCACAAACGATGGAGCACATGCTGTCTTGCCCAGCGTGCCCGCACGCCTGCTCTAAGCAAGACCTTCGAGACGCGACAGACAGGGCGATAAGCGTCGCCACATTCTGGTCCCGCACAATCTGAAGCCATCGACACGAGAAGAAGAAGAAGTGGTAGGTTACGCCGTGTGGAGTAGGAAGCTTGGCGCTCCTTATGATCTGATATCTTTTTAACGCTGAAAGCTATATGAGCTAGCGAGTCTTGGCAGTCACTTTACATGTAATGTTTTTGTAGGGATAATTTATTTGTCTCTGGTCTTTTCCATGTAAGTATGGATTGTTACCTCCAAATAATACTAGCTGATAAAGCGATGAAAAAGGCCTACGTAGAACGACCAGTTGGTCGGTCCAAGTACCGATGGAGGGATGAAGTAGAAAATACCTCCCTCCATGCAGAGAACTTGGACGCAATCGACTTAACAGGCGCCAACTTGTATTGGAGGCCAAGACCCACTTTAGGTCAATAAGCCAGCAGAGCAAATAAGCAAGGAGTCTCTGGTCAACTTACAATAAAACAGTCATAAGAATTCCCGAAGTCGAGAAAGCATAAAGTAAAATGTGAAATAAATTATCACCTTGACAGTATGCGCCACCAAGTCCACCAACGTGTGCGATCAGAACTATTATAATAGCCTCAGATTTAAACTAAATGCCGAGAAAGTGATTTCCATAAACCGTAATAAAAGCGTTTTGCTCAAATCACTTTTGCAAGATTTCTAATGGCGCGGTCGCAAATTGCGTTAATAATCTGCCGAGAGAAGAAACTTAGATTCCAATACTTACAAAGTTACTTATTTGTTTTAAAGCTTTAATGTTCTTCATTAGTTTAAGACCAATAAATAGTACCTACGCTATTAGGAATAATTGACTTATCGATGTCATTAAAAGTGGAGTAGCTATTAAATTAAATAGATGAAGTTAATGGAAAAAATAATAAAACTTAGCTTTTCTATAAATCATTCCATTCCGATAAGGAACTGCAGTCATACTCTGTTAAACAGCGTGGTATGTATACGATAGCTAATGCACTGATTATCTGTAGCGGCCTTCTGCGACCCGCGTTTCGGCATAAAATTAACAAGTCTTTATTGTCCCCTCTGCTTGGATTATGAACCGTAATCTGAAACGCTATAATGCTCTCAATTCTCTTTTCCACGAATGACTCACTTATGCCTTTAGTATGGGAAAATTATCAATTGTTTCTCAGATTGCTGTTTTGTATCAAAGAAAGTAGGCTATAAGGTCAGGCGTCTTGAATCGTGTCCCTGAGTAACTGGGGAAAATGCGATGTTTAACGATATCAAGCTATTTGGCAGATTCGACTGCAAAGGACGCACTTATCTTGAGATTCCGTGCAGTTATTGAATCGATTTGTATATATTATTTATTACGCTTGCTATTATATTATTACGAAGTCTGTCATCACAAGATCACAACTTGACACTTCTTACTCTAATTAGTCTTGCATGTATACATCAGCTATGTTAATACTCCTTGTTCATACACATGCACAGCTTTTTTTAGACCTTGTTTGAATACGATATTACACTTACATCTAATGTCCATATTTGATGTGTCACACGCAATGGAGTGATATTATACAGACATCACCAATACAGCGATAGTATTTGCATTGTAAAAAGTAATTTCAGTGTAAAATTGTTAGGAATTCAAAGCAAAATGGCCCTCATAGGACTATAGTTAGCACTACAAATAGGCCACCCTCTAGGGATTCAAGTTAGTTTCACAAACTCAACATTGTGCGATTTCTCGTTTCAATATGCAAAACGTAAACGGGAAACGAATTACATTTTCTCGTCCAATCTGCGATAGGTTTTCTACTTTGAAGCCTTTTGCAACAAATGCCCGCATTCGCTACATGTAACTCTAGCTTTGCAAATTATAATACTTAAATTATGCGCTCCGTCCAACATAAAATTGTTAAATTATATCTTAGCATCACCTAGTGTTAACATGTAAGCTTTGCTGCAGGCGGAAAGTTCGCTAAAACGTGGTTTAGAAATACCTAGCAGAATTTATACGTGTTTTACCATTTATCATAGACGTGTAACGTTTATCGTCGTAGATAAAACAGATGTCTGCATCTTAACTGCGACACATTTTGACCATCAACGCTCAGTAATTCGAATTCTGATGACACCTAGTTTTAAAAGCTTTCAATTCTAATGATAACCTCATTATTTCATGATTCTGTACGCCTGGTTTACTTTTATTCAGTCAATGTAATTTTCATTCACCATCCGAAATAATTTGCCTAAAAGGAACGGTAAAGCTTGCAATATTATAGTTCTATAATAGATTCAATGAATAACTGTCCGGTTTTTCACATCATTCAGCCCACACAACCAGTCAAATATGATAATCTATTGACTATATGTAGGTCTACATATATGTATATCAGTATTTTCTATGCCAAATTGAGACCATTAAGGCTGTAACTTTCACCTCAATTTTATCCGTGAATTAGCCATTTGACCTGTCGTTGAATGAACTAGTTCCTGCGATTTTGTTCTTGCATGCTCTTGCATTAAGTCCATAACAATTACCAGCTAGGTGACTAGCTTCAGGTATTTAATGGTCATATTTGTCCCAAAAATTTCATTGTCTCTCTCAATGGGACTCAATCGTTACTGTAACAACGGCTTCATTCTGTAACAATCATCAGATTTTTGTAAATGAGAAGAAACCCAACCGTGCCAGGTAGCAAATTCTTCACTCTAGGAAGAATTCCTCGTGGTTTCAAAATAAAAGCAATGTTCTACAACTTTTATTAAGTATGAAAAAGTTTCCAATTTGAATTATATTCTATTGGTTTTAAGTATTGAGCCATGATAATAAGTTTTGGTAAATTTAACCAGCTTGGTAAAATTAATTGGCTGAAACGAGAACAGTCTCTATTAACTGCCTTGGCATTATGCCTTGGAGTCCCAAGTCTGTGAAACGTTAGGCTAGTGCCCCATTATTCGCATTTTCCAAACGAACCGGCATTTTGGAAATGCATCGGCGAATTTCTTCCAAGTCATCGGTGTCCGTAGAACCGGCTTCCGCATGACGTGTCCGAGCGCGACTAATGGGCCGCGTCGAGCCAGTAATGCTCTTCGCGCCGCGCCAACAGGTGCGTTCGTACCTCCTGCGCTATTCTCACACCCTGGTACTTTTTCGGTGAACGAGAAACTTTGTACCGTTGTTTTTGTGTTTGTGTGTGTTTTAAAACTGTATGCAGGATAAGTCCTGAGTCTGGATTGGAAATAGGTATGTTTTGTTTATTATTTTATAATAGTTATTTGTTATGTAAGGCTGCAAAGTTGTTGTTTGGCGCAAGTGCTTGTATTGAAGGCCGAGCTAGCGAAGGATTGATAGATTGAACCATGAGCGAAGCGAATGGTTCAAAAGTACAATCCTGAGCATAGCGAGGCTTTCAAGGCAAGAGATGCCAAACAACTTTGCTGCCTAGCGAAACACACAACTTTTCACCTCACCACCGCGAGGAAAATTGTAAATGTAATGAAAGTAATTTGGACCTTATAGGTAATCATTTTCAATTAACGATTATTTACATCTCATCAAAATCAAAGCATTTTATAATTATTAAATGTAACAAACATTTTCGCATCTTGAAATAGACTCCGCGCTTACACTAAAAAAGTCAAAGTATTTTTAGGTAGGTACTTACGGGTAAACTAAGGCTCAAATACATATTTTACCTTTTCCGCTATCTCAGCAGGCATTAACATTCATTGTATGTATACATATCTTCTGTGCTAAAATCTATTAATCATTTCCATTATTTTGATATTACCTACTGTGGCTTTAGATCAAAACAAAACAAAATGAAATGTAGGTTCACGAGTTTTTTCTTAAATTAACTTTTTAAACGGTGCGTTCCAAATTTGTACAAGTCAGTCTAATTATTAATATTTCATATAAGTTTCTGAACGCAGGATAATGAGCTCTCATTCGTATAGAAAAAAAGTTGGATCTCGTGATAGAGCGTCACGTTCGAAATTCAAAAACTCTTTCCACGCTAGCGGATATAAGCGGCTTTTGCACGCAGATTTTGAGCGATAATGCAAGCCATTTCGACCCATGAGGTGAAAAAAAAATATATGTCTGTCACTAGTTTAGAAAACTTTGTTTACAACTTTGGTTACATTAAGTAAGCATCAAACCCTCTCAAATGAAGAGAAAGTGGCAGCAATCGAGAAGCTATCTAACCTTAAATTAACACGATTCTTGATGCTTTGTAATTTGAAACATAAAAAAGCAGTTGATTACCATAACTTTGTCCGACATCCAAGTCAGGTTTTCTTTTTACGAATGAGAACTTTCATATTAAAAGTTATTCTTTGACACGTAAAAGTTTAGAATGACTTGAAAATTTCCATTAAGTACCTATAATCACAATCCTTTTCGTTATTCGATTTAAACTTTCAATACTTTGTGTTCGGGGACAGTTCAATAAAATTATATTTTTATTAAGTGAGATGTATTAAACACTTGCACTTATAGCGTGATTTGTTTAAGTCAAACTGTATCGATTACGAATGGACCGTAAATACATAGATATTCGTTAATGTATAGCCGGCAATGCCTATCTAGTAACTAAAGGTCATACAGATATACAAGGCTATAGTATAGACGTTGTACCATTTAACTTATGTCATTGAACTTGAAAGTAATGAAACACATGCATGTGTTTAGTTTTATAAAATGTTCTAGATTCTAATCTTTTCTCAACTAATTATTTTCTAGAAAGTCTTTGTTGCTTATAATATTTCATATCTCGTGCAATCTTTCATATGTTTAAATCCACTAGAATCGAAATGCAAAATTCGTATTAAGCTTTCTTTGGTTTAAATGGTTTACCGTTAGTAAATTTTACTTAAGTCCTGCCTACACATTTGTAACCATTTTGAAATGTATCTACAGATTCTTCCTAGGACATATAACATTTCCCTCTCATTTCTTTCTTTTTGCTGCTTTGCTTGTTATTTCGATCCTGTCGTGCCCAATTCTTAAAATTGAGTTATGTGGTTACTGCCTTGGATAACCTTCTTCTGATGATACTTATTTAGCACACGTCGAAGTCTCGATAATACGTCATGGCTCACGGATGGTAAACAATACTCAAACTGACCATGATGCGTAATGTTGAGCGGTAATCCTCTACTTCAGTTTAGACAGTTCCTCGAAAACCTACCAACTAATTTAGGTTGACACTGAGTCGCTGACACTCAATCCACTCTATCCCGTCCAAATTGCTCAAGTTCAGTTAGGTAAGCTGGTTCGATAAGCGAGTATTCTGTCGGAACCATTCAGCATTTTTGTAGTCGCAGAAACAATTGCAAGCTCGCAAACATAGAGAACTAAGATACTTATAATAATAGTTTTATAAGTTAGTCACTGGTCGAAAAGCCTATTCGAAGGGCTCCTGTAATTCTGTCATCCATGATTGTTTAAATAAGTCTTACCTAAGTATTTTTTATGTCTTTACAAATAAATAATAATTTGCCACTTTTGCAAATACTGTATTTACTTATTGTTAACAGAAAGCTAATGTAAACAAACACATGATGCTCATAATTTTTTTATCGACCTTTACTAAGATTAATTGATTGGCCTGGGTTTTGAATCTGAGAGCTTCTGCAAATTCATTAATCATAAAGCAATCTGTAGCTCTTCACTTATTTCATAATGCAATATTAAATATTAATTAATCTAAAAGCATTACGGAGTCTAGTTACACTTGACGTAATAAAAGCTGTATTCAATATCAGAGTTATATTGCATTTGACACGTGCAACCTTATTAGAGCTATGTCATATTGAACAGATATCTAACACGATAAGTTATGTCACTAGTAGTTATTGACGTAACGAGTCTAAAAATATTGATGATTCCGGATCAGTCGACCAAGTAGGTTATTTATTACATTATTTATTGTTAATATAGTTACAACCTTACAAATGATGAAAAAGGTAATAAGGAATCTAGAAATCTTCTAGATTATATCACTGATATTGGCTAATTACAAGAAAAAAATAAGACCTGAACTTCTTACGTATACTCATTTCATCTTTCTTTTACGAATACGAAGATGAATAATGTTGGTGCCAATCATTGCAAAATCAAAATGTAGAAGACGTTGAAGATAAAGTTGCGGCCGGTATAAAAGTTTACTTTTATCACTTAATGGAGGACAGAGAACAGATTAAAGAAATAGTAAAACGTATATTACCACTATTTCCTCTAAAAACCGTATTCAAGGCTGTCTGTGTTAGGATTAACCTCAGAGCATAGAATACTTCAATTCATACATCTGTGGGATTAACGGTTTTCGCTATTAGCACTACAGCGAAGTGAAACTGGCTTGTGTACTTGTTTGGCTGTTTCCGAATCGTATGATAAATATATTTACGTCATACCTGGCCATAAAGTAGGAATTACCGCACGCTATGCGTGCGGAAAACCCCACTTCCTGGCCAGATAGAGACGTAAAATGTTGTACTCACCACGGGCGTTAATAAAGAAAGCCTCAGAGCGCATATTTATCGCCCTTGCCTTCGGCTCGGGCGTCAAATACCTGCGATCTGAGACATTCTTTGTTTAACCGCCCTAGGTAAGTAATGTACTATTGTAAACATTGTTGCGCTTATAGACGTAATTGTACAATAAGAGCGCTAATGATTTGTACGACCATATCGAGTGGAATATTCTGATTAACCAAACTATGACCAGCCGAACAAAGTAGCATCTTTCTGACAACCAGCAGGTCGATCACGTAACGCATTGTACGTACGTTAGGTAGATTTAACTGTCAAGTTTTATATGGAAAAATTACAGTTGGATTGTCCTAACGCGCGTTCAAAACGTTACGTGTTTACCCCTCAGACTGCCTAATAAATAACACTACTAACTACGTCATCTTCCTAGCGTTTTCCCGGTTGCACCCTAATCCAGTGGGAAAACTAGACCTGGTTGATTTTAGACTCCTAACGATATTTTCCTTCACCGAAAAATTATATAAGAAGATTGCGAATTTCATTAATTTAAATCCGAAAAGCTATCGTGCTAATGATATTTCGTACAGTCAAGGTCACCAATATGTATGTACCCAAAGTTGCAAAAATATGTATACAACAACCTTATTTGCGTAGTAATACGGTCTGTATACATATTTCTGTAACTTTGTGGTGTATACATATTGGTGACCTTGACTGTACATAAGTTTTTTCGAAAAATCTCATTGGTAGACTACTTTCTGGTGCTGAATACAGTCTCCAGTCCATCTGAAGATGCGTTGTGTTGACGAGGAACCTTCCCCAAAACCTTTAAGGCGCTGTCAACATCAAAAACGCGCGCACTGTCTATTTGGTTCGGAGTAAACGAGAGAGAGTGTTACTTGAGCGGCCAGGTTTTAGACGAAAATAATGAATAAAAATTGAAATAAAAAAAGTGTGGATTGTTTGTGAAATATGGCTCGTCAGCGGTTTAGGTATGAATATGTGGACTTCATGTTTTAAATTGCAGACCCATACGTCAAAAAATAAGGACATAGAACCGTTTAAGATGATTTTAAGACCGATGGGTCTTAAAATCATCTTTGCAATTATTTTCTATCGAGCCGATTTCATCCAATTATGTTTCGAGTCCGTCTACGGTCTTGGAAATATGATGAATATTAACTTATATTTTTTTTGATGTGCTAAAACAAATCGTTTTTTTTAAACAACTGCTTAAATATTATCCATTTCAACACATTTGGTCTTGTCAGCCTCTTAAAGGGTCATTAACGACATAGAAAAGAAAAATAAAGAAAGAAACATTTATTCGAGACAAACAACAGACAGCGACACCCTGGAGTTGCAAGTATACATAGCCTATGGTGTCTACTTACTCTTACTTGCCACCATTATAATATAAAAAAGTAAGCTATACATAAGACTACCGTATAAAATATACGTTGAAACATGAACACATAATGCCTGGTCGTATCGAGTCCATTCCAGACTGGTGCACTTGTCAATATGCGCCCTTTGATGATGAATTGTTTTGCATGAAGTGGTTTTAAGCCACATCTTGATCTATTTCGTAAGTCACTACAATTTGACAAAATAGAGAGCAATATGAATAACTAGCTACCCGTATACAAAGATTAAATTTACACCCAGGCGCAGCGACGGGACAAAATATAGCACATACTTAATCCCGTAGGTCCATTCTACAAATTACCTACTGAAGAAAGGGTTTTTCGAATAGGATGGGTATAGTGTCTGAGATTACCCCCACACATACAAACTTACATTTAATAGACATTACACCTGTTTATAATTAGTATCGGCACTGATCAAAGAATACTGTATCGGGGACCGTTAATGGTTTAAAATAATATTTTACCGGTAAATATATAGTTTAATACTCGTTTATGTTTTCCAGTATTTTAAAGTCGTATCGGTTTTACAAATTACAATTTATAGGTTTATACCTGTAATCGAAACATAGGTAATTATCTGAACCTAAAATAATTTGGATGGTATTCAATATTCAAGTTAGGAGTCCCCGGCATCCGAGAAGAAGTTCAAGTAATCGAGTGGAAGCCTATCAGCGCCTACGGCGTTGTGCTAAGTAAGCAAAGCCGTATATGGGGTCCACAACAATAGGGGTGTAGACTCAAAATTTATTATTACTCCAAGAGAAAGAAGGCATAAAAATATGCCTTGTGACGAAAATCCCATTCAGATATCTCACATAATTACGAAGCTACAACCGTTTTAATATTGCTTGTTAGAGAGAGACAACGCTAGTGGATAGTGACGTTACGACCCTCTAGCGGCATAGTAAATGGCAATCGTTTCATATGAAGGTGCGTTTTGCGGAAAAGGGACAGAATATACCCCTCTTAAAACTTTGGACACTTATAACTTTGTGATTATTTAATGCCCTGCTTTACTTTTTTCTCCATTTGTCAATATTATTAATCCTTTTTCGAGAAAATTCATCATTATAGGATATTTTATTTGGTGTCTACACCCCTATTGATGGGTTTAAACCTCATTCTTCACCCAACATCTCGAATATGGGAAATCAAGTTTGTATATAAACTTTTTTGAAGTAAAAAAAAAAAAACAACATTTTCCTGTGATTGCAGATACAGAGTTCCTTAGCAACAATAGTTCCTTACACCTAGAACGATTAATAAACGCAAAAAAACGAACTCAGTTTTTTAGACAGATTCGACCGGGTTCGATTTTCGGCCGTGTGTGAGGCTTTTTTTGAAAATCTTTGAATGCAGTTTTGTTTCTTTTTAAAAATAAAGGAATGTCTCCTTTAAGTAAGTAAAATGAGCCAGCTTCAGGATTTAAGGTAGTTTCCCTCCAGGGCCCGACTTATCTTTCCACCCTTTATATACGAGTACTGTATATACTTCACTTCTTTTCAAAAGCCTTGATCTTAAATCATCATTGATCTCATGAGCTCATGACTACCACCTGATAATTTTTTTTCTTGCGGTCTTTAAAGGTGTTTCAATTATCCATTGTCGCAATTATTCATCTTCGTAACTAATTACTATTGAGAAGGAATAATACGTACAGAACAGAAGCCATTATGATAACAAATCTCCATTTAATTTTGTAAATGCCTCTGGCTTAAAAGAACATCTAACAATAGTCTGTATTATCATACAAAGTGGCATTCCAGGTTAATTAATTGAAGCTGAAAGTCAATGGATTATTATATTCCCCCATTAATTCATGGTATATCCGATACCAAATATAGAGGTTCCGTGGCTTCAATGTCGTGTGCCCAAAAAAGCCGGGTCCACCTCATGGTTAAGACTGTAATTTTCGCAAACTCGTACAATGGTGGAAGCTTTTATTACATACCACCCTGCTCCATTGTAACAACGTTTAAAATCCGAAAACAGAAACGGTGATAGGAGTTTTTGTAAGTTTGTCCTCGTATAAATTAATCGAGACAAGGCGAAGCTGGCTTTCGATGAAATCCGGTCTGGCTTTACGTACTTTTATTTGCGGTGAGAAGGCTGATGGACGATCAGCTCTAAATTATCGTACACAATTTTGAGTCTTATTCTCCGGATATAAGATCTGAAACGTATACACATTTCTAGACGTGAATATACACTGCATTGCGCTCATTACGCCCGCCCGCCAAATGCGAGTAATGCTAGTCTCTGTAATTTAATACTAACATTTTAGAATTCTAGACGGTTAAATTGTTTGAATTAATTAAAAGTTGAATGTGAAATGGAACCTGTAATTAGGTTTGGAACATCAGAAAATGCTTACTATTTCAGACTAACGAAGAGCAGTGAATTCATCCTATTCATTTCATTTGAAATGAATTTTACGTAGCTGAATAGACGCTGTGATATTCCAAGTTTATTTAGCCAGCTAGATTTATAACATGGTTCTCAAAAATGGACAAGCTTTCTCGTTTAACTATATTTACTCGTATGCTAACGAGTTTATCAGCAACTAACTAACTAGTCGTACTTGTTATGTAAACATACTATGCAATAAATCATTAAAATTACGGCGCATACAACAAAGTTATTAGTATTGTTTACATTTAATATGATAACCACTATCTTTTTGAGTAGAGCGGCACGATTGATTTTCTTATGTATACATATTTGCTTCGAATTTCCATACCTTATTGTACCCTGGTACACAATGTTCCCCACTGCCATCCATTCTCATGGCACAGTTCACAAAAACCTGTAGATTCAAGTATTTTTGTTCGCACCGTGTTGCGTTTGAAAGCATTTGCAAACCTGTGCCTTATACATGGCCATAGATCTAAGTAATGGGTCTGTTGCACAGCAAAAACCTAACCGGCAAGTCTATACAACTCGGTTGCAATTTAATTTACACGACAATTGGCTGATATAGCCACAGATTACGTTCTGAGGCAGTTTTTCTTCCTTTTCCCAATGTATTTTTAGTTTCTCATTTCTTATGGATGTGAATTTTGATGTATCAGGTCTAACCTGACATTTATAGCATGTAAGGTGTTGCAGGTGTTATTTACTTCTTAAGTACAACGTTATCGATTCCTCAAATCTCGCAACCTATATTTCCCTTTTCGAGATTATATTGCCTTTTAATTTACAGACCTGCTCTGATGTTATGAAATATTCATGAACTTAATGCGGTTACACCATTTTTATTACGGGCTTGTTCTTTTTCATTGAAGTTTTCTTAAATATCGACACAATCCGAACTATAGGTTTGTTATCAGGCTCTGTAAATGGGCGCCCGCATTTAAGGCTCTTCGGTTTTTAGTGGTTCCGATAAGAATGGAATTTATCCTGTTTTATGCCTGTCAGTATTGGTTCTTGATAAATTATAATCCAAAATTTACATCAAATGCTTCATCTTAAATGTCAACAAGTTATGGAACCTCAAATCATAATACTTACTTCCGATGCCGGAAAACAGACAAGACTAAACTAGTGTAATAGTGATAGTTGTCACACACACTTTTTCCTTACTATTTGTTTTTTAGAGTTCCGTAACTGCACCGCGTGATCGTGCCGGAGGTTTCCCTTGGATTTTCCTCAGGCTAGTCTCCCACCACGCTGTTCCATGGCTTTGTTGGAGATCGGGTTCGTCCTACTGAAACAGTCAGGGATAAAAATAAGAGTCCTTATAAAATCACTTCTTTGTCTGTCCGCCTGTCTAAACCCTGTTTCGCAGTAACGCGTCGATGTATCAAGTTGAATTCAATATCAAACACTCGTGTACTTATGCAATTCCTTGAAGCTATGAAAAATCAAATTTCAAAGTCAACACAATCAAAAGACACGGCCTTAATGCCAAAGAAATCAAAACCTATAAGGTAGTTCTCGTTGACCGTTCGGACCAATGCGGTCGTTAATCGTCTTTTGATTAATATTAATTTATTCATGAATGTACTTAATAATGTCCATTGTCTATTATTAATTTAGAAAATTTTTATAATACTCGAAGTACGATTAGTTGTTTATTCATTCCAGTTTCACAAGAGAAAGAGAGCGGTTTAACGCTCCCGCTACTTTTATAACATTTGTGAACGAACAATCTGCTGAACGAATGATTGAATGATGACACTGGCGGCTTGTTTACGTTCTGGCAACACAGATAAAATGATGTTGCACACTTTCAGGATAATTTAATCTTGGCAATACTGACGCCCAGTGTCATCATTTGAAAACATTTGAAGTTCATTCGAATACATTGAATTATAATTTGCTTATAACTAACACTATGCATACCTTTACATAGAACACTGCAAAAACTGCGATTATTAGTCATTCTATCGTTATTACTGCAAGCGAAATTAGCCACCGATTCTTAGAATAATATAATGACAATCGACTGAACCCTTTGAATGTGTTAGACGGTGAACTGGTTTAAAAATATTGGAATAGTGATGGTGATGTTGGCCTTGAGTTACGTGATATTATATATGTGTCACTCGTGAAGAGATCGTTTACTTTGTAATGTTCGATAGTCTGCATATACTATGCGAGTCAAATAACATTAGGATTTAATTTGCAGACAACTTCACTCGCAATTTTTCAATTGACTACACGTTTAAGTAATGATCAAAATAGTAATATTTTGATTGTTTTCAGAACCTACGAAGTATATTTAAACAGAAATTTGTTATCTTCTCACATTTGAAAAACAGCGACAAATTATTCGACAAGTAAAAAAGTTCTAAAGTTCAAAATTATTTTAGCAACATTATGTTGGCGAGGATTGCGAGTAAAAAATGACATTTTGACGTCCAATTGTTAATTGGCTAGCATAACTAGTATACATAACAGGATTTTGCAACTAGGAAATGAATCGACCGCTGTCACAATGGAAGCTGTCTATCATCCATGCGAATATGATGTCAGCCTCATGGTAATAACGATGGTTAAGTCAACAAATAAAAAGTCAAGTGTATATTGACCTTTGACTAGCATAGGTTTGTATAAATAGTTACGGAATGGGCAAGCCCTTGTGAGTGAACAATCAAAATGATTTCGAGTCAATAGAAAATTGAATTTCAGTGACATTTGATTTTGCTGCGTTGTGCAATAAAATTCTACTGGTAGGTATAGACTGAATTGGCAATGCAAGATATTGAAATATGGAACCTAAAATATTTTATTCTTCATATGATTATTATTTTAATAAAAATAGAGTAAGGTTACATAGAATATTTTGAAAATACTCCATAGGAGTATGCAATTTCATAATAGACCTAAAATGAAAACTTAAACTAATTAGTTGAAATATAGCTACGTGTAATTAAAACTCAACTAAGAAACAAAGATAATGAGATCAAACAAGACGGACAAGTGAATCCGCTAATTATGTTTACATGTAGAACATAACTCTTGATAGGCAGAGGAAAGTCCACTGCCGAGTGGTTGGCGTCACTCCTTTATAGCTCAAGCAAATATTGACGACGGGCATTATCGCGGGTTACGTGAACACCACTTTCTCGTGATACGGGAGAGGGTACTGTACGAACGATATCCGATACTGATGATCGCAGCGATAACCTCCTTGTAGCTTGTGTTGGTATTGGCAATGTATGTCCTTTAACATGACTTGCTAAAAAATCCGCGTCATTGATTTTGATGCATTGTGTGGTCTAATACCGAATAATGTCTAGTTAAAACTAAATAGAGCTGCATATTCAATCACCGCTGATTTACTATCAATCAGAATCCATCAAATCTTCCACCTGACTCCAATAAAACTGTATCAAACACGGGACATCGTTTATCTTCAAATGGAAAGTTCCGTTTGTTTACATCAAGCAAGCAGTCCGAAACATGCGAGCATTTATAGTCTGCAATATCAACACTTAATATTTTTATTCTCCGCAAATATTGAATACTTTAGCCCGTGAGATGAATTTATGTTATCTCGGTGTGAATATTTTCCTGAGAGCTGTTTTAGGGTTGCCAACTAATTTTAGGGGAGATATAGTATTTTCCAGAAAAAAACGACAAAAATATAGTACACTGTAAAAAATATAGTACTTGGCTGGCCAATGTTGCTATTTAGCAGTGGCGGTGCGTGAAAATTATGGGCAACCCGAAACAAAAAAGTTATGAAATAGTTTAGAATATATAACTATAGGCTTGCCTAAGAGTAAATTTTAGGCAATCGGCTTGTATGGGCGCTCCGCCACTGCTATTTAGTAAAACCTTGGCAATTTGAAGCACTTCGTAAGGTCCCCCAAAATATATATAGTATTTTCGCGTAGGTACTATATATTTCTTCAACAGTATATAAAATATAATACAAAGAGTCAAAATATAGTACAATACTATATAATATAGTACGGTTGGCAACCCTAAGCTATTTGCGACTCGAATGCTGATTTGGTTTATTACGATTTCAAAGGGAATTGAAGCTTCATACGATAAATTCAGCACTTTTCGACAACTGAGCTTTTGTGTGTCTTCGTTTCAGTCATCAGTCATTATGGCATGGCAATTATATTCAGCGCATAGGTTTTTAAGAATCCTGATAGAAGTTTAAAGATCTTGCACAGATGAGTGGAATGCGGTTCGGTGTGACAATGGTTCGCAAACGTGGGAACAAGGAATAGAGAGGAATCACCGTGTCAATGTCCCAGTTAAATTATACATCAATAACGTGAACCACTTTTATTTTCTGCGCTATTAATCGCATCGTTTTTGCAGTGCGTTCGCGTCTGCTATGCGGATCCGTGCGTGGTTCGTATACTTTGTAAAACTTGGGATGATATGTGACGAATACCTTAAATCGATCCATTAGAGTCTATATTCCTCTGGCTGGCTAATCATGTTACTTGACGCAAACTCGACGTAATCGTCCCGCGACACGAGTGAATCAGAGTGCGAGAGCACGCAATTATGTTTTACCATCAGTAAATATGGAACTCAACGCACAAATTCCATTCCATGACGGTAGCGTTTTTCATAAAGCCACTCTTTTGTAACGGGGACTTTATCTTGTTGAACGAGCGAGCGAAGCGTACGAAGTTCTCCGTTTCAGCTTGGGTCAAAATTCATTCGTATGTCCGGCTATCCCGCTGTCACGCTGTCCGGCTGTTCTTCTCTACACGTCGGAGTTTTCAACCGATCTTCGTGAAATTTTGTGAGCAGGTTCGATAGTTATAGGCAAAAAAGGTAGAGGTAGCTACCTCTACCTTTTTTGCCGCTTCAGTTTTTGGATTTAAAAAAAAACAGACGCGCTCATTTTACAGCTCAGAGCCACTAGTCTAGGTACTCTTCTCCCTTTCTTTCCAGAAGGAATCATAATCATAATCATTTATTTTGCTAAAACATACCTACACAAAGATAGTACAATTGACATGTCAGTCAGTGGTAATAAAATTACATGTATGTTCCGCCACTATATGACATGCAAAACTTACACTAAATTTATAATTAAAATTCAATATTTATAACAAAATGATTCGACTGCAAATTATTATTAATAATACCCAATTTGATAAATTAAAAGAATAAATTAAAATCACCTGACTACTAGACATATATATATATATGTCACCGTTAGATTGTGAAAACCGTCAGTTTATAATCTTACCCGTTATATTGTAAACTGACGGAATATTGTGAACTGCCAAAATAATTCATAATTTTACGCATTCATTTTCGTTAGTTTATAAACTAACAATGTCATATCGTCAAATTGTGAACTGAATCAAATTTGCCTGATTTGGAACGCTACCTGTGCGCTGTTTGGTTGAATGAATTATTCCACTTGCATCAGTTTCCACTTACGTCAGAACATGATAGTTTTTATTGTTATTCAGACATCTTATTCCATTTATTTTGGCGTCTAGCAGTGTCGACGGAGCCCCGCTGCGCGGGGCTCCTATTTCTGGGCGCTTTGCCCTTCGGGCAACTGAAGATACCAAACTAACCTAACCTACCTAGTCTTTGTGTACGTTCCGTAACAAGCCGATTTGATCTCAGTTCACAATTTGACGATTCGACATTGATAGTTTATAAACTAACGAAAAATAATGCGTTAAATTGTGAACGGTTTTGACAGTTCACAATTTTTCGTCAGTTTATAATATCGCGAGTTAGATTCCTGTCTGCTGGGAATTGGCTGCCCTACATGATGGAATGGATAGTAGGTTAATATAATAAGTCGATATACTCGTATACTTAAATGCCTGATAGATGCTTAAAATACCTTTCATCCAACTGTACCGTCCAGTTTTCTAATATACAGACATATATATCATACAGACAACTTCAAAAATAATTATACACAGTATTTATTGTTACTAACATAAGAGGCATGTGTATAATTTTGACAGGTTGTTGTTTGATATTGGTGAACTCATAGGCCAATCAAATTAGAATTTTTCGAAGAATTAATTCCCATAAAGCTGGAAATCGTTTTAATTCATTTGATCCTAAATACGTGTAATCTGAGTTTGCCGAATCCCAGGAGGTGTGCATACATTTATGCTTTCATGTAGCACAAAAACGGTACTTCGGACAGAAAATCTATTCTATTCAATATTAAAGAGCGTCAAATTCTTCGTCGAATGAATATCTAAAACTTCAAATTCGGTTTCATGGTATAGTCGAAATCAAAGGTTAGAAACCGGGAAAATTTTGTCGTTTAGGTACAAACTTCCATTTTGCGACTATTCAAGATCAATATATATTTGAAAAAACTATACCTGCTGAAAAACCCATAGTATAAAAAATGTAGAATATAAAATTTCATATTATATACATACATTGACCTTCTTTAATATTGAATAGAATACATTTTCCGTCCGTCGTACTGTTTTTGTGCGCATGCAAAAAACTGAAAAAAAGAGCCAATATTTCGCGGTTATTGGGCTCCCAAATGCACACCTCCTGGGATGGTGCAAACTCGGATTACATGCATTTAGGACCAAACGAAGGTATTAAAATGATATCCAGCTTTATGGGAATTAATTCCTCTAAACGTTTTTTTTTTAATCTTATTTGCTTATCAGTGTACATGTTAAAAATAAATCAAAAATAGGGATATTTAATAGGCATACAAGTTTTTGGGTCCCGATTTATTCTTATTAACAAAAAAATAACTAGGCATACAACTACTTGGGTGTGCAATATGACTCCAAAATTGTTTTTGTAGGTATACTAGTATGACCAGATAAAAAATACTAACAGATATCTGAAACAGACGTATCAAATCAAAGCTCTTTTAACCAGACAAAGGATCAGGTACACAAAATTCTTGTCTTATTGTCTAAAACCTTTTAGTGGAACCTTATTAAGTTAGGGCCGTGAATCACCTAAGTTGTCGCTAAACCTGGGGTAGCCCACATACAGCAATTTTTTTTTGTCAAGCTCAATCTAATTGCACCAGCGCGGGTTTGTCTTTCTGATCTAGCGTTGGATCGTATGATTGAGCCTGATGCTTCAGTGGCTGTCTGGGGTGTCTGGGATTATATAAAGCCAACCAATATAAAAATAAAAGTGTCTTCATTCTCTGCATCACGTTTTTCATTACGTCTCGCCAAAATAAACCACTCGTTCAAAATTCATCTCGCAGACACTCTAGTGGCAATTTATACCACGATTCGTAACTATTCTTAATGCTTCTCTTTTAATATCAAATTGCAGAACAAGTAACTTTCGTATCTTTGTAGAACTTAATAAGGTTCTATAAATTTAACCGATAGTAAGCTGCCAGTCACGCCCTCGGCCGGGCGTAAGAAAGACTGTTTAGTTTACCCAACAAACCGTAATTGGCATTGACATTGTGTATAATTTAATTTGTCTAAAGACGACGTAAGACGTCCACGTTTTGCTGGCGAGTGAAATATGTAGTTTAGCTGGTTAGCTTATAGGATGAGCGCATAAAAAGTAGGATAAGGACGCATGTTGCTGTTCATATAAGTGCATACTGGACAGGATTCTGTATTGTGTTTTTTTCTTTTTTACAAAAATCGACCTAGTCCCAAAATAAGCAAACCTTGTACTATGGGTACTAGACGACGATAAACATACTTATATATATATAAATAAATACTTAAATACATACAAAACATCCATGACTCGGAACAAATATTTGTGCTCATCACACAAATAAATACCCTTACCGGGATTCGAACCCGGGACCTCCAGCTTCGTAGGCTGGGTCACTACCAACTAGGCTACAGAGGTCGTCAGAGGTGTTTGTTTCTGTTATAAAGACTGTATCGAAAAGTATAAGGACAAATTTTACATACGTATGTTCTTGGCTTATGTTTAATAGTATTTTTCACAATCGTGTTATAATAGAGAGCTTTTTAGTCGAGTAGCGTGTTTAGGCCACGAAGCTTGCTGAGTGGCCTAAGTAAGGTACGAGATTAAAAAGCTTGATTATAACACTATTGTGAACAATACTTTTTGTACGAGTTCATTAAAATTAATTTTCTACGAGTCAACTGAACTAATTAAACAAACTCGATACTGTTGAAACGAAGTGCAGCTCATCGCTCGTACGCTTGTTGATATCTTAAAAGACATCAACGAGCGTACGACATCAAAGCGATTCTATTGGTCCAATTCATTACAGTTCAGTAAAGCAGCCACGTGATTGGTCGAATTTATTTTAGTTGTCTGGAGCGTATCGAAAAGTAGTTATTTCGATTGTTTCGACAGTAACATGGACTACAACTATGAAAAGAGTGACGTTGCAGTATTCTCTATGAAATCTTAATACACATATTTTAATCGTCGAGTACAAAAAATACATTTTAAAATGTTTTACTGTTAACTAATGTACCGTACCTATTATGCTTGCTTTCGGGCGACTTTTCGCACTTGATTTCGGACATTCTTATCAGATTCCGGACAACGATTACGGTGACCGTTTCGATGCTTTCAGCCAGTCTTTTTAAATCTGTCTATACGGAATCCGCTGCTGAGAAGAGTTGCCGAAGTGTACTCTTCATGATTGCTCAATATTCAATAGGCCTCGTAGACATTCTTTACCCTTATTTCGTCGTGATGCGTGGATATTAATGAATTCCTATAAGTCTAACTCAAAAACTAACGTGTGTATTGAGTATGTTGATTACCTAGTTACAATGTTAATTCGTGATTTATAAGCACTGACATATATGACTGGTGTTGACATGGTCACAGACTAATGTTAATACGTCGATCGCTACAACTAAATGCATAATAGATGCAACATTAACATTTTACTCCCATCTCCATTCGTTGCTGCAAACAAGTTTCTTGTGATTGTTAATTTATTATTCAAATTGCTGTCTAAGCGCATGTCGTTTAGAAGTAAGTTTATTATACGGGAGGGAACAGCTGGTGCAGTGAATAAGTTACGTGGCCCCATCTAGTTGCTCCGAGTACACTCATCGTCAGACGTAGCAATATGGATAAGTCTTAGAATAATAACGCCTAGAAACGCAGTTCACGCGCAACGGTGAGGCCACCAAAACTCAGCCATAAATGGCGTAGTACGCCGATCGGTGGAACACTATTGGTGCGTTTGTGTGCGTATTGGCGCGTGTGAATACGAGTTGATCACAACTACATGAATCCATTTTATGCCTCACGCTTGGCGCGTCGGCCGTATGAAACTATCATTCTAGGCGTTATTATTCTATGGGATAAGTTATCAAAACTATTCGGACAGAACTGTAGTTTCTAGATTAAGTGTGGGTTCAGAAGCAATGTGACGTCAGCTCAATGCTAAATGATTCAATGTCTGATCTTTGATACAAGGACGTGCAGTGAAATCGGTGCCCTGTGGACGACGCTAGTTTTTGCGTCTGGATCTGTTCCGGCTGAGTCTTGGGTTAAGGAATATTCTGATGCTTTTGGCAATCTACGAGTATTCTGCTGCAATATATGGCATGAACGCTACTGCCTTAACTTTACAATAGCAGTAAAGTCTAACGCATTCAAATAACTCCACGAGCACCTATTTGGTTTTATATTAAATTAGCTACCATCGGGTAACATCTGTCGCCCTCAATGCTGAAGTAAGTTTTGCCAATTTTCATTTTCATGACTATTCTTCTGATTTATATAACAGAGATTCGATCTAAAAATAAAACCATTATTTTGCGGCACTTAAGCTAGTTTTGATTTATGTTCTCGAAACATTTTCGTTTAAGACGCTTTCATTTACCAAACATTGAACATAGTAAAGATAATACGTCTACCATAGCCTTATTCAAGTGGCCTGACCTTGATTATAAGAAATACAAATATTTATCTCATATTAGCTGATACACTTAACTAGGTCAACAAGGCTCTTACATAGGTATTAGATATTTTCTTATTTTAGTAAGAGTATATCGGAAAAAAATACAACTATTTTCTGAACAACAAAGGACTGAAAAAGACGAGACTGACTGGTAGATAATGCCCCATGGCACTAAGTCCGCCTTTTGTATGATAAGATTTATTTTTTCAATAAGTATTTAAATAAATAAACTAACAAATAATATTGTTTATCAACGGCCTGCCTACCTGAAACCATAAAAGTTAAGTTACACATAAGTATGACTGTATCTTGACCATATCGATACCTGCAGACTCAAAGGGCGTAACAGCCATTACAACAACGGGCTGTTACGCCGTATCGATATATTCTGTTGTTTGTTAGAAGCCAAAACACGATTACTCAAAATTTACTCAGTAGAAAAAAAATGGTCCTAAATTAGCTTGTTTGCCTCAGCCAACTCAAACAATATTAAACGACATAATCAAATTAAAATTGCGGTACTTTACCTCCTCTATATGTAGATTCCTACAAGGAAATACAAATAAAACTTTACTAATTTATATATAAAATGTATTTTTTTTCTAAAATTCCCCGAGGTTGTATCTCTTTCTCTCATGCACGGGATGTATAAACGTGTCTCTCAGGGGCGTGGTTGTCGAGAATCGAGGTAGCGTCTTAATCACCCTTTCTTCTCAAACCTACTGATAATCTTGTCTGTTACAGTTACCGGTAACACATTACAATAGAACAAAGGCTTTGATGTCTCATTCGTAACGCTCTCCGCTATTCTACGTGTGTCGATATATTAAACATTCATTGTTAGCGTTCTGCGAGCTTACCTTCGACCTCATGTAACTCAAGTGAACTCTGATAATGCGTATCTAAACCAAGCCAAACCAAGCGTACAATTATTACGCCAGTTTCCTGATAGGGTAGGCAGATATCATGGATTTCTTGCTTCATAGCAGGATCACACCATTTTTTATTAATAATTCCTGACGCTCTTGCTTCATTAATTTTCATTAATTCATTATCCTACATGCTCGTCCATTTAGTTAGGGCAATGCTTTTTAACGTTTTTGATGTCGCAACCCACTTTAATATCGATATTTATGTCGCCATCCTCATTCTAAGCTATTCATATAATGTAAAAAAAAACCGGCCTAGTGCGAGTCGGACTCGCGCACGAAGGGTTCCGTACCATTATCAATAAAAATAATATTAATTTTATTCTGTTTTTATATAGTATTTGTTGTTATAGCGGCAACAGAAATACATCATCTGTGAAAATTTCAACTGGAACTATCACGGTATCAGTGAGATACAGCCTGGTGACAGACAGACGGACGGACGGACGGACGGACAGCGAAGTCTTAGTAATAGGGTCTCGTTTTAATCTTTGAGTACGGAACCCTAAAAAAGTAAAGGTAGGTAGGTAGTTTATTAAAAAAGTATCAAACCCTTACATCACTTTAACTTCAAAAATACAAGCAGTTGCGATTGCGGCCCCCTTAAAGATGTATCAGGACCCATCAGGAGGTTGCTGCTGTGTGCTCACAGGAAACCCTGATTTAAACTATCCGAATTCCGAACATGTCGGCAGAAATTTTGCAATGAGCAGCGGAGAAAAACCAAGTAATTATAGGAACCTCACGTAACTCTGTATCTATTTAATTAAAACTCACTTCCGTCAGTTTTTATCTCGTACCTTTAGTATAAATACAATGATCGTTTCCCGTATTATCAAACAAAAGACTAAGGGAATTGGATTAACATTTGCGTTTTATATCACACTGCGATAAGGCCGCTATTATTCTATACATACATCGATTTACCTATTCTAATATCCGTGCTTTAAAACTGATGCATCATCTTCAGTGACAATCCCTATGGGCGTCCATTATCTTTAGCCTACGATAAGTGTGATTCAATGTGTTTATTTAAATTTAACCTTGTCGTTTCCAGGTCACCACGCACGCCTTCACCTACCTCCAGCCTTAACTTGTATTCATCACTGCCAACTATTCCGCCCTACTGCGCGCTTAATGTCGCCATGCTAAACAAGATACATGTTAAGTCTAAGAAAGACCAACCCTCTAGGAAACTTGGGAGCTGGCGTACGTGACGTCACAGAGAGAGGGAGAGCATGAGCCAGTCTCATGACGAGGCCCGAGCGGCCAGGATACAGAAGTATAAAGAAGAGAGAAGAAAGCAGCTTACAGCTAAAACAGCGACGCTGTTCTCTGAAAATGTCACGCAAAGGTGAGTTGATTCGTTTTAACGGGTAATACGTTAACAATGTCAGCCCGTTTGCTTTGTATCACCAAAATAAACATCGATATGGTCCTAAATCGATTTTCACGTAATATAAGATACGCCATTTGGTTTAAGTATGAATGCGTGTGGTAAATTTTACATAATTCAGACCCATAGTAAGGTCAATAAGGCTGTGGTATAGGTAGGCCCTAGTGACGATACATGTAATAGATATAAATATATGGAAAACATCAGAGACTCAGAAACAAATATTCATGTTCATCACTTAAATATTTGCCCTTACCTTACAGGGATTCGCACCCAGAACCGTCAGCTTCGTAGGCAGGATCACTACCCACAGTACCCACTAGCCTAATCTGGTCTTTAAATGAATGCAATATTTACTAAAATTAAAGATTACCCCCTAATATTCTATTTTTTCTTTGATTTCAGACGCCCGAAAAGAGCAGACCGGACGCCTTTGGAGGAGACGACTGAAAATCTTAAATCTTCTTCAGAATTAAATCTCAACTCTATTTCTACATCTGTGCCTATTAGAACAACACGTACTTCACGTCTAAGAGCTGCTGCCGCCACTCATTCTGATACCTCGCTGTCTAGAAAATCCACCAGAAGTTCTTCTGTTCAATCTCTATTAGAAGATAATAAAACAAAAATACCCAAGAGCTCGAAAATTATAGATAGAGATAAATCTAAGTCTGTTGCCAATAAAAGGACTAGCAATCAAAAGGAGAATCAGAAAAGCACTTCTGCCGCATGCTTTTCTGATAAAGAAATTGGTGCTTTAAAATCGAAACCTAAACATTCCAATAAAAATATTTTAGAAAAAGACAAAATTAATTTATTAGTCAGTAGTCCTAAAGAAAATAATGTTGACGAAATGAACGGTTTAAAGATAGAGAAGACACATAACTATGAAATCGAAAACAATGAATCTAATATCAGTGATGTAGAAAGTAAAGATAATGTACCAACCGATTTACAAGTCAGCGGAGAGGAAATATTAAATGAAGTTCTACTCGATAAAAGCATTTCGCTCAGTATGGAGAAGGAAAAGTTTGAGGACTTATTTAATAAATGTGTCGTTGAAGATGACAAAGTTGAGAAACAACAGCTGAATAATAATGTTAATTATATGGATAATAATATAACAAACATGCTCAATAATAGTCACAAAAGTAACATTCCAATAATAAAGGAACCGATTAAGAAAATTGACGTCATTGTGAAATTAGAAGATAGTGTTGTTGTGCCAATGGGGGTCAAGGATGTGGAAGTGGGAGGGTTGTTGGGGGCCGTGTGTGTTCGCAAAGTAGAACGGTTCAGTGAATTGCTTAGTAATTTATGCTCGCCATGTGAGGCCGACGTTCTGTTTGAAGACATCTTAGTTGAAAACGGGATCGACTCTGGCGGTGAATCGGTAAGGAATAGTACCTTGGACATTTAGGGCGGGTTGCACCTACTTAAGATCACAATCAACGTTGAATATGGCGTCGGGAGCTGTCAGTCCATATAAACTTGTCAAACTTTGCATACATTCAGATTTTAACGAACACCGCTTACGGTTACAGACGGCTTGGTGCAACCCACCCTTAAAATCTTTATGGAAACTAGGATACAATCACGACAATCGAAGATTGAAGTTTGAGTATCTCCATCGCTATCTCACAAGCACTATTAGAGCCATGTGGAGAATTGAACTTTGATCTTTGATTTTTTTTGTTTCATGTGTCTCTATAAAAGTATTCTTTAAAGTTAATAAAGACCTTGACAGCCATATTTTGGTCACTTCACAGAAAACATTAACCCAATTATTAAAAAAATGGACGGAAGGTGAAACCCACTTAACCTAATAAGTTTCATACAAACGTTACGCATAATATTGTATGCGCCACCGGTTGACTTCATAAGTAGGCTCCATACGTGACCTGAGTTATTTCTACATTTTCTGTTTGTGTTATATCTAAGTACTTTCTATGGCTGCCCTTGTTAATGGGTTTATCTGTTCCCCTGTAGCCTATATCACAGCCTAGTCGAATACTCGTACATACGGAAGAGCCAAAATACCAAGTTATATGACTAAATACAATGAAGCGATTGTATTTGATTTAGTAATTATTCGCTGGGATGAGTTTGAGAATGGAATAGATCATAATAGATGTCAGTTTATACAAACTATGACATAACTTACTTTAAAAACAATGTTTTAACCGACTTCAATTCAGTACTTCGTCTTATTTGAAGAGTTCCCTCGATTTTTCAAGGATCCCATCATTAGATTCTGACCTGATGGTCATAGGACCATCTGGTTAGGATACACTTTCAAACAAAAAATAATAATTCATAATCAGTCCAGTCGTCTTCTAGTAATCGGGGAACTTACATAAAAAGATTCCGACGAATTGAGAAGCTCCTCCTTTTTTGAAGTCAGTTGAAAACTGGCATCTCCTAATCCTATACTATTGAACAAAAAATATGGCTCTAACGATTTAAATGGAATTTTCAATGGGTTGACGGGGGCGGAAAATCGATCAAGCAAGGAAAATATCTGGAAAACTCCTTTATTTTCACCCGAACAGCGCTCGATCGCACAGGTAGGTACTCTCTTTCTAATCGCGGTTAGATAATAGGTATCTAGGTTAGGGTGGTATGGTATTCCACTTCTCCAATTTCTATATCCAATCTTTTATCTAATTTCTTTTAGCTCATCACATATTTGATCAAATCATCAAATTTCTTTGATTAAATGCACATTGGAGAAAGATATTGGAAAAGTGCTTACCTATAAATATCTATACTCTAGCTAGGGAAAAGTGGAACACCACTTAGTTAACTATATTTTCTCAACCAAGAAGTAATGTATGAACACCCTAACTATAGTTATTTGTGTCACAAGGGAGCAAAATAGTATATTTAAGGCGAGGGCGGTGTATTGAATCCTGAACGTAGCGAGAGATCCTACAATAGAATCCTGAGCGTAGCGAGGGATTCTAACGTAGGATCCTGAGCGTAGGGAGGGATTCAAGTGTTAACGCCCAAGACGAAAATAATTTTGCTTCTGAGTGACACATGTAACTTTTCACACCGACTATGAGGAAAACATTTGCAAAAAAACAAAAAAACAACAAAAAAGAACAAAAAAAGAACACAAAAAATAAAAAAACCACAAAAACAAAAAAAAACAAAACAAAACCAAAACAAACAAACACAAAAAACAAACGAAACAAAAAAAAACAGAAAAAGAAAAAAAAATAAACGAAAAAGAAAAAAACAACAAAAAACAAACAAAACAAAAAAGAAAATAACAAAACACCTAAAAAAAATACAAAAAAAAGAAAAAATACAAAGAATAAAAAAAACAGAAAAACTAAAAAAATTACAAAATAACGAACAAAAATACAAAAAACAAGAAAAACAAAAAATCTAAAAAAAAGGAATGAAAAACAAACGAAACTAAAAAACGAAACAAATAACAAATAAAACTAAAAAACAAAAAACAAAAAAAATTAAAAAAAACCAACAAAAAAAAATCAAACAAAAGAGCAACAAAATCAAAACAAAAACAACAAAAAAACAGAAAAAACAATTGAAACAAACGAACCAAAAAAACTAAAAAACAAAAAAAAATTAACAAAAGAAAAAAAGCAAAAAAAGAACAAAAAACAAAAAAAAAACGAACAAAATACAAAAAAACGAACAAAAACACGAAAAACCGACCAAAAGAAAAACAACAAAAACTGAAACAAACAAAAAAAACAAAAACAAACAAGAAAAAAAAACAAAAAAAAAAATTAAAAACAAACAAATCAACAAAAAACAAAAAAAAAGAACAAACAAAACAAACAAAAAACAAAATAATATATCCTCATATATATATATTTATATATATACCTACGTACATTGCACGTAGAACCGATGGCCGTTGGGGCGGAAAGGTTCTCGAGTGGCGACCACGTACCGGAAGGTGCGGCGTGGGTAGGCCCCCCACAAGGTGGTCTGATGACCTGGTAAAGGTCGCGGGAGTCCGCTGGATGCGGGTGGCGCAGGACCGGTCATTTTGGCACTCTTTGGGGGAGGCCTATGTCCAGCAGTGGACGTCTTTCGGCTGATATGATGATGATGATGATGATATATATACGTTTGTCGATTACGATGAAATTACAATCGATTATTTTATCAAGATTCTATTGGCACATTGCGTAAAGCATACAAGCCAATGAATAAATTAAAAAAGTAGCTTGAACAGAAAAGTAGCATTTTGCTCCCTCTCGTCGGGGACCAAAACTTACTTTTCTGAATGAGAGGTGTGAAATAGTAGATTGTACAACAAGTGCATAAAACGCACCATTTTACTCGAGACGTTTATCCATCCGAGCGAGCTTGCGAGCGAGGATAGATATAAAGTCGAGTGTAAAATGGGTTTTATGGACGAGTTGTACACTCTACTTTTCACTTCGATTGCGAGGAAATGAAACAGCAACACGTAAATATAGTAAATGCTAATTTAATTAAAATTGAAAGTTACATTAGAGCAATGAGAAATATTTAAATACTATACTGATCTACTAAATTGAAAAATAAACAAATATAAAAAATAATAAATGAGACGAAATACAAATTATAAGTTTATTTCATGAAGTTTTATTGTGTACTTTGGCTGTTGGTATCTTTGCCTTGGTCTTAGAATACGAACGAAACGAAATAAAATAAAGAGGTTGTTGTATGAAGTTAAAGATGTTCGTGTGGCTGTTGCAGCGATTGCCTTGGTCTTCGACGAAGATTTTACTTTATGCTCTAGAGCATAAAAAGCGACTTTATGTCGCCTACGCACGACATAAAGACGAACTTTTAGAGCATGAGAAGTGAAAAAACCATTATTGACCTTTTAAATTTTATTTTTTATTTATTGACCAATATAACCTGAGTAGTACATTTTGGTATACATTTTTTTCACCAGCGGAAACCTCTGGGGTTTATTGATGAATAGTTCGCTATGGTACATTAATTTACTTGACTACATCACCGTTATAGACTCATTAATATTACAATACACTCCTATTGGGTTCAAATTTAAATTAATTAATTTTGGGTTTAGATTTGCTTACTAATATTAAACTGACCAAGGAAAAAGTACATAGGTACTGCCAACCCACTAGACTCTGTGTTCCAACCGCCGTCAGTCCGCTGCTCGCATTATTGTCAAAGTTCTTGCAGATTTGAATCTCCTTTCCTAATAAATTGGTAGGAGTCCTGGGCTTGTTAAAAATACCAGAACATGCCATGCCAGTTTGCCGGTACATTGACAATAATGCGAGCAGCGGACTGACGGCGGTTGGATCGCTCGTAGAATCACCCGTAAGCATACTTGCGACTTAAAAAAAAATATCTGTGGTACTATACTTATGTGCGGTTAAACATGGTGCTCGAACGGCTTGTTCAAATGGTATGTTTAAAAAATTAAAAAGGCGGCAAATTACCCATTTGTTTTAGTTGATTACCTTGTATTTATTTTAATTTTATTATTTCCTCACATAGTTTGAGAAAAGAACTATACAATCCTCGGCCGGAACAGAGATTGCTGGACTCGTTGTATCTGGCCTCGTCTACGACTCGGCCGTCTACCCCAAACTCATCCAGCAATCGCTTACTTCACGGCCTCTGCAGTAATGTACTATTCTTTCATGGCATGAAACGTTCATGCATGTGGACCGGCCAATGTCTGCGAGGTTAAGCAACAGCGGCCGCGGTCAGTTCCTGGATGACCGCTTCGAGTGGTTACTAACGTATCACTTCCGGTTCGAATAAGATCTTAGTTGTTGTCTATGAAAGTAATCGTCAAGAAAGCTGGAAACGACTGCATACGCCAATTCCTTGGACTCCATTAGGATGCAAATAGGATAATGCAACGTTATTCTTCGCTAACCTGACCTTGTGATCCTTGAGCGACTGTGATATCAGACATATCTGTACTAATGTATACTTACCTTAATATCTTATTACAGAAAATAAATAGGTATCACTTTATTGGCCAATTATTATTGCCAATAAAGTCGTATCGGCTTTCATAAAAATATTTGATACGCAGCAGGAAGCTATTGCTTTAATTTTGCCATAAAAAGTCATGGATAGGGAAGTTTGTTAGTAGTTTATTAATCTACTAGATTCCGACCGCGACTTCGCCTGCGTGGACCCGGGATAAAACTATACTATATTTTAATCCAGGCTATAAACTATCTTCGTGCAAAATTTCATCCAAATCGGTTGACCCGTTTAAGCGTGATTGAGTAACACACATCTAAACATCCAGACTTTCGGCTTTATACTATTAGTAGGATAGGATAGCAAGCTAGATGCGGGTGGCGCAGGACCGGCCATTGTGGCACTCTTTGGGGGAGGCCTATGTCCAGCAGTGGACGTCTTTCGGCTGATATGATGAGGATAGCAAGCTACTTCTATACTAAGGGCGGGTTGCTCCAACTAACGATTACAGACCGATCAACGTTAAATATGGCGCCGGCATCTGTTATTCCATAGAAACTTGTCAAACTTTCCATACATTCAGATATTTACTAACCCCGCTTACGATTACTTATAGACGGTTTGGTGCAACCCACCTAATATTATGGGGCTTCTAAATGGGCCATATTTTCACTGCAATATGTGGCCGGCAACTATTGGTGTCTTTTTCTAACATTTGAGTAAGAAAGGGACACCAATAGTTGTCGGCCTCTATTGCAGTGAATATATGGCCCGTTTAGAAGCCCCTTTATAAAGAGGAAAAGTCTGTGAGATTGTAACTTTGTATGTTTGTTGTTATTGACATTGTACCATTTTAATATTATGACTGTTTTGTTTGTTTTCATTTTGCACTGTATTTTGATTTATTTGTATTTGACTATTTATATTATTGTTATTCTTAAACACTCTGACGATCTTTTTGTGAATTCGTGCTATTTTAACTTATAAAAATGACATGTAAATTTTCAAAATGAAATAAATGAATCTAATCTAATCTATGTTTTAGGTATTCTCCAGAACCACTGGACCGATTTCAATAATCCTTTCACTTGTTCTTGGACTTTTTGGATACATATTGGCAATATTTTGTCCCGCGAATTTGTCTGCTTTCCTTGCATACACGCGACCATTATAGACTGTATTGAGGTGTGCCGAAACTCGATCCTCTCCGGTTTTCCTATTTTGTGATAGACTTTGGCAAGTGACACTCTACTGTCACTAGCATTTTTCTACCTCTGAAATAAGCTGTTCCTTATAAGTACTTACCTATTATGCCGCTATGCATTCCGTGTTACCAGCATGCGCTTTTTTTAAAATTTGCCACATTTTTTTTATGACAAGACTCGCTGGTCAGACTAATTGAGCAGATTATCATACTGTTCTCGAACAATAAACTGTCAAGTAAACTTTTATTGCCAACTGTACTTTTCTGTATACCGTCATCTCTAACGAGCCCAAACACAACGGGGCTATGTCGGTTAAGTACTGAATTCTCATGGCCACCTTCTGTCTCCATCATCAGATCAGCTCGATGGTAGGTACCATAATATTGAATTATCGTCCAAACTAACTTGTACCCAAAATTTCAGCTCAATCGTTTGAGCTTAACTGGTTCAAAATTCAGTTTCAAGATTTGTCCCACACTAACAAACTTACAAAACGAACAGGTCAAGTTAAATAAAAGCTTGTCAAAAGTAACCTGAGTCATCTCCTTGCCTAATGATATCTTTGACTCTCTGAAAGACCTTATGGCCTTAGAAGGCTAGACAGATGCAGTATTTGTATAGGCCTTTAAACTAACTGTGCTGTACTGTGTCCATCTATTCAATTAGATCAACACGGGTATCAGTCTAGATCCAGCATACAGCTATCACATGACGCCCCGTCGCGGCGACATACGCTATCCTTCTCTTTCTAATTAGAACGCTTAGATAGAGACAGTTAGTCTATGTCGCCGCGACACAGCTCGCGAGCCGTCATGTGATAGCCGAGCTGTTCCAAGGCGGATGAAATCGGGTCAAGAGTTCCACAGATAAGGCGATGTCGTGATATTGTATGTAAAACAACGACGCTTAAATATTATTCCACTTACGGGCAGGGCTTACATGGGTTGGCATTGTTTCGCGTTACGAGCGTATTTCATTCGTCGAAATGATTTATGTACAAGGGTGCATTTACATGCAACCTTTAACCGGGTCAGTCGAGGATAAAATGAAACAGCAATTTTTTTTAGCAATTTTGTGTAGGTATGTGATGATGAGGCGCGGCGTGGGTAGGCCCCCCACAAGGTGGACTGATGACCTGGTAAAGGTCGCGGGAGTCCGCTGGATGCGGGTGGCGCAGGACCGGCCATTGTGGCACTCTTTGGGGGAGGCCTATGTCCAGCAGTGGACATATGCCTCCCCCGGTTTCGGCTGATATGATGATGATGTGTTCTCAGTGGAAAGGTCGCCAGACCTCCCGAGGAGTTGTGTTGAGAGTTTGAGAGTGAGGGACCCGCATTTGCCTCTAGCTTTCATTCAAACGAATCTTCAAATCAAAAGAGGATCGGCAACGCGCTTGTGATACTTCTCGAGTCGCAAGCGTCCATAGGCTATGTTTTCTGCTCACCACCAGGCAGGCCGGTTGCTTGTTTGCCAACGTAGTAGAATTAAAAAAATAGAGTTAGCAACTAGCATCACACATAAATAAAAGAACACAAACAAGTGATATCAAAAGATTTTTCAAAATACCCACGTACTTTTTAGGGTTCCGTGCTCAAAGAGTAAAACGGGACCCTATTACTAAGACTTCGCTGTCCGTCCGTCTGTCACCAGGCTGTATCTCAAGAACCGTGATAGCTAGAGAGTTGACATTTTCACAGATTATGTATTTCTGTTGCCGCTATAACAACAAATACTAAAAACAAAATAAAATATTTTTTTAAGGGGGGCTCCCATACAACATACGTTATTTTTTTGTCGTTTTTATAGATAATGGTACGGAACCCTTCGTGCGCGAGCCTAACTCGCACTTGGCCGGTTTTTTTCAAGTATTTATAGCCACTCGCACGATTATGAGGAATAAAAAGACACCTTTTATGTCAAAATCAATCAAACCATTTGGACTGTAGCTCGTGAAATAGTTTTTTTTGTCCACATACCTACATAGCATACATATACGCTCGAAAAACATAATTCCAGAAGTAGGGTCGGCAGGCAGTCGGGTGATGAGAGCTCTCACCTTCCCTTAAGTAGGTACAGAAGCCTAGTTTTTGATTTAAGCGCTCGCTCTCGACCTAGTTCTGGCCAGCACCAAAATAATAAGTTACTGCCAAAAATTTCATTTTTGGTACCTACAAGCTTTTATGGCTGTACTTTTCTGTATACCGCCATTAACTACTCATTGCTACGATTCTAACGAGCCCAAACTCACCGGGGTTGCGTCGGTTAAGTGCCGAATTCCCATGGCCTCCTTCTGTCTCCATTATCAGATCAGCTCGATGGTACCATAATATTGAATTGTCATCCAAACTATACCTTCACCCAAAATTTCAGCTCAAACGGTTGAAGATATCTGCTTCAAAATTGAGTTGCAAGATTCCAACCGAACAAACATAGTTACATGTTTACATACTTAGTTAGGTACATACATTGCAAGTTAATAGAAAGCTTGTAAAAATGTACAGTCGCCATCACATACATCGGAGCAAACAAGCAGCTCACAAACATCGGAACACACCTCTATTTTCAAGGCATTAGGGTGCATGTGCCGATATTTTTGAACACCTATAGTGTACCTATGTATGTGATGGCGACTGTACTGCCCGCGCGGCTTCGCTCGCGTATTGCAAACAACGCAGGCAAACCCGCCGGGTAAATCATAGTCTATAACCACCCAGAAAGTCCACTCTACATGCAGGTGAATGAATTTTTGAAATCGGATAAGCGGTTTCGGAGATTACTTACCCATTACACAGAAACATACAAAGCCACAATCTCACGGACTTTTCCTCTTTATAATATTAGTATAGATTACATTACCAGTAAGGAACTTTTCTCAAAAATGGCCCGCAAAGTGCACATAACTCGCTACATATTGGAAGGTAAAGTGTATATATAGTTGAAGGCCAGATCAAAATAAAAAAATAAAAAACATTGCAGGCCGCCAGGAATGTTACATATGAATTCCTTTATTTGTCGAGTACCAAACTTTTTAAAAAGTAGAAACTGGCATATAAAAGACGGCACAGGTCGTATTTAGCCAAATCAAGTCGTATGTTTCTGTTGCAAACGCGAAATTTTTGTATGTGTCATTAAAAGATTGCGTTTTTCGGTGGAAAAATACACTTGCGATTCTGTTTAAAAAAAATATGACGTTTAATTTTATGTCATTTGCAGTATCCTCAATTTGTATTTAGTAATAACGCTTGATTTAAATTTAGTCTTTTTTATTCCCCCATTTTTGAGAAAAGCACTATATTAGCCTCAGCCGGAATGGCAATTGCAGGCTTCGTATTATAATTAAACGGACTCGCAAGCTCGTCCGTTTAAACAAAATACTCAGCCTGCAATAGGCTTGTTGCGTGGTGTTAAAATTGATAACGTCGTGTTGCTAAATGGATAGTAAACCGTCAAATGATTGTAATAAAGTATAAATTAAAAAATATAATTCAAATCATAAAAAGATATGAACCTTGAAAGTTTAGAAAAAAAAGTATTTTTATTTATTGTCCAAGAGTAAATTTAAAGGTACCAATAGAATCCTTACGCTTTTCTAGAAACAAATTTGTACGACAACTATGGACCTAAAATCAGTATTTCGCGACCGAAACAGCAATTTACTTCATTTTTCATGCAACGCTTAGTACAAATTGCACGGTGTGACGTCATACTTTAAAGCCAATCAGTATGAAGCGTTTCGGCTGCTGTCAGCGAGGTCCGTCTTTAACTCGATTTTTTGGGTATTAATGTCCTTTAAATGTAGTTGCTTCCATACAAACATTTGTTCATCTACAAAAACTGGTTCGAATGGCATCGTAAACCAATTTAAGGTCACAAGCCCATTGTCTCCTTCCTAGCCACGGCAATAATGTACTATACGAGACTCGGAAAACATCAAGTACTTACTCGTAGATACCTATCAACTTATTTTAACAATTTTTTTTTTTACCAAACAATGCGGATGCTGTTTGGCAATCAAAAACTGTAACGTTCACTTGTCTGTCAATTTCCCAACAAAGTTCTTCTTCTTGTTTAATAAAAATGGCTTCCATCTAATTTAAGATGATTTCACCAATGTCTAGTTTGCTTATAAAGCGACGTTGTTCGGTAGTCAATCTTCAATAACGAAGCCAACGGCAGACGCTCCGCTTAAGAAGCAAAGCATCCACCGCTGACCGCGTACCTAGTACCACTTATTTTATAACTTTTATGTACTAAATACCCCTCGTTTAGGGCACTACCGGGAAAAACGCTCGAAGGATGATATGTAACCATCATCATCATCATCAGCACGTAATCGCCCACTGCTGAGGATAGGCCTCTCTTCGAGTAAAAGCAATAAGTAAAGGTAATAAGTAGGTAAATAAGTAGGTACAGTCGCCATCACATACATCGGAGCAAACAAGCACGTCACAAACATCGGAACACACCTCTATTTTCAAGGCATTAGGGTGCATGTGCCGATATTTTTGAACACCTATAGTGTACCTATGTATGTGATGGCGACTGTACGTACAAGGGATTAATGAAGACATTTTGGATTTAGAATTTCAAGTGATGTGAATAGTAACATTTACCTTAGGTAAGTATTATTCCCATAGATGAGCTTTTACCATAACACATGCACATAGTATAGTAAAACATGCACTACTCGGCACATCCTTCATCGAACATGACAGATATGCACGACGTTTGATCGATGGTGATTGATACAGACAGTCGGACATGTGCGGAAGCCGTTCCAATTTCGAACAAGTAGTGAGGGATTAACCACTTAGTGTAGGTATGTTCCGAGTATTGTTTGTCATATATACATCCTAGAATTATTATTTTAGGATGTACTATCGAACCAACTGAATCATGACCCAGCATAAAACTTTGTCACAATTTACTGACGTATTAACGTCATATGATCTTGCGTATGTTCGTTAACTGTAACAAGGTTCTATGGTGGGTCATGATTCAGTTGGTTCGATAGTACGAGTATGTGTGTATCCAGAGCGTCGATATTGGCCCCTGACCCCTACCAAATAACCAAAAACCGGCCAAGTGCGAGTCGGACTCGCGCACGAAGGGTTCCGTACCATCAATAAAAATATTTATTTTAATTTGTTTTTAGTATTTGTTGTGATAGCGGCAACAGAAATACATAATCTGTGAAAATTTCAACTCTCTAACTATCACGTTTCTTGTGATACAGCCTAGTGACAGACAGACGGACGGACAGCGAAGTCTTAGTAATAGGGTTTGAGTACGGAACCCTAAAAATGAAAGGAAAATCTGCAGGGCCTCCGTCAAAAATTCGGACATGGAGGCGGACGCTCTGGGAAATATCCGTATCTCCTACATCCATACGGGCATCCATGGAGGTAGATGTAGAAGATTCTACATATAACAGGAGATTCTATACGCGAGCTGAAAGAGACTCACTTAGTCTTAGTGTGTCCCTTTCTAATGGGTGCGTCTCATAACGTATAAAAACTTTTGGTAATGTTACGTTATATCAAAAGTTGTTATACTTACCAATCATTACTTACCCCTTTCTAACACCCCCATCCCCTTTATTTACGTAATCACTATCGGCCGTATTCATAAACGTTCTAGAAGCCTATTTTGACTAAAATACCGTTAACATTCGTTTCTCTTTATCTGTCACTTTGACAGTTAGACAACTGTCGTAAGAACGGGACAAAGCAGATTTTATTTAGCAGAGGTATATTAAGTTTTATGAATAAGGGAGTATATCTTTATATATGTATTACTTTTTAGGGTTCCGTACTCAAAGAGTAAAACGGGACCCTATTACTAAGACTCCGCTGTCCGTCCGTCCGTCTGTCTGTCACCAGGCTGTATCTCACTGATACCGTGATAGTTCCAGTTGAAATTTTCACAGATGATGTATGTCTGTTGCCGCTATAACAACAAATACTAAAAACAGAATAATTTTATTGATAATGGTACGGTACGGAACCCTTCGTGCGCGAGTCCGACTCGCACTTGGCCGGTTTTTTAATATGTCAATGACGGGGAGAGGGATTTTTTGATTGGTTAAGCAAATCTGGACGGCCGCTAGCGACAAGAAGTCTGCTCTGTGATTGGTTGAAAATATAATCAAGCAGGCTCTGTGATTGGTTGAAATATTGAAGCTACGCCCTCCACTCGCACTGATCTGGAAGTGAAGTTGTCAATCTCGTCAACATTTGATTGATGCGCTTGTATAAAACATAGGTTTTCTGTCTTTTTTGGTTATTTATTTCCTCGCAAATGTGATGAAAAACATTGTGTATAACACGGGCGTAAGAATATTGCAAACTCGAGTCATCAAAAGCCCTCCGCCTTACGGCGTCGGGCTCCTGATAGGCTCTCGTTTGCAATATTTCTCATACGCCCCTTGTTAAACAATGTACTATTTGAATTCGGATGAGTACCTATTTCCAAATATTACTCCCTAGCTCCCTAGGTACATAAAAAAATTCCGGAAAATCACAAAAACTGATTTTTTGATTTTTTAATTAAATCTATCTTGGGTGTGTATGTCTTGTATGTGTTACTGTATCATAACTTCGCGACCACGAGACCCTCGATCTGATTGAAATCCTCCTGAATACTCCTAATTAGCTCGAAACAAGTCGCCAATTCAGTCAATACTGATAATTAATTTTACGTGAATTTGAAACGTACAGTCACCGGCATCAATATATGATGAAGGCTGCAAAAAATATCTGACACGCTCTTACGGCTCTAGTACGGCCTTTGTTCCATCATATATTTATGCCGGTGACTACATCCTTATCAACAGAGTTCGGAAAGGGTGAGCTGTTTTGAGAGTTTGCATAATATGGACATGTCTGTCATTTAATGATATTTGTCCAATGTGTAATTAAATTACATATATGCTGCCTGTCTGCTGTGAGCGTTGCGTCGCCGTTAAAACGAACTGAATTAGAATCTACGGAATGTGATATTTCTTTATTACAACTACATAGAAACTTTATAATAAATAAGTTTCCGTCAAAAAAGTGTTTTTGGTACAAGTTTTTTGCCGAAGGTACTTTTCTGTATACCGCCATCAACTACTCATTGAGACGATTCTAACGAGCCCAAACTCAACGGGGTTACGTCGGTTAAGTACTGAGTTCCCATGGCCACCTTCTGTCTCCATCATCAGATCAGCTCGATGGTACCATAATATTGCATTGTCTCCAAACATACATAAGTATTCCAAATTTCAGCTCAGTCGGATAACTTCAAGTGACTGAAAAATGGATTGCAAAGGGTATAGCCGTGTTTGTATGGCGAAACTGCCTTTGACGAGAAAATGGTTTTCCTTTTGCTCGGATACTTATCTTTATATACGTTGTAATTTCACCAAATATCAGCCCCTAAATCGTCGTGATTTTAGAGATAATTAAAAAAAAGGAATATCGTTTTTATTTATTATCTACTAAACTAGCGGCCCGATTTTTTTGAAATTTGTATATATTATGGAGATAATGGAGCACTTTTTATAAAAAAAAATTACGTTGAACTTTTATATTTAAGTTAAAAAAAAAAAGATTTTTAATATTTCAAAAAAATTTTTTTCTTTTTTTTTAATTATCTCAAAAATCACGATGATTTTGGGGCTGATATTTGGTGAAATTACAACGTATATAAAGATAATTATCCGAGCAAAGGGAAAACCATTTTCTCGTCAAAGGCAGTTTCGCCATACAAACACGGCTATACCCTTTACATCATAATTCATAATATATACGAGCAGTGCAAATTAAATAAAAGCCTGTAAAAGGCCTATCCTGTACTCTTTTTGCAATGCATTGTCATAATCATAATGAATAAGGGTAACATTAATGACATAAGAATAGCTCACCCTTTCCGAGCTCTGCTTATCAAGCTCATTATTTCTAAAACTTAATTGGATATATTGGTAGATGCGTTGGGAATATGAATTTCGCTGAAGCATTATACTATCATCCTTAACTTTTCTTCATTACAAAAATACGGTGACATTGATTGATAATGAGTACTTTTTTTTAATACAACGACGGTGGCAAACAAGCTTACGGCCTGCCTGATGTTAAGCAGTTACCGTAGCCTATGGACACTTGTTAACGTGTATGGACGTTGCTGTTGTGTTTAACGTTTTATATCTATAAATTATACAGGGATGACAGCTAAGTGACAGGTGTCACTGTATTAATATAATATGCAAAACTTGACATTAATTGGCATTATCTGAATGAACTATATATGTTTTATATCACATTATTCCTAGGACAACCTAGTCATGGTCGGTTGTTTACTAAATGACAGTTGTTTTAATGCGGTAATGTGACTAAACACTTAAACAGACGCTCTTGACTTGTATATAACTGCAAAAAGGTGTAGATGTTCGTCTTCGTCAACAGGGTATTATTATGTCCATTGTCAACATTAGCATATCATGCTGCCTACCTTGATTCTGAAACCTTCAGTAAACATATTGAGTACATATCGTATTAAACAAAAATATTTTCCTTAAGCAGACCTTAAGGTGTTTATTTTTAATTTAAGACCTCCCAACTGCGAAAGGTAACCCTGGCAACTCTGAAAGGATCCTCAAATCGGCGTCTCCGTGTTTCTCATTTCGGTTACTTGAATACGTTTTTGGACAGCAAGGTGCAACTGCATTGCATTATGCTGTCCAATGGAAAAGTGTGATAAGGATCTGTGAGCGTCATATAAGTTCGTTACCTTTCACATTTGGTCGGAGGTCCGGAGGTATCGATAAGTGCGGTCAAGTTCGACAATTTTGGTAGCGGCCAGTATTAATCGGTTACATTGTGTTCGCGCAAGGAGTCGAGTTGCTGCTGACCTCGTTTCCACATCGTAAGATCTTCGTATTTGGTCATGATCGTCGCAAAGTCGGCTTGCTTTTGCCTGATGAATAAAGCGATAAAGCTTTTGAGCGGTGTCAATTAGCTGAACCGATTTTATCCTTTAAGATACGCGGAGTCGATTGAGTTATTAATAGCATGCAGATACAATTTTTTTTCGTGATTATCAATAATCGTTGCTAATCGCTTTGCTATTAAACCATTGCATGTTCATGCCTGCTGCATTCAGCAATAATCATGCCATACTTTTACTCATCGCTGATGATAGGTATGCAGTATTACTGTCTCAAGAAGCATTTTTGCTACTTACACATACGGATTATTCCGAGTATGTCGCGTGGTGCAGATAATATATGATCAATTAGTGATGTGTGATTGTCCTGTCATTAGCTTCACGAACCGCCGGTGAATAATGACGCAAATATAACTATAAAAACTAGCGACATTATTAATTTAAAAGTGGGGCAGTTTGAACATAAAGCGTTTAGTTTTGACAGTGATGAGCTGTGAGATAGTATCTTTAAATTTTCTGTTACATTTCTTAGTCAAGTATATTAAATAAAAAAATATTTCAGCGTAGGTACCATTAAACATAGTTAACGATACTATACCTAAAATGTTCTATTGGATATATCTAAATTGGAGCAAACTTCGCTAAAGTGTATTGTGAAAACCACAATCTTTCTAACAATTTGTATTTATTATGTAAGATATTGGTTTCCATTATTCGTCGCAGAAAATTATTCGACAAATACCACGTGTCTTTATTACTATTAGATTGTGCGAATAATATAGTATTTAATAATTTAATATTTGATACATTTCTTTGAAAATAGCAGTTGTTGGAGTGAAATACTTTAAAAATGGTGAGTACTGTTGACTCTATGAATATAATTTACTTGTACTTGCACAAAAGAGCAATTAAAATGGGTACAGCTGTATCGAATGTCTGAAGAAATTGCCCCTGAAATATCCTGTTTCCTACTATTATTTTTAGAAGCATTTATGTAAAAACCTAAACTACTCGTACACAAGATCGAAAAGTCGTGTTTGGGCTCATAAAAAAAGTATTTGCCTCCTCCTATTTTGAAGTCGGTTAAATGATATTTTTGTCAGTAATGTATTTGCTTTGAATTCAGTTTAATTATCTTTCGTTGTTCTGGCAACGACGAACAAACATGATATCGATTGGCGATGCTATTGAAAAACCAAATGATGTGTGTTATTCAACAGCGACAAAAACACGCTATTGTCTAATAGACTTTTTTCTGCGGTTACTACCTACACCTACTGTACTTTTTATTAGCTTCATTGTACCAATCTTTTACCGCTACTAATACATACATACGTATACAATGATACATATAGTGGTTAAGTAGGTACCAACCTGTAAAGAGATAAGGCTTCTTCAAATGAAATACTGAGTCGAGTGAAAATTAAGTGCGAGATGGTTTGAGTTAGGTATTGACGTACTAGCTTTTACCAGCGATTTCGTCCGCGAAGAACTCTTTAAGGGGCTCACAGCTCCCAATGACCTTCGATCTGTTACCGTCCGTTTTTTCGTGTTTTTTTTGGCTTACCGTATTTATAACAACGAGGTTAACCGAAATAGTATCTCATATTTACTTCAAAACTCATAGTTTTTAAGATATATGGCACTAAACATTAGCAGTTTTAGGCCAAAAAACCAGTCTTATGGACGTAACTTTTGTAAAAAAGGGTTAAAAATAAAAAACTCTCTTGGGTTGTTAGAAACGTCAAAAAGGAACAGTTACATGTAAATTTCATATATAAAAGTGCATAAACAACATACTAATATCAAAACAGAGCTTTTTTGGACCATGTTTGAATAAATCATAGAAAAATAAATATACATTTTATTCCAAAAAACTCTCTTGCAAAAGTAGATAAAGTATTGAAGAACCGATTAACGTTTGTGGCATAAACATATATATTGTATTGACGGAGGAATATCAACTCAAAACTCATCAAAACTAGTCAAAAAGCGCAATGAGCCCCTTAAGCGCGCCCCCATACAAACGTTACCCTCTCACCTCTTTAGAAAATGATTTCCTATAACATAAATTCTCCATGTCTTATTCCGGGGCAGAAAATAAAATAGCGGATTACGAGAAAAGTTAACAAACGGATAGTCAATACAATTACTTAATTCCGGATATGATGAATGATCATAGGTAGGAAGTGGACGTAGATATACATCTGTTCAGTCTTTTTTTAGGCCGACTTGAGAATCGAATGTCAGTCTTACTTGTTCAAATTAACATATAGAAAGAAAGAAGAAAGAAAACATTTATTCGTGGACAAAACAATGGTGTAAAAAACAAAACACAGAACGTAAAAATAGCAGGGTCCACGAAAAGGCCCCGACTCAGCATGGTGCTAACCTGCTGGTGGTGCTGGCCAGCGCTGGTCTTCCGTCGGAACCTTTACATGAGTTACCTCCTGGAAGGCAACACAAAACAAATACCTACGCTAAACATAATATATCTTAAAACTATTCCAAATCCGACGCCAGAGTGGCACGGCAGATTGCATCGTGTGAACGCGTCGCCAAACTGTGTGTCAGTGTCACTGTCAACTTGACAGACCGAACGCAACTTTTATTTCAGATAGTGAATATATGGTGAAATATACGTAAATACAGAAACTGAATACTAAGTTAAAAGTACAATTGTGATACAGGAAGAAAACTAAGAACGAATACATATTTGACAGGTATTATGTGGGTGATATAATATCCTTTGCCTGAAAAAAGTATGTAATGTTGCGGCATGTAAGAACTTTGTACCTACGTTGGATAAAAATTCTCAGGAATCACATATTTTTCAGATGGGGCTGTCTGCAAGTCTTTGTTGTGGAAAACGCTTTAGTTAGAATTTTATCTTCGACCCTTTCTGGAAAAATGATAACTTCGTAGACTAGATGTGTTATTGAGGCAAGTTTCCGTTTACCCTAGGCAAAATACGGTTTTGAAAAACATTAATTTATAATAGTGTTTTTTTTCTTTACATCATTTTAAAACATTATTCTAAGATGCTTTATTCAAGAATCCAACAAATTTTTCATCCGGAAGTATTTATATAGATTTAAATAAAACATGAATAGTTTTATTTTTATTAGTTATCTTGAATATTATAAAGCGAATGTAAATAAACCAAAATAAAGATAGAACCATTTATTCATATTTTTTCTGACTTTTCAGAAGCTAGTTAAGTTATAATTTTTTTGATGTCTGAAATTTTGTTGGATTTTGTCGCTAGGTAACTATTTAATTGATAATGTATCCATTACAAATAAAAAATCAGCTATTATAAATTATTTCCAAATTTGACATTTCTTCCATACAAGTTGTCAGTTTATTGCCTGGACTAGTTGCTATGGATATTGTGCGTAATCTATCATCTCGTCTTGTGCATGTTCATTGCGTAGAAGTGTTCCTAATGACAATACGGCCTAGTTTGTCCCTCGGTTGGAAGGCCAGATGGCAGTAGCTTCCGCAAAAACTACAATTATTATTGATACATAAACCCCTAGCTCTGATCAGTATTCGTTGAGGGTGCCGAAACGTCTTTAGGGTGAACATCAGGACGATGCTTTGGTGGAATGATTTTATATTAATTTTTGCTGTTAGTGAGTCACGGAGGAAATCTTCAACGTGCTATACAAAAAAATACGCGTTTAAAAACGCTTACTATTAAACGAACACAGTAAATAATAAATAATAATAAATAAATATTACGGGACAATCTTACACAAATCAACCTAGGCCCACGGTAAGCTCAGTAAGGCTTGTGTTGTGGGTACTAGGCGATGATATATATAATAGATACATACATATAGATACTTATATACATATATAACATCCATAACTCAGGAACAAATATTCGTGATAAATACACAAATAAATGCCCTGACCAGGATTCGAACCTGGGACCTCCAGCTTCGTAGGCAGAGTCACTACCCACTGGGCTACGGAAGCCGTTACAGTGATATATTTATTTATAAAAGGCTTCTCGAAAACGGCTCTAACGATTTTAATAATATTTACAATGCAGGGGTTTGGGAGCGAAAATACGAGACCTAAAACTTGGTTTCATTTCCGAAAAAAGTCGTCTCAGAAAATACTCCCTGATTTATATTATACATCAAAATATTTTTTTAGACTGCCATAATTATGACTATATATGTGTATTGTTGCATAATAAAATTTGCGAGTAAGCATACCTGTACACCCAACCTTGAAACAACAGGGTTCCAAATAAGATATGCACAAGTATGGCGCTGAAATCGATCGAAGTGAAAGAGGCAGCGCGGGCGCACGCCAGTTGCATTGACGACGCGCGCTTGCTTACGCGCATCGCGATCTATTGTGTATTGGTATTGTTATTGATATTTTTATGATTTATATTGATTTAAATGGTTTTATTTTGTGGTACAAATATACGTCAATGATCAAATAATGCCCTCATTTTGTTAAAATTGTAAAAAATGTGCGTGACTACGTCAATATATCTAAATCTAGATTTTAATATCGACTTTCTCTTGGAAAAAGGTTCCTTGAAGTTGTTATATTTGTTATGGAGTAGGTATAAACACAGCCAACATACAAAAATACATGAATGCGGACAAAGTGACAAAAATATGCGAACATGACATTAATGACAAGGTCGTAGAAGTGTAGGTACCTACAGATATTTTTGTTACTTTAGTAATGCAGGTGTATTATTTTTTGTTATTGGTTGAACCATGGAAAGGCTCTCATGTTGATTTACCTCGACGTTTTATACTTGTTGCATCCGACATAGTTTCACAGGGTATAAATTGCTGAAATGTGTGAAAGCTATAATCATTAAAATTCATATTAGAGTAGAAAGTTTTAACTTAAAAGTAATTGGAAAAAGTGATTTATTCTTGGTGGTAAGCGATAAAACATACTATATGCTCGAATGAGTTTTTAACAAGCTGAATAACCTCGTGATTCGTATCCGTTCGCGCCTTATATAGTCTGTCTTTATGTTGGGCCTTTGCTCTCATAATATTGTTTATATTTATAAGTCCTATAAAATAGGAAGTCGATAGGTTTACGTAAGTGCTTGTGTTAATGGTTGTTTAATACACTGAGTGTTATTGCGTTTTTATAGCAATTTGCATTTACGAGTTTGAGGAAACGAAATTAAGTTGAAATGAAGAAGGTGAAATGTGAATAGTGCCATTTCCTTCGTACATACACTAGTAAAGACCAATAGGTACTATGTGTGCCGTTGTATTTCATCTACTTTATGTTAGTGATCTAAATATCTATATGATTATCGAGAGCTGACTGGGGATCGGAAGTTCGGATTACATATTTACCTCAAGTCCGTAAAGTCCCAGAAAAAGTTCTCCCGGAATATTACTTGTATGACCGTTTCTTCGTTTATTTATATTATCAATCTATCTAAATAAGCTGTATATCATATTCCTACCTGTGTGACGACACTGGATAATTAAAAAAAAAAAATAAAAAAAAATTGGATGTTGTCATAGCAACTAGAAATAAGGAAATAATCAGTCTTAGAGTGAGTATCCACCATTTCCACCACAGATGCTGAGCTGTGTTTTCTTATATTTGGCACGATGCATCCATTACTTGTATGGAAACAGAGTCTGGCTGATGGATGATAAACATAGAAAAGAGCGGCAAATAAAAAAAACTGTGTTGCAATTAAAAAAAAAAAAAAAAAAAAATTGCAACACCGTGTATAACGCGATAAAATATTAATCATAATTGAGTCGCTTAACTTCAAACTCGGGTAAATCCAAATCTGACATTTTTTAAGATGTTGGTATGAAATAAAAGGGTAAAAAAACTAGTTTTGTTACAATTTAATCAGTTTAGTATAATTTTGTCTGGTTTTTGAGAAAAATACAGTTAAAATTTTAAAAAATCAGGTAATTCCATATGACAGTTTTATTCAAATGTATACCTACAAGTCCATCCAAGCCAATCAGCGAAAGAAGTTCGTTCAACATGGCTGACAATTGCTAATCGTATTTTTTTCAAATTTTGATAAATCCAGGTCTGTCAAATCAAAATTATACAAATCCACACAGAGTTTTTTCAAAGATAGACAAATTACAATCCATTATATCAAATGAAGGTAAATCCAATCAAAATTTGATTTTGTGTAAATAATGGATGGTTTTAATGCTGAATTTGCCGAACAGGATGGCTTTATTTAATGTTCTAGGCATAATAAAAAATACTGCCTTTCAAATCACCGGATCAACGTTATTATCACTTTTTCTCAATTATCTCGGAAGTGGTTAGAGTGGATTAATCTGAGTTTGAAGTTAAGCGACTCAATTATTAATGATACTTGAACGATTATTATTTTTCATCAATTCACACAAACTGATCAAGCAGAAGGAAGTAAAGTTATATGATACAGACGAAATAAAACCCTTTCACTTCATTCTACTAAATATTAAAAAAAAAAAACAAAACCACTCCCCAAAATTTAAATTTGGGCGAGACATAATAGGGAACTTGCATCTTTTTATTTTATTATGAAAATCAAAAGTATAATACAGCATTAAAACAGCTGTAGCACTAAAACTTTCTTATGATTAATTTTTCTAATGTTATATGCATTTGAAATCTGCACGCGCCGGCACCCTCGAAAACGCTCTATATTAAAGTTACATAATAAATAAATAAATTAAACTGGCTTATGCTATGACGTCACAGCATATATTCTCGGCGCGTTTACTATGGAGTAAGTCATTAATTTGCAATTATCTCCACAACATTTGCGTTTAAGTATATACTTGTCATACAAAATATCATTTCTAATTCAATATTCTGTGTAACTGTTGTTATTTTCTCGAAAAAAAATTTTTTTTTCGTCATTTTAAAGTGAGATAAAACCAATACAATAGTTTTTTTTCTTCTGTATGATATTTTTACGTATATCCGCATCAATTGAGTGCAATTTATTCGAAATTGAAGTCACATGCAAGTTCCCCATTCTCTTATAAAGCAAAAACCTTCCTTTTTATTATGGAACAGTTACTTTCTTAGTTAGCATATCAAGTATCAAGATTAGACATCACACTATTTTAAGACATTTGACACATTTGACAATGATATTACTGTTGCCATATAAAAAGTGTTAAATAAATCTCAGGCTCATCTTGCACTAGCCAGACTCTAGGTTAGCATATCTCTGGTGGATCCCTTAAGCTGAGCTCATCGTATATCCATTTTGTTTGTAGCTTTAAAGATTGATGAGTCAACGTGGTCATTTCCTTTAATGTGCCATTTAGTGTAGGCGAGTTCCTTCTAAGAAAGACTAGCTTTACACGTAAGTTGGCTTCATAATAGATCATTTGGTAGAGTTTTAACTACTTTGCATTGGTTGCGTCTTTCAAAGTCTCGTGGACATTGTATTAATTATAAAAAATAACGGCGTCCATGCGCTTATAGCTTATGGTTGGCGGTGTTTGCGCAAATATTCGTGTTGCATCTTTTTTCTTCCTACTGCAAATGAAAGAGAGGCGAACCCCCAAGTGTGGTGCGACCATTAGAGCTCGTCTCCAAACATAAGTGAGAAACGGAGGAAAAAAAACGGTCAGCTGCTAATTTAATTACAAATATCGCAGGTATGAGATATCTAGTCGATAATAAGATATGTGGTGGCTATGTCCATCCTGAAGGCCCATTCTACATACTGGAGAGGTAGGGCACAGCGGAATGTCATCTCAACTCAACTGAGGAAGTACCTCCACTTTACAGAAGACCGCAGCCATAATAGCACCACTGATGCTTTGTAGCATGTGGTGTTGTGTTCCTGGTGGTGAATAAGGTCGCCAGAGCTCCCTAGGATGCGCTGTGTTGGGAGTGTGGGACCTGCATGAATCCTCAAGTGAATAAAGGGTCGGCAACGCGCTTGTGATTCTTTTGGAGTCACAAGTGTCCATAGGCTACGGCACCTGCTTAACACAACAGACAGGCCGTAAGCTTGTTTGCCACCGTCGTTGTATAAAAAAAACATACTGGAGAAATATTTAAAAAAATCGGATGAGAACAGAGATTAACTCAATCTTTTTGCCCGACTACGGCAGATCCGAAATTAGGGATATGATTTTAGCAGTCATGTTTATATTTACGTGTGTTCCACTGTAGCGTTCAAGATACTGAACCGATTTTTATGAATGAGGTATCAATCGATGCGAAATCATGCATGCTCGTAGTCGGGATCGGGATACAGTTTTAAAAACTTTTTATTTTGTGCTTGTTATTAATTATTATATTCGTCTGTTAGCTAAGCATAAACAAATTAACAAACAAAACTGACTGACTATGAGATTTAATTATGAGACACAGTAACGCAATATCATATATCAGAATAGTTTGCCCAATACCTAATGTTGTTAATAGTGTAGTTACGTGATTTCTGAAATTGCAGAGGTCTTCGTATCGTGATCCGATTATAGTGACTTGACCAAAGCATTACTTACTTTATTATTATTATTGTTTGTTACTTGTCTGTGGTCAGAGGTCTACATTACGTAAATTTATTGCGTCTGTATCATATAAGTCATATTACTTGACCCAAACCTTCTCATTTAATGTAAACATAATTGTAAACTCCTATATAGGGCCGTAACTAGCATTTACGTCATACATGGCTATAATCCGCGTCAGGAAAAGCCCAATTTCTGGTCAGGGGAGACGTAAAATTTGTACTCGATACGGTCGGACAGAAATATAGCCTCAAGCCGCATATTTTAATTTGCAAATGCCTGCGATCTTAGACATTCCTTTTTTGTTTTGCTGCTCTGTGAGCAATTTACAATTACTACCGAGTGGCACAATACTGCTTTTCATACCAAAGTTGAAATTCCTCATTTGAGGACAACAATGACTGTTTTCTGTTTTTTTGTAGATACATATACATAGCCATAGTTTCCGTCAAAAATTTAATTTTTGGACAAGCTTTTATTGCTCACTGTACCTACTTTTCTGTATACCGTCATCAACTACTCTTTGAGACTATTCTAACGAGCCCAAACTCAACGGGGTTACATCGGTTAAGTACTGAATTCCCATGGCCACCTTCTGTCTCCATCAGCAGATCTGCTCGATGCACAGTGTTTTTTTACCCAAAAAAGTGACATCCTCCGTTTGTGGATTATTTCTGCTCAGTAGATCATTACAAACCTACGACAAGCATACCCAGAGGTCAATTTTGTATAATTGATTTTTTTTTAAATCTAGAAGTTTTCCGGACTTTGAAGGTTAAATTGGTGGAAATCATTCATACAAAAAAAACTACACGTAATAGAGTTGTGCTTGTATAGATGGTTTATAAAGTAACCCTAGGCGTATATATTCCCGTTTTTATTTAACCGAAACTTATAATAGAATCTTCCAAAACGCGTGTTTTTTACGAAATCAGGTTTTATTTTTTTACAACTTTTCTAGCCCGAAGTAGAACCTCTGTTTGGTACAGATCGATGCCTTAAACTAAGGTGTATGCCCAACAAAAATACTACATTCAAGTCGGGCCTATGTTAGGACAAATAGATTTTTATGTATGGAGGTCAGATTCCCGAATTTAGGGTTATCACATAAAGGTCAAATCACTTGGTGATTTCCGATATGTTTTATATTGAACAAAACCACAACATAAGGTAAATTGGAGTTTTATTTACTTAATTTAACAATAACATTATTCAAATAAATTTTCTTCGTTGTCTAAGAATATCGTATCAACATTTGAATCTCCATAGTCGTCCTGAGAACACGTTAGCTCTGGTTCATTTTCATCTGTGTGCCAGGTGCTTTCTTCGTCAACAGCCTTTAGTAGATTTCGCACAGCAGCTGCCAAAGGAACACTTTTTGATTTTTTTTGTCTACGGTGGAGGCGAAGCAGTGAGATTGCCGGATCTGATGACTCTAATGCCCGATGAAAGAGATCAGTTATATTTTTTTTCATATCCATTTTCCGGCAATGATGCTCTCTGTCTCTACGCCAGAATTTATTCCTGGATTCAGCTGCTTGTTCAGAAAGCATACCTACCGGGAGGGGATTGGAATCGATGATCTGTTGACCGTGCACTAATATTTTATGAATAGTCACCGTCATCGGATGCTAATTATAGGTTGCGACATATTTTTCTGCAAATTCCCTACAATAGGTTCCAAACTTGGTGGAGTGTATGACAACTCACAATTAAGTAATTGTCACTTGGATTGTGTACACGTCGTCTAAGAGCCAAGATTCAAGTCCTAATATATCTGCAAACATATACCTATATTTATCTGATAAGGCAGTTCGAGCATTGCATTGCCATCGTTGGTGGTGCCTGCATTAGGCCTTACCACGTCGACCAACAAACCCATCTTGCTCCTAATTTCAGCCTGGATACGCTTTTTTCGTTCTTGTACTATGCGACTCTCTGCTGTGTTTTGATTGATTCTCCATTTCTGTACAGCCGGATCGTTCTTATATCCGAGATGCAATAAAAATTCGAGAATACGTATAATCGAAAAGTGTTTTAATGTTGTATTAACCGTTAGTATTATATATTTAAGATAGAAAAGATGCAAATTTTAGCTAACCAAACCTATTATGTCACAAAGGTCAAAATGGTGACAACCCTAATACACATTTTTAAAAATCGTTTTCTCCAAACCTAGGCCTGACTTGAACGTAGTATTTTTAAGGGGCAAGTAATTTTTATACACCTTAGTATAAGGCATCGATCTGTACCAAACAGAGGTTCTACTTCGGGCTACAAAAGTTGGAAAAAAATAAAACCTGATTTCGGTAAAAACACGGTTTTTGAAGGTTCTATTACAAGTTTCGCTTAAGTAAAAACGGGAATATATACGCCTAGGGTTACTTTATAAACCTTCAATACAAGCACAACTCTATTACGTATAGTTTTTTTTGTATGAATTATTTTCGCTAATTTGACCTTAAAGGTCAGGAAAACTTCTAGATTTAAAAAAAAAACAATTATAGAAATTGACCTCTGGGTATGCTTGTCGTAGGTTTGTAATGATCTACTGAGCATAAATAATCAACAAACAGAGGATGTCACTTTTTTGGGTCAAAAAAAACACTGTGCGATGGTACCATAATATTGAATTAATTGCAATTTTTTACGGACAACTTACTTGACATACTTACATACATACGAACAGTAGTGCAAGTTAAATAAAAGCTTGTAATAAAAATAACATCAGTACAGCTCTTTTCGGTACAAAAGTAGATTGTACAACAAGGGCATAAAACGAGCCAATTAACCTGAGACGTTTATAATTTTATATCCACCCGAGCCACCGGCGAGGGTGGATAGTTAAGTCGAGGGGTTAAATGGCTAATTTATGCCCGAGTTATACACACTGCTTTTCACTTCGGTTGCGAGAAAATAACAAATAATTGCAAAATTAAATAAAATAATAGCTCATTCCTGTCACTTAACTTTTTAAAGTATTTATTTTTAATTTTCGACGCTAGTGATATTAGACTGAGGTACTTCATACTGCCAAGTCATTTAATGGTTCAATACATTTTAAAATAATAATTGACTCCTATATTATATTTATCCTATAGAAGCTACGGTAGCCTAGTGGTTCAGGCATGCGGCTGTCAAGCGGCGGTCGTGGGTTCGAATCCCGGCTCGTACCAATGAGTTTTTCGGAACTTATGTACGGAATATTTACCGTTAGCTTTTCGGTGAAGGAAAACATCGTGAGGAAACCGGTCTAATCCCAATAAGGTCTAGTTTACCCTGTGGGTTGGAAGGTCAGATGGCAGTCGCTTTCGTAAAAACTAGTGCCTATGCTAAATCTTGGGATTAGGTGTCAAAGCGGACCCCTGGCTCCTTTAGGGGCACAACCGGGAATAACGCTAGGAGGATGATGAATTGACTCCTATATTATCTGGTTTTATTTATTTAGTAATGGAAAACATGGATGTGAAATTTATTAAAGCAAATCAAATCAAATGACAAGTTTATTCTACGAAGTTTTATTGTGTGTGTGTGGCTGTTAGGCCCGATTATCTTAGTCTTTAAAACAATTTTACTTTGCGCACTAGAGCATAAAAGTGGCATTTTGTGCAGCATACATCCAGCACACAGGCGAACTTTGCGAGCATGAGGAGTGAAAAATACATTATTCAAAGATTAGTTCATATTTCAAGCATGATGTAACAATTTCACAACACCCAGTCTAGAGGTCTAGTAATTCTAGTATACATAATTAAATTTATTAGCCCCAAATTAGCATACTCGTAGAAAATTAATGAAGGACCGGACCTTGACCAAATTTCTTCATACATATTTATAAATCCTGTGATCCCGGATTCAGTATGACTAAAATTAATTATTAATGTCCCCTTATCTATATATATATATATATATATTTCTACTCCTGTACCGTTATCTGTCATTTATATAGGCTGTAGCTCAAATACAATGACACCACTAATAACTCGGCGAAAAACTCTATGCTCTATGGCCCAAAAACGCACTGTTTAGCGTACTTTTTTGGTTCATACATTTTTCATAAAAGCACTGTTTCACTTTTTTTTTAATCGGCCGCTATATTGCAGTGGTGATTTCATACACAAATATTTCGAAATAATAGTATTTTTTTAAGATTTAACATTTGTACCTATATTATAAATTATTTACTACAATAATAATAAATCATCATCTATTGTGTGTTAAATTACATGTTTTATAAATTCTTGGTATTATTTATAAAAATAAACAGTTCGAATTCGGTCCGGGTCCGGATTCGGTTTGGTTCGGATGGCAAGTGCAAACAAATTAAAACAAAACAAACCATAAGCAAGAGGTGTCACATTTCCGATTTCCCACCGTATTTGTATAAAATGCAAAATATTGTTCAAAATGCAAAGACGAAAGACGATAAACTATTAGTCCTAACCTATTAAGATTTTATTCGTGTTTGTGAAAACAAAAGTGTACGTTCCTTTTAAAATGGTCGAAGAAATTAATAACTGCACTCCTGAAGAAATTGCGTGAGTAGCAAAAGTACGAATAGAAAACTTGCTACCTGAAAAGTTTAACTATTCTGCACAGTGTTTTATAGAAGCCGAAAAAGTGACATCCCCGTTTTATTACAAATTACTGTAGTCTAGATCATTACAAATGTGAGACTAAAACTCCCGCGTTTCTAATATGCGTAGTTTTTGAGAAATACATTTTTGAAAATCTTGTTTCTGACACCCGGATATTACGAAAAACATTTATATATTGCAAATTATTTAAGAAAACTTATCTGTTGTTCAAATTGTTGGATAATCCCTTCAAAGATATACATTTAGAGGCAATTACGACCTCTCTAGGTACATTTGTTACAAAGATATTAATGATTTTATAGATTTTGGTTTTTATTTTTTTTCTTCTATGTTCCACCGTAGTAGGACGCGATATTTGTATGACAGCTTTATTATTATGTCTTCTATCTACCCTGTTTTTTACAAGTCCTAATTCCATGGAACATTTAATCTACAGTCAATTAAAATTTTCGGTCAGGGCTGCCACTACCAGTATCCAGATTTCCTGGATATAGAATTAACATAGTAACATGGTATAGCACTTTTATGGGTGGTGAGTAAGAAAACATTATTAGGAACATACACATACTAAATCATTGTTTTTTTTTAAGATTCAGTAATTATTTCTTAGCTATTGAGAATTTGGTTATATTGCCCATCTCAATTACCTAGTGTTTTATTTAGTGTTTTTTTGTAACAAAGTAAATAATAAGGTATGTAATACATATGTAATAAGATTATGTGCCTGTACATTTTTGTAGTTTGCTCTTTGTACAGTCGAAAAATATGTACGCTCTTACGCTCGAGGACCATGACAAGACAAATCAACACAAGAAGCGTGACAAGTCATTGAATGTCTTCTTCTACTTCCAGGCTCTCTGCCCCATCTAGCACCTCATGGTAGACTCCTTCCCAAGTCACATGTAGCGTTTCATAGAAAATTTGTGCGAGTTTTAGTTCTTGGCGAAATTAATAAAACAAGTTACTGACCGGGTATCATACATTTAAATTTTAAAAAGCAAAATCAGTACGTAATTCGTGATTATTACTTCCTTCAAATTTAAAATTACAAGTAATTTACAAAATACTAGGCTATAATTATTTGTGCAAGTTTCAGCTCTTGGCGAAACTAATAACACAAGTTTCTGACCAGCAAGTCGGTCACGTAACGCATTTTATATACGTTCAGTCAGCATCAAAAGTAGCTACGCAAACGAAGACGTCAAAAGTCTTTATTAAAAGGGAATAAGAGCTTTTGACGTCTTCAATTACGTAGCTACTTTTGATACTGACTGTATGTTAGGTAAATTTAACTGTCAGTTTTATATGGAAAAATTACAGTTGCATTGTCCTAACGCGCGTTCGAAACGTTACGTGATCACCCCTACATAATATATTATTTTAAACAGCAAATACGATACTCATAAAACAAAACAGTAATCAGTGAAATTACACGTAATTAAAAAAAAACTAGACAATAGCTCTTTCTTCTGTATTAGATTAAAAAAACATTCAATACTTAACTCTTACAGTCATGTTTTGCAATCATCAAAATCAAATATCGAAGATTTCTCTCAATATATTTTTTTTAAGCCTTGACGACCCGAAAAAACATAAATAATTGGATTCCTGAAAAAACGGCGTATAAAATTCAAAATACCGAAGTGTCAACCCTAGTGGCCGGATAAACCGGATATATAGAGTTTAGGTGATTACTTGAATGTTCCATGGAATTAGGTCTTATAAAAAATAGGGTAGATAGAAGACTTAATAATAAAGCTGTCATACAAATATCGCGTCCTACTACAGCGGAACATAGAAGAAAAAAAATAAAAACCAAAATCAAGAAAATCATTAATATCTTTGTAACTAGTGTACCTAGCGAGGTCGTAATTGCCTCTAAATCTTCGAAGGTTTTATCCAACATTTTAAACAACAGATTTAATTAATAATTTGCAATATATAAATGATTTTCGTAATTCTTAGGTATCAGAAACAAGATTTTCAAAAAAATATTTCTCAAAAACTACGCATATTAGAAACGCGGGAGTTTTAGTCTCACATTTGTAATGATCTGAACTGGTACGGAACCCTTCGTGCGCGAGTCCGACTCGCACTTGGCCGGTTTTTTAATACTTTCAAGCTAAAACGGCTCCCCTAGGATAACACGCAAAGGTTATTTCGTGGGCGAAGTATGACTCAAAAGTATCAAGTTACAATTTCATGAAAATAAGTACCTATGTTTTTTATGAAATGATCTCTCCTTTTACCTTCGGTCTAGACGGAGCGCTCCATTGAACATGGTTACAAATTCTACTCACATTATACTTATATTTAATTTTATTTCTGCACGGGTGTTCCCGGGAATTTCCGTTAACTTCGGCATATTGCAGAGTACATTCACTGAAACAGATTAACATAATTATTTCTTGAATACATAAACTACACATAATTTTTTGATCGATTTTTGTACAAAATAATTTAATGTAGCATTAACGGTTGTGGTCTTGTTCTACAAGGGTCTTGAAACACATGAAATAAAAAATGTGTAAAAAATATATAATATCGAATGAACTCACTTTGTAAACCTTCTTGTAAGTAAAAGTCTTCGGTTAAAACTTTGTTTTCAAAGTAAAATATTTGCTGTTAAGCTACATAACTATATTTATACGTGTGACCCAAATGTGTTTGATTCTTCATGTGTGTTGAAGATAAAACAGCGCATATTTACATCTAGTTTAGAGGTATTTAACTAAGTTATGTTCGTCAAATACAAACACAAGACTCTTGATTAAAAACCGCAGTCAAATCGGTCCGTCCGTTTAGGAGCTATGATGGCACAGACAGACACACAGATACACATCATGTAAAATTTATAACACACTTCGTTTGCGTCGTGGGTTAAAAATAATCCAAACATTAAGTAAGAAAATCTGTCTCTGGTCGATCCTTCATGTCATTATCTGAAGATTGAGTTCTTGGTGGGGACGCAAGTCGATAAGTCTAATTGGCTACATTCCTAAAAAAAAATTTTGTCCGTCAGTTAGATTATCAATAAATATTGGACACGTATTTTTTTGTTTGTCAATTAAACAATAAAATATGAACTTGCACTTTTTAGCATAATGTGACGTCATTTTGATAATCTAACTGACTGACTAAATAGACGTACTAATATTTTTTTACCCAGGAATGCATCCAATTATGAACATAAGTAGGTAAACTATTATTATGTCACACAACACCCAATACAATATCCCCAGTCGTCAGATATACCATGTCCCTGTGACATTAATGTATTGACTTTGTCGAATTTGCATAGCGTAGCGTAGGTGGCTTAGGTTGCCTAGAGCTACATTCTATCGTGAAGGCCGTCTTGCGGCCTACCATCTAGGTTTAGGTTGTGTTCTACCTAAATCACAGTTTCGCAATAATAATAATGCTATAGGTAGTTTCGATCTTAATCTTGCTAGACTTATTATTGGGATTAGTTTGATATTATGAGATAAGTTTGGACGTAATTATAGTTGTAAATATAAAACAATAAGGACTGTAGTTCTTTGAACAGTTATTATACAAGTTTATATCAGGTTAATGGATGTCGTAACTAGATTTTTGATTATAATTCACATCTAGTTAGTCATTACATTTGATACTGACTCTGTATTACTTATACAAGTATTCCAGCGCAAAGGTCTAATGATATTTCATTGCTATGAATATTATAACACAATGAGCAAAGCTTGTGTCATTTATTTGAACGTAAACTCATTGTAGGTTATTTTGAATGTTTTGTACGTACTTATTATACCCATTATTTGTTGTAATGTAATTTTTATTGCAATAACAATACCAATAACACCGTAATAAATATTGTGACTTCAAAAAGCGAAGAACAAATACATCAAGGTACCCTGAAATTCGCTGCGATCTTGATATTTATGTGTTACCATAAACTTCAAGACTTGATCAGTTGCGTTGGTGCAACATGCGGATTTACTTCAAGGACTACAAAATCAAAGTGGTAAGCTCTTAAAACATGTATAATGAAACAGGTCACTTTCGTCTTTAAGATCGATTATCGCTCGACATGTTTCGAAACAATACGTGGCTCTTATTCATGAGTGCTCGCGATGCCGGCGCGCCCCCTTCGATCAAATACGGGAATCTGAAGCTGTCCATCCTACGGAACGTATAGATAAATTAACGAGAGCATGGAATTGCATATGTAGTAGTATCGTATGTTTACTACAAATGCAATTCCATGTTTTCGAGAATTTATTTTATTTAATCGTATGGCATTTAAAACAGAAACATAATAACTATAAATTAATTCTAAGGTTTGTCAGCCACTTGATGGCCTTGTCGCCAAGGGTGATCAGGTCTTCTGGTGGTCCGTCGGCGTAGCGCGTTATGGGGCAATCCTCGATTATATGGCGAATCGTTTGTTCCTCGGCACCGCACGAGCAAGTTGGGGATTCCACCCATCCGCAACGGTGTTTATAGTGAGCGCAGCGACCGTGGCCAGTACGGAGTCGGTTGATGTTACACCAGTCCCGCCTTGGGAGATCGAACCCTTCTATACAGGAGCCCGGTGCAATAGTGGATCCCAGTTTTCCTACCATCTTGGAGTTCCACGACTGCGACCACTCTAGCTTCAGATCGAAATTTTGGGCTGACAGTTTTCTGGAAATGCTGCACGGGGCGTTTCTGGACTTTAGGCGTACAGTAGCGGGATTCATAAACTCCGCATGCATTGGAAGGCTCGGGTTCTTCTGGATCTTTGCTACTTCTCGTAACAGGGCGACATTCCTACGTAAATCCGGTGGGGCGATTCTTGACAGTACTGGAAGCCAGTGGCAAGGAGTAGATTGGAGCGTGCCGGAGATAAGTCGCATGGCCTTTTTCAGCTCGACGTCAACTCTGGTGGTGTGGACGCTACCCAGCCAGACTGGTGCGCAGTATTCGGCAGTCGAGTAAACCAGAGATAGCGCCGAGGTTCGCAACACGTCTGCGCTTGCTCCCCATGAGGTTCCGCTCAGTTTCTGAATGATGTTATTTCGGGTCTGGAGTTTGCGAGCCATACCAGTAAGGTGCTGTTTGAAGGTCAGGGAGCGGTCTAGAGTGACGCCGAGATATTTTGGGAAGAAGTTATGTGTCAATGTTGTACCCTGTACATTGACCTTTAGCTCCTGCGTGGCGCACTGGTTATGCAGGTGGAAACAGCACGCTTCTGTCTTACTTGCGCTGGGTGTAAGTCGCCATATTCGAAAGTACTTGGCCAATAGCTCCATATCGCCTGATAACGTTGCTTCCAGGTTTTGGAACTCCTTGCCCTGAGTAACGAGACATATATCATCGGCGTAGATAAATTTCCTGGCAGCAGTATCAGGGAGGTCGTGAATATACAAGTTGAACAGAATGGGCGCCAACACGGATCCTTGGGGCAGACCGTTACTCAGCATTCTGGTATTGCTGACCTTTGAGCCCAAGTGTACGCTAAATCGCCGCTGGGAGAGCATGTTCGATAACAGCTTTACGATGGTCAAGCTAGGCACAGTCGCTAGCAGTTTGCAAAGCAATCCTTCTCTCCATACAGTGTCGTAAGCTGCCGTCAGGTCCACAAACACAGCACCGGACTTCAGCCCTGTTTGGAAGCCGTTTTCAATGTGCGTGGTCAGAGCTAGGGCCTGGTCCGTGCAGCTCCGCCCGGTTCTGAAACCTGCCTGTTCCACTGGTACCACTCGATCTATGAGCGGCGCTATCCTTTTGTATATGAGTCTCTCCATTAGTTTGTAGCAGTTGCTAAGCAGCGCAATTGGGCGGTAACTGGAAGCTTCTCCCTCTTTTTTGCCTGGTTTCAAAAGCGCGATCACCTTTGACTCTTTAAATAACCTGGGAAGTTTGTTGAAGTGGAGAATGTCCGAGAAGAACACAGTGAGCCATTTTACTGCGTTGGGACCCAGTCTAAGCAGGAACTCGTTGTATATTTTCGAGAATTCATCTATAGCTATGCAACGGTAGTCAAAAGGCGGTCTTGGCACTAACAAGTTTACCTGATGTATCAAAATGTACGTCATCTAAAATCTTTTACAAGCAAATATGAATAAAACTTCGCACTTCGATATTAATCGTTAATCCAAAAGCCATTATCGAAGACTGTTTGCAAGTGTTGCATCTCATTATCTCGTGCGCGGAAGATATATACGTGTATAACGGGGCGCGGTTTACAAGATCAAGGCACCCCCTTAAGAATTAATAGCCCTCAAGAGCACTAACATCTGCGTGCAGCCGTAAAGGACACAGTTATCTGCTGAAATAAGAGGTGTCTTCTATTTTCCACTATTATTGCTTTCCCTTCGGCTAACGGCCAAGTCGAGCGCAGGTAACGGGTTTAAGGGTCTGGGAAAACGCTTTGGCGAACTCATCCCTATGGTTACACGGTCGATGTCATTCCCCTTTATTTGTAAGGGCGAGGTTTATGTTATGATTATGAATGCTTCGTTACCTGATACACGTTGGATTTTAATAGATTGTTTACTGTCACAGTTCAATAAAGTTAGCGGTTTCCAGGTGATTGTTATGCCAGCCAAGTGAGTTTATTGAAATTACAATTAAATTTGAAAACCAGAAATACTAGAGCCACTTAGAAGTTGATTTCCTCACCCCACCTCAAACGAAACCAGTGTAAATGTAAACCGGACCTCTGATTGTGGCCAAGAACAATATACAACGTGTCCCAAAACTCAACGATAAGCCGGCACCAGAGGATGGAGCTGCTTATGATTAGTCGAGAAAAAATAAGGAAAAAAATATATCTAAATATATAAAATAAAATATATCTACCACGTGTCCCAAAACTCAACGATAAGCCGGCACCAGAGGATGGAGCTACTTATTTAGATATATTTTTTTCCTTATTTTTTCTCGACTAATCATAAGCAGCTCCATCCTCTGGTGCCGGCTTATCGTTGAGTTTTGGGACACGTTGTATACTAGGGGTGACGGGTGAGGTGAGGTAAAAGCAAGTCACAGAATAACACAGCAGCGCCGCTAGCACGAGTGTGCACGCGAGATGGCTTGCATGCGCGCACGATAAGATTGTCTTTGTCGCGTACCCTACGTCTTACATTACCGTATACAAGCATGCTGTTGTTGCCGTCCTTGTCTAACGTATATAATATAAGTGTATAATAAACGAAGTGTGGCCGTAGCGTACCTAGGGCCCATCGAATGACGACGATACTACAGTCCCCCGCGGCTATGAAGTCAATCCTGACACATTGCGCAACTATGACGTTTCTGAATAATGACAATGTCAACCATGGGAAAAAATTACATATTCAACCCTAGTCACAGATTATATAATAGTTGCCCTTAGTGTCTCAGGATTGACTTCATAGCCGCGGGGGACTATAGGTACTTAATTTGATAATTACGGCATATGATGACTCTTTATATTATATCGTTGATTATAGTTACGGGTCGAAGAGGCATATTAAGGCCCACGAAACAAATAATTGTAATAATACGGTATAACATGTATGCGAGATTATAGTGACTTCCCCACTGCTCAACTAGGGGTAAGTGTAATGTTTTCACAATAGTCACAAAGTAGGTAGGTTACGTGCGTTAGGTATCTTCAGATGACCCAAGGGCAAACCGCCCAGAAATAGAGCGCCGCGCAGCGGGGCTCCGTCGACTCAGGGTAAGAAGGAAATGTTTTTTGTGTATTCAACTGAGTTGAGCAATTTAGTTGAGCAGTGGGGAAGAACACAATATTAAAATACGCTTTTCATTTAACAAAAAAAAGGTTATTTACCGGTTTTGTCTCGCTGAAGTCGGTAATTTACCCAGTTTTGAAAATTGAACGGGAATTGCATTCCCTAATTATCTTACATTCACTGACACATTTATTTTCACAAAACCACGCCACATCTATAGGTTATATAACTTGACGAGGAAACGCCCCAATGACATTAATTATGGTTAATCAACACTCAATCGCGTCATTGATGAGGTGACCTACATATATAACTATCCTGGCATGCATTAAGTCTGCCTACACGCCCGCTTGAGCTGATAGATGAGATATTCGTACAAACTATTCTAGAAACTCTCAGATCAGATTGAAGCCCGTCACAGACTTAGCTATAATACCTGTACCAAAATATATATTTATAGCAAGCTATCTTACGATATATTTTGCATAGGTCCACACACACACAGCTATAATATGTATATGTTTTCGTTAGTTTCAGAATTGTCGTCGCAAGCCTTTATTTGTGCCTTAAAGAGATTTATTAGCCGAAGAGGTTACTGTTCTCATTTGTACTAGGATAATGCTAGTAACTTTAAAGGGGCAAATAATGAGTTGCATGAATTGTATCAGATGTTTAAAAATTATTCATCCTATAGTCAGATCATAGACTATTGTAATATTAACGCCATAGATTGGAAATTTACCATTCCTCTAGAATTTACGAGGCTGGAATAAAATCTGTCAAAGGATTTAATAAAATATATTTAGGTAACGTCAGATTAACTTATGAGTTTTTTTGTACTCGTCGATTAAAATCTGTGTATTAAGATTTCATAGAGAATACTGCAACGTCACTTTTTTCATAGTTGTAGTCCATGTTACTGTCGAAACAATCAAAATAACTGTTTCGATACGCTCCAGACAACCGATTTTTTTTTAAATAGAGCTAAAATAAATTCGACCAATCACGTGGCTGCTTTACCGAACTGTAATGAATTGGACCAATAGAATCGCTTAGATTATTGAGTTTACTCGTTGATGTCGTACGCTCGTTGATGTCTTTTAAGATATCAACGAGCGTACGAGCGATAGGCTGCACTTCGTTTCAACAGCACTTAGTTTGTTTAATTAATTCAGTTGACTCGTAGAAAATTAATTTTAATGAACTCGTACAAAAAGTATTCTTCACAATAGTGTTATAATCAAGCTTTTTAATCTCGTACCTTACTTAGGCCACTCAGCAAGCTTCGTGGCGTAAACACGGTACTCGGTAGCTCTCTATTATAACACGATTGTGAAATAGTATTTTTTGTACTCGACGATTAAAATATCTGTATTAAGATTTCATAGAGAATACTGCAACGTCACTCTTTTCATCGTTGAATAGTCTGTTACTTCCGAAACAACCGAAATAACTGTTTCGATACGCTCTAGACAACCGAAAAAAAATTGAAAATAGAACTGAAATAAATTCGACCAATCACGTGGTTGCTTTACCGAACTGTAATGAATTGGACCAATAGAATCGCTTTGATTATTGAGTTTACTCGTTGATGTCGTACGATCTTAAAAGACATCAACGAGCGTACGAGCGATAGGCTGCACTTCGTTTCAACAGTATCGAGTTTGTTTAATTAGTTCAGTTGACTCGTAGATAATTAATTTTAATGAACTCGTACAAAAAGTATTGTTCACAATAGTGTTATAATCAAGCTTTTTAATCTCGTACCTTACTTGTGAAAAAATACTATTCTACACTGTTTTAGTTCAGATTGAGAGCATACTGAACTCGAGATCTTTATGTTCTGCTGTATTCGATATACCAGACAATGATGATGTTGTTTGTTTAACGACTGCTCATTTTTAGGGTTCCGTACTCAAAGAGTAAAACGGGACCCTATTACTAAGACTCTGCTCCGTCCGTCCGTCCGTCTGTCCGTCCGTCTGTCTGTCACCAGGCTGTATCTCACTGATACCGTGATAGTTCCAGCTGAAAATTTCACAGATGATGTATTTCTGTTGCTGCTATAACAACAAAAACTAAAAACACAGAATAAAATAGTTTTTTTTTATAGTTAATGGTACGGAACCCTTCGTGCGCGAGTCCGACTCGCACTTGGCCCGTTTTTTTGATTGGGTCTCCGATTTCAGATCTGCCTGAGCATAGTCTAGTGAATAGATTAAACTAGAAAATAGACTTAACATGTTTCAAAAAGTAAAACAAAAGTTTTGAATTTAATTTTATAATAACTATTTAAGTGAACTACAACCAAGAAGCAAGTGGCTGCTGAGGAAAACCAATGTTGAAATTGGACAAATAGTTTTATTGAAAGACGAAGCCACTCCACCTGCTTGTTGGCCCCTCGGTAAAATTATATCTGTCAACAAAAATGCCTCTGAAAATTTGGTACGCTCAGTGCAAATTCAGACTCAGAAAGGTGAAAGGTTGTTAGACCGATTCATAAGGTGATTTTGTTGCCAGTTAATTAAATATTGATATTATAATTCAACTTTTTGTTAAAAAAAGGGGCGAGAATGTTCCGTATTCGAACCTTTTTGCCTTGTCTCTGGCTGAAAGCCGCACATTGTTTTTCAATCTATCGTAGATTCTCGAATTGGTCATGAATAAATAGCTGCATAAAATAATATACTTTTTACATTATTACTATTTATTACATATTTGGTACATTGCTAGAAACATATTGTATATTATAGCTCGGTATATTGCGATATATTTCGGAGAGTGTACGTACCTATCCATAGTTCACTTAGAACACCCTGTTTGTATTAAAATCATGCGCTTGCTAGGACAACAACGAGTTTAGGGTAATGATGGCAAAATATATACAATAATATGATACATATTAATTATTATATATTGTAACTAAGCCTGTGACGGGCTTTAGTCATATACAAATGTTTTTTGGAACAGGAGCTAAGGATTTAGAAGCAGCAAGCTTAGTTTATCTCTCTGTACTGTACTCCCTTCTGGGAACCCTATTGCCTAGTTTTGAACTCGACACTACAATGGAGCTAAGCTAGAACTGTTTGTACTGTTGGCACTCTAATCTTTGGTTGGAGCGCTTTGAAATATGGTTTGACCCGCTTCCAATGCAGTGTAAACCATCGGTATTCTGAAGGAGCGAGTTTGCACTTGCAAGTTGACCGAGCGTTTACATGGTTTTTAAATGGTAATGCTATGTGAAATGTATCAGGGAAGGTTAACCTCAATACTTGTTTATTGTAAAGATTTTGAAATTGTATCTTCTGTGCAGGTCACTAGCCCTGTTTTTCTTCTTTTCGTCGGATCGGATGATGATGAATGCCCGTTAACCCAATTCTAAGCAAGAGCTTCAACGGTTTATCGAATGTTTCGTACCAACAATCTGCTAAACTTGCAAAATAAATACTGGTGTGCGAGCGCAACTTGCTGCCTATGCCAAGTCGCGTCGCGCACAACTTACCCCTAAGTCTCTTGTCTCACTCGCCATATTAGAAAGAGGAGAGTAGATTTTATAGTTTCGCGTCGCGGAGTCAGTTATGCTAGCTCCGTTGCAGTCTCAAAACGACGTAATATTAAGATAACAAAGTGTAAGCTTATATATAATAGTTAGCTAAGCACGCATATATGTCCTAGTAAGCCGTAAACACAAACTCCTTGGAACATTAACGTAATCTCCTTATATCAAGGGATCCGAAGTCAAGGGCGAGAAAAAGCACATCTTGCTAAGAACGTTTCACCTTCCGTCTCATTACGCCGCTGAGGTTCTCCGTAAAACTTAACGGACGTATCTGCCACAGATGGCTATGTCTTCGCAGTGTTTTTCTTTTAAGACTGCGGCTAACACGTTAACCCACTAGGCTCCAGTGGCTACTAAAAGGCATTTTCATCCAAGTCAAGCTTTAGCATTTTCGCTATGGCGGATTTTCCAGTTAGTTAAATTATTCATGTGCAGGATTGCGACGGTAAATTAAAAGCTGATATACGTTTAACCGCTATAGGTATGTTTACTGGGATCCCCTTATGTCACAAACGTTTCACCGAATGCATTGTTTCGTCAAATTTTCATTTCATCGAATTTTTGTTACTCAGAAACCGTTAACTTTTTAGTTAAGTACACTCAGCGTAGCAACCAAAGTACTTAGTCAAATAGTTCGGTACACTATATATTTAGTTTGTATTTGGCCACTTTGACTGCTACAGAGTATTTGACGCTGAGTGTACAGCTAAATGGTCATTGTGTAGAGGCTAGGTTAAGTTTGTTGTATATCTATCACGAAAAGTATACTGTTACTTACTACGTACTTAATATGGATTCAATTCGGTCAATTGGTGCATTTAAATCGGTCAAATATTCAGGTGAAAATAAATAAACAACTGCACATCGTTGTGTTCTGTTCATCCGTTGCGACAAATTATTTTATCTAGTGGAAAAGTCCTCTGGATATAATAGATTTTGAATATTGCCCCCTTATGTATCATCTGCCTATTGACCGCTGCGTAAATGCATCCCATTTCAAAATAGATCGTTCATTCGGAGGCCAGATTCGTTAATCAAAATGTATACGTCTGTAACGATGTCTGTCATTTTCATTCCAAAAGAGTCAATAACGTGGGGATCCCCCTAACCTAAGAGATGCCGTTGACAGTCAGAATACTCGTACAAAGTGGTGTTTAGTTTGCGTTCGATTGACAGAATTTACTTTTACAGTTTCGGATGGAAAAAATGTGCTCAATATGTTTTTGGCAAACCGCTTGCTTTGATTGACGCTTGGAACTGACGTCCCAGTGCAAATAGCTACGGTCAGAAGGCGCATTCACTTTTATGCTCCTTTTGCTATAGTTTATCCTCTAGCCACCCCAAGGGCTAATTAAAAGGCATCATCCTCTTCAATGCAATGTATATGTTACCGTGAGAAAAACACCGTCAGTTTATAATTTTACTCGCGATATTATAAACTGTCGAAAAAGTGTGAACTGTCATAACCGTTCACAATTTAACGCATAATTTAGTTATCAATTTGATGATTCTACATTGATAGTGTACTAACGAAAAATATTGCGTTAAATTGTGAACGGTTTCGACAGTTCACAATTTTCCGACAGTTTATAATATCGCGAGTAAGATTATAAACTGACAGTGTTCACAATCTAACGGTGACATATACATTAATACAATTCTAAATTGGAACAGAGTTGCAATTGTTTTATTTTGTTCGATTTTATAACAAAACAAACAACTCTATCTCCTGTCATGCTATAGTTGTCATAGTTGATTCAAACATTATAATTTTTCTAGTATGTTGAGCTAGAAGTTAAACAAATCTGTGTGTAAATTGCAGCGGCCGTCGCCACCAGAATGCACGGCGCCATGCCGCCGCGCGCAGCCCTCGCCCCGCGCCAGCTGCACGCCGAAACGTGCGCCGGCGCAGCCAGTCAGCGATGCCGCTGGTGAGTCAAGCTAATTCTCAATAACCTCGCGGCACAGCCGAGTGCACAATCTGGGGGCACGGCAGTGCCCCCGCCAAGTCGAGCTAGTACATTACTTACCTAAGGGCGGTAAAAGAAAGAATGTCGCAGATCGCAGGTATTTGACGCCCGAGCCGAAGGCAAGGGCGATAAATATGCGATCTGGGGTTTTTTTATTACCGCCCTTGGTGAGTACAACATTTTACGTCTCTCCCTGCCGAGGAAGTGGTATTTTTCGCATTTAATTACTTATTTATGGGTAGGTATGACGTAAATATATGCAGGTTTGGTCTCATAAGGGGCAGAACACAGTGAACACCTTTGTATCCGTGTCGCTTTAAAGTCGTGTTTAAACTGCCAAACGAAGTTGTCAAAAGTAATAAAGTCGTGTTCATATATTTTTATCACTTTCTCCAAATTTTTGACTGTAGGTACTACTTCCTCCGGCGAGACGAGGTGACTATTTTCTAATTACTCGCATTCACATGACACCTGTCGACCCGTAATTTAAACCATAATTCACACAAAGATAAATAAGTGTGAATCAAAAAGTAGTTTAAAGTAGTAAAGTATTGCTTGAAGATTAGCTTAATGAGATCCCTTATTTATAGGGTAGGGCCTTCGTACTTTGATCTTGTGCGACATTATGTGCTTGAACTTTTTATTGTGTACGATAAACTATAAAGTGCCTACATACCTATTTACCTATAAGAATTCAGTTCAGTAGGGTTTTTTCTAATCTAACATGAAATACTTCTGTCGAGTTGACTCAGTGCTTGAGTCATCAAGTAAAAAAAAAGCCATGATAGTATACTTAGTGGCAATGAAGTAAAAAAACAACGCGAAGTCGAGCAAAATAAACAAAGTAATGTATTTAGTATGTTTAGTTACATATTTTAAAACGTGCTAGTGGAAAGTGTTATTATTTATAATATGTACACATATTTAACAACGTTTTTAGGGTTCCGTACTCAAAGAGTAAAACGGAACCCTATTACTAAGACTTCGCTGTCCGTCCGTCCGTCCGTCCGTCCGTCTGTCTGTCACCAGGCTGTATATCAAGAACCGTGATAGCTAGAGAGTTGAAATTTTCACAGATTATGTATTTCTGTTGCCGCTATAACATCAAATACTAAAAACAAAATAAAATATTTTTTAAGGGGGGCTGCCATACAACAAACGTGATTTTTTTGCCGTTTTTATAGAGAGAATGGTACGGAACCCTTCGTGCGCGAGTCCGACTCGCACTTAGCCGGTTTTTTTTAATAACACGGGTAACGCTTAAAATGCCGCAGAACTACAAAAAGGTTTTCATTTTGAGTAAAACGTAGAGTTCTCATTTCATCCATTCTTAACCCTAATTAACATTCCCTAGAACTTTTCATTTCCTTCTATTTAAATATTAAATACGACTCACGGTAGAAAGTATTTTTAAAGTTCAAACAAGCTCATAATGTTTCTTGAATCTGTAATGGGGTCTTGAGAACTGTAGGATTAATAATGGATCCCCTTTAGAATCAAATACCTATGCAAGCCATCGGAGAGTTTACAAGGAAGGCCGAGCTAGTCTTGGGTAACAAAGTTTCTAGGTTTAACTTCTAAAATATAAGTCACCCCCACGCGACTTGCGTCTTAAGTTTATTGTTTTTGAACTTCATATGAAGTCTGTGGCAGGTGGGGTGGGTGGGATCAGTGACGAACTGGAATGAATTCCTGACTTGAAAGTCAGGGCGGCGAATGGGACACGGATGGTAACTGCGGCCATTGCACAATGGACTCATTTATGTCTCTGCTATAAAACAATTTTATAGGTACAGTCATCGGTCTTTAGTATTATCGTAATAATCTTTAGAAATTTGTCATTATTTGCTAGGCGCTGAAATACAGCTTTTATTATATTGAAATAAGGATTTGAATCATATTTTGCCGTGAACCGTGATTTATTATTTGGCTCGTCAATAAAACTGCATCGCCGCATGCCTCGCGTTCGTAAATCACGGTTATGTCATTTCGATTTCTCGACATTAAAGATTGAAATATATAAATGACGTGTTTATTGTAGCGTAGATAATATGTTTAAACTTTAAAATACGTTCAAGCAGCATGTTTATAAATAATAATAATAATAATAAAAACTCTTTATTGTTGTAACTACAGTGTACATGATAAGTTAAAGCCCTGGCTCTCAAACTAGGTTTCCCTGTGTCTCAAGAGCCAGTTCCTTCCCAATTAAAGGCTTAAAAAATTGTTACAACATTAGACTTATATTCTATTTTAACCTAGTCACGCATGTTTGTCTCCTATGACAGACGACTTATATCCTAAAAATATTGTCATCAAAATTCTTTAATACATAAATAAACATTCCGATTCTAAATTCATCTTGTTCAATGACGCTAAACACTGCACTGTAAATTCTTATTGTCAACATTTATCTTGTAGTTAATTTGTTCCATTACCACAGAACGCAAGGCACGTTGAATAACTTGCTTTATAAATCATTTTGTTCTGGAAATGGTCGGAATGTTTCGCCTCACGAATAGTTTTGAGGTTACTCATTCCGTGCATTTGCAATGGTAAAAAACGATAACAACTTACGATGCTTTAATGCCTATAATACTCTTTGAATGTAAATATTCGGGAAATGTAAGGGTTGGGACAGATTGTATCACAGTCCGTCTCTTTGCACCGTTTGTCTTTGAAACATTTCTTTATGATTGCCTGTCCTGTTCCTCGACATTTTCCGCCCACGTCCTGCCCATCGGTTATGCAAGATTTACAAGCCTTCACGACACTTGGCGTTTCATCGTGACTCAAACTCATTCATCTTTAGGAAGTTTGCTCTACCCGCTTCGCTTTGTGAATGAAAATTTACTCTGTTTGCCCTTTGGCTATTCTATTCGAGTTCTTTTGTTTAGTGACCGAGGGAGCATTGCGAAAAATCAGCACACGCCTGTGCTGATATTATTGGCACGTGCTGCTTAGGCCTTGTATCATTAATTCATTATCAAACATTACTGCAAAGCGTAGTGCCATAGCTACCTAATTGCTATCGTATCAAATGAAAAGTGAATGTATAAAATTGGATGGAATTAACTTATGCGTGTCTATCATTCTCGCTCCGTCGACGTATCAATTAGCGCCATCGAATGTAACGTGAAACTAGCCTTTTTGCACGGGTTATTTCGTAAAAGTGAAATGCTGTGATTGGGATGTATTTATTTTCGTATAGCTTCAGCATTCCGTTATCGTATAAATAAATACTAATCGACAAAAGGAATTAATTAAAAGGGATATAAAGGAACTACGTACCTACATTTGACAGAAGCACAAGGATTAGTATAAGTGGCGCGTTATCCTTCCTCACTCAAAGGAACGTGGCTTGTAGTTCTGTGTAAGGAGAATAATATTCCCTATGTAATCTTTTGTCTATATGTATTCATTATGGGCTACCCTACCAGGGCAGCAGTAACGTGTAAGCGTTATGAATTATTTACTAGTCGACTGGGAACCGTCGCGTACTGAAATATTAGGTATTAATATGAAAACAGGCGGCCCCTGGCACTTTGTGGCTATGTGGGGCAAGGTTGACTAGGTACGCTAGGTTAGCCGGGAAAGTTGTGCAACAGTGCACGATGCTGGTTTCCTGGTATACGCCTACTGATTAATTATTACATTATTTTATTAGTTGGAAGAAAAGACGTACCTAAATTATTTACTTTAAAAACGAAGTTTAAACCGACTTCAATTCAGTACTACGCCAAGCCACATAGGTACATGAAAATATCCACATTTCCTTTCCAATTTACCACATGAGCGCAAATGCGTTGATTATTAAAATGGGCTGATAATATTTGAGAAGTTCCGTCGATTCCTCAAGGATCTCAGAATTAACACTTCATTAGTTGCTACTTCAACGGAATCATGTCAGAATCTTTGACGTATTTTACATCTTTGAGGAGTTCCATAAGTAATTTGTGATCTTCATCATCAGTTCCACTTCACCAAAATTGCAATTTCCGAGGGTAAATACACGAGTTATAATAGAAAATCACTACACGCGTGCCTATAAAATTTGAGGGTTGCCCTCAATTTCCCTGGGATCCCATCATCAGATCCTCACTTGGTGACAATGGGACCACCTCGAGAGTAAAATCTTTCGAATAAAAATAGAAGGGGGATGGATGAAAATTTTAGAAATGCCTGATTTTTTTTTGGTGTTAGGAATAACCTTCCTTAGCACCAGAAAAAAGATGCAGACTTTTCAGATGCGTCAATTATTTTTGAAAAATATAAACACTTTCCTCACTTACGTTTTGGGTTTAGGACGGCAAATAAGACATTTTGCTTGATCCGTCTCGTATTACAAAAGATATCATAAAAATCGGTGGTAAACTGACACTGGCAATGATATTGACAGCTGCAGCAGCTATATTTGTCATTGCCGGGGTCAGATATTTAAAATATTTTTTTCTCCAACTTACTCGGAAATGTTTCCATTAATGGAGTAAAAACACACCTCGAAGTTTATCGTTATATGCATTGATGAGATAATAAATTAAAAAAAATGGAAATACTTCCCGGACATGCCCGGGAAGTAAATATTATTGTGCAGGTTACTTACTTTTAATTTCATGCAAGACTACAAATTCACCATACAGCCAATTGTCCAATAGTCACGTACAAAAACCGACATAGATAGAATAATAATTGTGTCCAAATCATAAGACAGTTTTTTTAGACTTAATTATTTTCTCGGACTGATAAATATTTTGTAACAAATGTATAGTTTTTTTAAATGTCTAATGCGTTTAGGGATTGTCGATTTAACTAAATGTAATAATGCCTATATTTATATTTACTAATACTATAAGTTTTCTTTTATTTATTTTCATTGCTATGTTTTATGTGGAATCAAATATACAATTCGGACCCAATACTTTAAACTTTAATATCCTTAAAAAAAAATTAGGCGGGAAACTGGAATTCATTTTGTCAAAGATTTTCTGCCGTGTTATTTTTACGAAAATAAAATGAGTTCTACAAATAGTGACGAAGATATCCCAATGGGTACACCACCAGAATTAGCAGCAGAGGCAAAGTTGGCGAGAGCTAACTTGCTTCCGCCTAAATCCGAAGAAAAATATTTAAGAACGTTCGCAAATTTCAATTCCTGGCGAAAGAAGAAAAATACCAGTTCGTTGTCGGAAAATGTTATTATAACATTCAATTAAAACTCCTGACATAAGGTTTATTTTTATTACTATTAAAGTGTTGAATTTGTTTAGATTGTAGGTAGATTGTTATATAAACATGTGCGAAATAAATATAACCTTTTAAGATTTTGTTTTATTTCCTCGCATATTTGGAGAAAAGCAGTATACAGGCCTCGGCAGGAATGTCATTTCGTGGATTCGTATCTATTGAAGGACTCGGCTATGCCTCGTCCTTCAAAACCATACTCATCCACGAAATGACTTTTCCCGGCCTCTGCAGTAATATACTATTGTAATATGAGACGGATCAAGGAAAGTGTCTCATTCGCCGTCCTAACCACAAAACGTGAGTGAGGAAACAGTTTACATTTTTCAAAAATAATTGACGCAGCTGACAAGTCTGCAACTTTTTTCTGGTGCTAAGGAAGGTTATTCCTATCACCAAAAAAATAATAAAGCAATTCTAAAATTTTCATCCATTCCCCATTGACAGAGAAATCGGCGAACATATATAAAAAAAATAAAAAAACATACAGTGGAAGATCCAGTGGAGGTTATATGTTCCACTGTGTAACATATAACCTCCCCTTTTTTGAAGTCGGTTAAAAAAGCTAGATTGTCGTCTGCAAATCAAACCTGGAAATTAATGCTTCTATAACATAATTTGTTTGAAACATTATCTCACCTTACAAACAACCTGAATGACATTATTATTGTATGCTTTCTATTCACTTATTTTTTTTTCAACCTACGAAAAAAACGGAGGAGGTTCTCAAGTTGACGCGTATATATATTTTTTTTATGTATGACCACGCATAACTTTTTACAGAGTAGTTCGATTTTGATAGTTATTTTTTAATTGGAAAGGATATAGGAAGTTGGTCCCATATAAAGGAAAAAAAACCAACCTTAAGGGTAGAAAAATAGGGGATGATTGATTTTTATTCGGTTAAAACTTTGTTTTTAAAGTAAATTATTCAAACTACTTGCTACGAAATGTTATATTCTTATCACGAAGATGTGAAAAAATAACCACAAGTATTTACTGAGTTATTCTGCTTGTCAATAGCAAATATCAATCGCATATATTCGATAAGACTTTCGTGCGCCCCGCCGCCAAGTTTGTGTTCTATTCAAATATGAATTCTAATGGATCTTGTAAGTCAAAGGGACAGACGTGAATGCTATTTACAAATAAACTCAAGTCGGGTTTGTTTCTAGTAGGTACACAAGTAATTTATGAAAGCCTTATGCATTTCAAAAACATGCATACGAACACAACACTAGTTGAATGTACTTACTCGTAAGTTACGAGTTTCTCATCATCGTCATCTCATCTGTTTTTGTTCTTAACAAAATTGGTTCTCAGCCGGTTTTGAGATATTGAACTTTGAATTGAAAATGTCGGGGGTTATTCAACTTTTTCAAGTTGTTAATCATTCTTCATTTAAAAAGAAAAGATCAGTGTGTCAAACAGTAAACTGGGTCCGCGAATAGCGCGCCATTTTAAGCGTCAAAGTCACAGATGTATGAATATAAGGAGATCGGACATGGCGGCCGATTTGTAAAGAGTGAGCCTATCGCAAGTACATTAACCCACACAACGCCCAAGTAATTGACAAGACAAAGCACGCACACATCTAAAACACACACACTTGTATACCTACACGCTTATTTGACAATAAACGCGCATCATATCAGGCATTTTGGGAAAAAACGTAATATTCTCTGCGATCAGCACGCGTGCACAGTATGGCAGTGTATGCCCATTGAGCATACAGCTGCGACACTGCCGCCGGCGGCTTGTCCTCTCTCTAGTATTCTATGCTCTGAGGTCAAAGTCATATTAGTCATATAACTATACCTAGATATTTTTCTAGCAGGAACAACATTTGTTAGTGCTTGCCACAATAAAAATATCGACAATCCTGTTATCGATAAGTATCTACTACTTCAACGACAAGACGTACATACAACAACAGACTTATATCGGCTACCTACCTAGACCGTGCACCGATCTTTTACAAATTGAATTTGTTTTGGGACCAAAAATGGGTTTGGAAAAAACTACATGTTGTGACATTCTGCGTCGATTTGAAAGACAAATTCGGTCTGTGTGTGTGGTATGGAGTGACTTACTTATGGCCTAATTAATTCAGTGACACGAAGAAAGAAAGTTACGAAAGCATCCAAATTGTTTTCCGAAATATGTAAAATATAAATAAGTTGATAATTTTGTTATCATTATCTATTTTATACCCTATTACCCTACATATCTATATATCTATGTATTACCTCTATGAAGTTGACTTATCGATAACAGGACGGTCGGTGTTTTTATTTTGTCAATCACTTACAATAAGTCGTTCGTGCTAGAAAAATATCTAGGTATACATATAACACTACCAGTTAATAATCACGCGGAAGGGTTTGTTCAGCACTAATAGGACGTGTACGGCATTATTAAATTATGCCTTTCCAAGTTACAATACTCGAGTCTCAGTTAATACAGTTAACACGTTACTCTTTGAGTTACCCCGGTAACTGTGATAGTAATTTGCCTCAGGCTCAGTTGCCAGGTATGCTATTCACAATCCTATCTCAACTCATCACCTGCTCACTACTACTAAATATAACTAGATCGATATCGCCGCAACTAAACGTAATTGGAGGCTAGACTTACACTGGTTGTTATGAAGCGATTTGTCGGTAACAGTTGTGAATGTCAGCCTTGGGCGGCTCATCACAACGCTCGCCGAAGTCTTCGCTACAGGCACACCAGTGTAATCCCTCATTGATTACGAACAGTTACTATCGACTCTCGAGATCATGTCATACTGGTAACAAGCTCTTAGTCTAGGCAAAATGTTTCGTGAATAGTTACGCTAGTCCGGCATGAATTGTGAAGGCCAGAGTATGTCCTTAACACGAATGCTGGACTAATGGGAATGCTCCTGTGATAATGCTTATTTATTTTAGAAGGACTACGCTAACATTATTGTTTACCTCGAAGTATATACGTAAGCAAATAATATATAGAAATAATAAAATAAATATATGGCCCATGCATCTTTCCCAATACAGCGTGGAGTGAAACAAGGTGACTTAGGTGACCCACTCTCTCTAAAACTATTTATTGCAGTTCTAGAAAGCATTTTTAGGAAACTTGAATGGCAAAACATAGGAATACGCATAGATGGAAGCTATTTGTCACATTTACGATTCGCGGACGATATAATGTTACTCTCCGAAGATCCAACGCAGTTGGAACGGATGATAGAGTCCTTGAGACTTGAAAGTCTCGCGACAGGATTAGAAATAAACCGAGACAAAACATAACTAATGACTAACGGCGTTCAAGTTCAAATAACAATAGACCAATCTACCCTAGAATACGTGGAGGATTACATTTACCTAGGCCATTTAATATCATTTACTACATGCAATGAAAAAGAAATAAATAGACGTATCAAACAAACCTGGAACAATTATAGGGCAATGAAGAAAATTTTCAAAAGTTCACTACCAACGTCACTGAAAACTAAAGCAATGCAAATCAGCCTTATGCCATGCCTAACCTACGCATGTCAGACCTGGATAATTACTCAAAAAACATTAAATAAATTAAAAATATGTCAGAGAGGAATTGAAAGAAGTTTTATGAACATAAAAAGGAAGGATAGAGTAAAGAACAGAACAATCAGAGAAAGAACAAAAGCCAAGGAGATAACAAAACACGTCCTCCGATTAAAGTGGAAATGGGCAGGACATACGCAGAGAGTTATGGATTGCTTGAGCTTGCAAGAGGGGGCTCTACAAATCACTTTGTAGGTCCAGAACCATTTGTGGGACTCTCGCAGGGGACCATAATATCGGCCTTTAAAGCCTACGCCAAAACCAAACACCAACACGAGTGGAGGAATGAGGCTGGCTTAAGGCACTCTAAGCTCTTCATAGAAGGAGTGGACTCGGGCTGGACCAGAAAACTCTGGAAATCCAGTAGGAAGCAACTCAGAATTATATCTGGGGTGTTCACAGGTCACTTCGGGGTCAAGGATCTCTTGGCCAAGATGGGACTATCTGATAGTTTAGACTGTAGAATGTGTGGCGAGGAGGATGAGACTATGGAACACTTATTGTGTGAATGTCATGCCCTTGCCAGACAAAGAATGAACTACTTTGGTAACGGTTACCCGCAACCAAAGGAATTCAAGGTGCTCCCGGCGAACTGCATCATCCGCTTTGTGGAAATGATGGAGCAAGCCTGGGAGCAGGTATAAAGGAGAGGGCAAATGCACAAAAGATCCCACTGGGTCGAAGTGCATCCGAAAGGGCCCTCACCTAGATAAGATAAGATAAGATAAGAGTTATGGATGAAAGATGGTCACACATACTAATCAACTGGTTTATTATATATAAAAAACGTAAAAGAGGCAGACCATTCAAAAGGTGGAGTGATGATATTGTCCAAATGGCAGGTAAAACATGGGCTAGAACAGCAAGATACAGAGGAAAATGGAAGCAATTGGAGGAGGCTTTCACCGCAAGAGGCGGTCCTTACAGTTAATAAAAATACTTACTAAGGAATATTGTGTACCTATATGTTTAAGGAAAATAAAGCTTACATTACATTACATTACATATACGTAAGCAAAACGTCCTTGAGACAAGGTCAAGTTCAGCTCCTACGATTCCCCGAGGCCCGGCAAACTATATGGGAAGTTAGGAAGATAAACATTCATTCATAAATATTTATTCAAGTCTTTTGCAGTAATATATAGTACATTACTGCAGAGGCCGGGAAAATAGGGTCTGCCGGCCAAGTAGATGTGTTCTTTATGGTGTCCTGTCGTTTCACCAAAAAACATTTCGCAAATTTACACTTAACTACCAACGATTAGCAAAATTTTGTTTTGACAATTTTTTTTTTATACCAAATAATCAACAGGCAAATTTAAATTTTATAAATTATCGTTAGGACAAATTCAATTTTAGCAACTAAGTCACCTGTAAAAACTGTACTATTGGTCTAAAAATGTTTGCACTAATGTATTATTTGACATGTGTTTCTTTTGTTAAAAGGAACAGTTGCTAAAATGTGTCAAATTCTCAACTATTACATATTCTACTTTTGATACAGTCGGTAGGCAAGTAATTTTACTGCAACAGAAACGGAACTACTTACTGCTAGGAAACTAGGTTATGTTAGGTCATTATTTGGTTACTTACGGTGTCAAATTCTACTTTAAGGCAGGTCGGTGTAGGTACGACGAAGCGAAGAGGAGTGTTAGGTAGAACTGGGACCATACAGGGAAGCGCCAGAACAGATTTTTTTAAATATTATACCTACTGTTACTGTTGATACTGGATTATAATATAGAAGATTAGGTTAGGGCAACTAGAAAAAAGAAGCTCCCCCAGTAAAAAAATAACATATAATTGTAACGACGGTATTATCTGTAGGTTAGGTTAGGGTTAGCTTGTGTCCCTTAGAGCGAAAATAGGCACCCCGCGAAGCGGGGTGACGTCAACACGCTGGCGGTTAGGTTAGGTTTAGGTTAGGTTCTGCACCCGGGTGGTATGCGTAACGCATTTTCCCCCCTAAGAAAAAAAAAAAAAAAAAAAAAAAGTTTAGGTTAGGTTAAAATAATTGACGTGTGTTTCAGAACTGATTTTTTAAATATACTACCTAAACACATTGCCTACATTTTAACAATAGTTATTTATGACAAATAACATTTTGTTTAATGATATTTTGGTAAGTGTATAAAATTGCTACACATATTATTTGGTGTAATGAAAAATGTATAATTGACACTTTATTATTGAATACATTTGATGTTATGTACTTATTGCTAATTGAGTGTTTGTCAAGTAAACGTTTGTAAAATGAAACTTTTGTGCAAAAACACATTTGCCAAGTGATTATTTGATGAAGCGTTTTTTGTTAAACGATAATTTGCTAATAATTTTTTGGTTATACATTAGTGAACCGTTCTTTATAATAGGCTTCGAAACGTGATGCTATGAAGCCTATTTATTATAAAGAACACAACGTTAATATTTCATTGGATGTTTGAGAAAAAGTGTTTTACTATCAAACCAACGATGTAGACGAGGGAATAAAAATAGTGTATTATTATAATTAACACACCTATACTGTAGGTACTCGTACATTTAAATGCCTAAAATGCCAAAACTTTAACGGTTAGATACGGGTTAACGAGTAGCTATTTTGCTACGATTATATTATCAGTTATCACCGCCTACGGATATATATAATAATACATAGGTGTATTCCATTAAATCATCTACGTCCCAATTTTTCGTTTAGCGGAAAATGGTATTCGGATTTTGGAAATTTCGGTTTGGGACAAATGACTCTCCGGAGCTTTTCTGTATTCCCTAGGGTCATACTTTGTTCTTCCGTATCATCACACCGAAGACGATTATTTCAGCAAAATACATTAACTAGTTTTGGGTATAATACCTTGTTGTTCATCCCTTATACAGTTTATACACTCATGAGCAAAAGTTTCGGGTCACCCTAAATTAAATAACCGCAATAGGTTTTTTTTTAATATTTTTCACTAGTCTTATTTACATAACATACTAGTCTTCGTAATACCCAAATGTATTAGCAATTTCCGGGATCCTATCATAAAGATATCAACATCCAAAAATGACGATTTTTGCCATATCTCGCTCCGTTAACGTTGTTATTTTCATGGGTTTTTACGAGTCCGATTTAAACCTGGTAACGTGTTTCTTTTTTACTGTTATTTCTGCAGTTTAGATGTAAAATTTAATAAAGATCATGAAAGGATTAAATAAAAAAAGCGGCCAAGTGCGAATCGGACTCGCACATGAAGGGTTCCGTTAAATAAATTGCTTTTTAAGATTTATGACGTATTAAAAATAAACTTCTTACTAGATCTCGTTCAAACCAATTTTCGTTGAAAGTTTACATGGTACATCATATATTTTTTTTAGATTTATCATTCTCTTATTTTAGAAGTTACAGGGGGGTCCCACACATTTTACCACTTTGGAAGTGTCTCTCGCGCAAACTATTCAGTTAAGAAAAAAATGATGTTAGAAACCTCAATATAATTTTTGAAGACCTATCCATAGATACCCCACACGTATGGGTTTGATGAAAAAAAAATTTGAGTTTCAGTTCTTAGTATGGGGAACCCCACAATTTATTTTTATTTTTATATTTTTGTGTCTTAATGCGGTTTACAGAATACATCTACTTACCAAGTTTCAACAGTATAGCTCTTATAGTTTCGGAAAAAGTGGCTGTGACATACGGACGGACAGACAGACAGACAGACAGACAGACAGACCGACAGACATGACGAATCTATAAGGGTTCCGTTTTTTGCCATTTGGCTACGGAACCCTAAAAACTGTACAACATTTGGACTATTTTAGGAAATATGACGGTATTTCATCGACCCGAAACTTTTGCTCTTGAGTGTATTTTCTATAATTAATATAAGCTTTTTTCCTCATTCTACTTTTTTAAATTTAAGGAAACGTTTTTAATTAAAATGTCAGCGTTTATTCATATACTTTTGCAAACGGCCTCATTTTCTGAAATGCGCACGCGAGCTGAAAGTTTTATTTGAACATATTATGCTGCTTTTTTGGTGGTATTTTATGAAAAATAAAGGGGTACACATATTTATAACAAGCACCAAAATAATTGTTGAGTAGTTTCCACACACACTTTCCACAGTGGTCGATACGTTGACACGCTAGCCTAGTAAACCAGCCAAAAGTAAAGGTTTAATCTCCGGTCTGTTCTGATAGTAACCAAGTTTAAATTTTTCTTACTTACTGCTTTATCGATGGTTTTATATTGACCGGCTTTTAGTGCGGTGGCGTCAAACTTATCATTAGGCAAGGAGCTTATTTGGCTTTTCATTTCGTAAATTTTGTAGAATACGAGTGTTGCCTTATACAACGTGTTCCCGGGAATTTCCGTTAATTGCAAGGGGGCATAGTTTAACTAGATCAAATAAAGTTAATTTCTCCAAGACAATATCTTAGAGTCTGTCTAATTAAATGTAATTTTGATATTGACAAACAAAACGTTGTTGTTAAGGTTACATCCGAGTATATAAATTTAGTTTTGGAAATTTACTGTTGAATACGGCAGATTATTTTTACCATGATAAGTAAATGCAAACAAAAACAAGTGGAGAGGGAAGCCTTGTTCAATCAGAAAAAATAGTGTTTAGATGCGGTGACCGGATTCGTAGGTTAGTAAGGCTTGTTAATTTTGATACTTGTTATTTCTATATCTTCAATCCAAAGTTTCATATAAACCTTTTTCTATTCAACCTCTCTTTTTAAATTGGTATTTCTTTTCCATTAGGAAGTTATACGATGTATTCCTTTCAGATAGGCTTGACGTCTCTGAAGAAAGACACGTCCTTTTAGAAAATCTTCAGAAGCTGAAAGAGTTGGAGCAAAACGATTTGCTAAGTCAGAACAAGTATTTAGAGGAAATATCTTCAATGACGGGTAAATATTAAATACCAATCAAATGCATTATGAAGAATATTATACCATTCCAGAGCTTCTTGTCTTGATACAGAAACACAAACCGGACCCCATCTATGAAGCAGATGAAATTCTAAGGGAGCATGGTCATGAGGTCTTAAGACTTCCGCCCTATCATTGTGACCTTAACCCCATTGAGCTAATCTGGATTCTGGAGTTCGGCGAAGAGAAAAGTCGCAAGTAAAAATATTACCGTATCAGCAGCTGGAGTTGAACTATTAGTACATTACTTACCTAGGGCGGTTAAACAAAGAATGTCACAGATCGCAGGTATTTGTCGCCCGAGCCGAAGGCAAGGGCGATAAATATGCGCTCTGAGGCTTTCTTTATTACCGCCCGTGGTGAGTACAAAATTTTACGTCTATATCTGGCCAGGAAGTGTGGTTTTCCGCACGCATAACGTGCGGTAATTTCTACTTTATGGCCAGGTATGACGTAAATTATTAAAGAGGCTTTTGACAACATAACACCAGAGCATTGGAAGAAAATGACTGACAATGCATAACTATAGTACCCGGCGCGTAATTAGTAAATGCTGACAGCAGCCATCCCAGTACTAAATACATCAAAATCATTACATATAAGGTAATACCGGTCACTTTGGCACTCTTTGGAGGAGGCCTATGTCTAGCAGTGGACGTCTTTCGGCTGATATGATGATGATGATGATGGTAAGGTAATAGGTATGTATTTCATGTAATACAAGGCCCTTGTACAATAAGACAATATCCGTGAATGCTACATTAAATTATTTTGTAAAAAAATAGTTTTTTTTTTTTTTTCAAAAAATAATTATGCTTATTTGTTTCTGTGAATGTACTCTGCACTATCCCAAAGTTAACGGAAATTCCCGGGTGGAGGATAGGTAAGCCGTAATCGAGTTCTGGGTGGATTGCAAAAAAATAGTAGGTACAATAATTAAGGACCTTAATCTAATCTATGCTTTAACTTTTTTCCATTGTGTAACGAAAGTTACCCATATACAATGTATGGGTAATTGCCGTTACACAATGGAAAAAAGTTACCCTTCTATGGACGCTTTGAGAAAAATGGATGACGAATTTCTTACACCGGTTCTTCCCGTGGCGTAGGTTTATTTGCCAGAACCGGTGATAGTTTATTGACATAGGTGCGTGTAATTTTTTTTTATACCACGTCGGTGGCAAACAAGCTTACGGCCCACCTGATGGTAAGTGGTTACCGTAGCCTATGGACGCTTGCAACTCCAGGGGTGTTACATGTGCTTTGCCGACCCTTAAAGAATGTATACACTCATATTTTGAAGAACCCCATACTGTAGTCCCTTGGGAAAACCTCGGCAGGGAGCTCATGCCACAACCGGAGCGTCCGAGGGATTTAGGTTCCAGGGTGTGAGGATGAATGCCCTGCCGATGGCGAGCGGTGCGGTGGTGAAAAGCAGCCGTAGGCATCATGTCGAACAGTTCTTCGGGGCACAACCCGTTATACAAGCGATAGAACACGCACAAGGAGGCGAAGTCTCTCCTTAGACTCAACGGTTCGATACCGCTTGTAAGTTTGGGATCGTCCACGATTCGCACAGCACGTCTTTGAAGCGAGTCGAAAGGCCCAAGCTGGTATCTAGGTGCTCCCGCCCAGAGATGACAGCAATACTCTATGTGGGGACGGACTTGAGAATTATATTACAAAAGTCTTTGTCCCGGGAAGAAGTACCGCTTTGCTCTGTTAAGCACACCGAGCTTTTTGGATGCCAGCTTGGCTTTGCCCTCTAAGTGGCTTCGAAACAGGACGTCGCTGGAAATGTCGACACCACCTAATAATATGCCTGAATTGAAGAATAAAGAACTTCTACTTCTACGCCACTGCCGTCTTTATGGTGTTGTCGATGTTGGTACAAATTCGGCAGTCCCAAGGCTTGTCTCTTAACATTGAGAGCTATTCACTCGAAAGGGTCGGGTTGCGCGCACTTGTCGTGCTCTTTGTAGCGCGGGTAAACATCAAACGGTTGATCTTTTAGTGCGCACCTCAGACCTTACTTGGCTTAATGAGTCAGCCTATTAGTTTATTCTGTCTGTGGGATATAGGCAAAGAGTTCACACTCGCCTTCTTCATTCAAGTACAAGAGAGTAAAAAAAGCTGCCGGTTTCAGTTCCGTTGGCATTGTCAATGTTTCTGTTGATATTTGCAATCCTTTTTCGACACGCTTTTCATTCGATTGAAATTAGGTAAATGTGATAAGCTGCTGTTTCTGATGAAATTAAAAAATAATAGAATTAAGTAGATAATTACTTGTACAGAGGGAGTTTTTCTAAAACCCTAAAACTTGTTTCTGATTAAAGTGCACACATATTTTATGTCAAAATCACCTATTAGTACGTAATTACTAAAATTAAGATATCCGTCGTGTTAACCATTTTTAACCGACTTCAAAAAAGAATGAGGTTCTCAATTCGTCTATATTTTTTTTTATGTGTGTATGTTACGCGATATCTCGGTAATTTATGAACCGATTTGATTTTTTTTTTCTTTGTTTGAAAGCATATACTTACTTCCAGATTGGTCCCGTTGTCACCAAAATCCAGTTCTGATGATGGGATCTTGAAGAAATCGAGGGATCTCTTCAAATTGTATAGGCAAATTGGCTACTGATTTGAAGTCGGTTAAAACTTTGTTTTGAAAGTACAATTATATTAAACAGATATAGTAATAGATTACTCTGTAATATACGAACTTGGTATTTTATCTAGACTGGTAAATTTTGTTTAATATAAAATGATCACATTTTTATCGACATTACTATTTTGAAATGTTACAGGATTTAGAACTTTAAATCCCCCGTGACAACACTTTCGAGAAACTTCCAGTCACTTTCTGCAAGTTTCCACACCGGCCACGGGAATAAAGTACATGATAGGTATAATGTTGCTAAGTTTAGGATCAGAGGCCCTAGCACACTACGTTTTATGTCGCGTTTTACGTGACGTTTCAGTACATTTTCGCCGACATAAAACCTAGTGTGCTATATAGGGCCTCTGATTTGTGAATCGTGGATACAGTATGATATGTTGCATGCACACAAGTGCAATAATCACGTTTAAGGGGTTCATAAATAGATATTTTCAAAAATTGGTGTGGTCAATTAGCGTGAGTAGGTAGTCAATAAAAAATTTACTGAGTGTCAGTTTTGTGACGACGATTAAGTAAGTAGGTATTCAGTTTGTTAAAATAAAAATATTTTCAATTTATAAATGATATACATGAATGTGTTTTTAAACACGTTATTCAACTGTGAAACTAGTTAATTTTCACATAATTTTGTATTTAATTTTCGTCACAAAACTAACACTAGAGTTAATTTTTGTTTAAGAATTCGCGCTAATTGGGTACCTACACATTTTTTTTAATGCCCACATCTCTGTATGACCCATGTAACGCATGTTATTACGTGGCTCTAAGATGAAGAATATATATATTTTTTCATAGTTAACTATGGGTAAAAGTTTTAGTAGTTACAGCTTCTGTTTGCCATTACTTATTTGTCTAACCCAACTATTTCTAATTCTTAGGAACCATAATAATTCTCAAACGTCAATGGAAAAACATTGTTTGTTTCTTTTTCAAAATATATGACTGTACTGATACAAAAATTGAGACGGAAAGACTGAATTAGAATTCGTATAATTTTGATGACGCAATCTGCAATTTTATTATTGCTTCTTGTTCTTGAAAATGGTTGTTTACGTCGTTAACTTCGAAGGTTGCTCCCTTTTGTTTTCAAACGTAGGGAATCCTTATGCTATTTCGTATTTGATTCAATGAAACAATTTCAACTAATGGCTATGTGAGCTGTAGCTGCTGATTTGGATTTGCGCACGAAGGGTTCTGTACCATTATCTATAAAAAAGCGGCCAAGTGCGAGTCGGACTCGCACATGAAGGGTTCCGTAAAATAAATTGCGGTTTACGATTTATGAGGTTTAAAAAAAACTACTTACTAGATCTCGTTCAAACCAATTTTCGGTTGAAGTTTGCATGTATAGTACATCATATATTTTTTTCAGTTTTATCATTCTTTTATTTTAGAAGTTACAGGGGGGGGGGGGGGGACACATTTTACCACTTTTGAAGTGTCTCTCGCAGAAACTATTCAGTTTAGAAAAAAAATATATTAGAAACCTTTATATCATTTTTGAAGACCTATCCATAAATACCCCACACGTATGGGTTTGATAAAAAATAAATTTTTGAGTTTCAATTCTGTGTAACGGGAACCCTAAAACTTAATGTTTGTTTTCGATTTTTGTGTAAAAATCTTAATGCGGTTCACAGAATACATCTACTTACCAAGTTTCAACAGTATAGCTCTTATAGTTTCGGAAAAAAGTGTCTGTGACATACGGACGGACAGACAGACAGACAGACATGACGAATCTATAAGGGTTCCGTTTTTTGCCATTTGGCTACGGAACCCTAAAAATGGCAAATAAATTACGTTTGTTCTATGGGAGCCCCCTTAAATATTTATTTTATTCTGGTTAGGCTGGTCTGGCAACAGAAATACATCATCCGTGAAAATTTCAACTGTCTTACTATGGTCTTGTATGTGTATTAAGGGGACGTAGGTTCGTGGTCTTCTCTCCCTCTCGCTGAGCATAAGCGTGAGCGAGATGGAAGTGCGTGTTTGGAAGCGCGGATATCATGTTTTTTAATTTTATTTCTTTGTGCGTTTTAAAAAATAAAAAAGTAATAGCTGATTTCCCTCAAACATGACATTGCCGATTTTAAGAACCAATTGTAATATGTTTAGCTGTTGTGCGTAATTTGTTAGAATTTTTTTAAGTGTATTTTAGACCTATGTTCGTGATTTTTTTCTATCGAGCGAAAGTCAAAAACTCAAGGTTCGAATAGCTGATTTCCCTCGAGAAAGGCCTCAAGATTGCTAATTAAATTTGAGGTAGCCGTATTATAATCCAAACAATAGCTACGATTTTTTAAAAATCTGTTTTCGGAGCTCACGTCGCCTTAAAGGTGTACAGATTTTTGTCCTTATTTATGTACGTATATTAATACCCCTGAATGTTGACATTTAAATTCTGACTAAATTAATGTCCTGTCCATTTGTCACTCTTTTATCGAATATTAGTGTGAAACTATAGTTGCCTATTTTAAATGTAAATGTATGCCATACGATTAAATAAATACCCCTGCCTGTACCTATATGGGTCTTGTTTGTCTGAAAATGCCTAAGAAAAATAGATTTTTTTTGGAAATAATTAAATATCAGTCTAGTTTTTTGTACACAGCTCTTATATGCTATTTTAAAAGATATGTTATTGAAATCAGTAAATATATGGCCGGGAAGTTAGGAAAAAAACTGAACACGCAAGCAAAAATGTGATCAGTATTTTTATGATGAAAATATGTTTGAATATCCTAGTTATAAGACTCACAACCTGAATCCAAAAATATATGCATCAGGAAATAACAGCATTTTAATCAAACATGTACGACATTGAGATAATATTGAATTTCACCAGGCAGGCCTATGGAAAAGGTTGTTTCATTAAAAAAATTAAATGGATTATGCGCGTATCCCAAAGAACTTATATAGAAGTAGTAAATTAAAAGTAAATACAGTTTATACGATTTTCACCTGATCTTCACAGAATTTATGTAGATTGTTTTTCATATTTTTTTACCGTCCCGCTATTAAATGTAAGTCGATTATTCAAGAATACTTAGCCAAATTGCTTTACCAAATTTTTGATGTGAAAAAAATGCTGATATCTATATATTGTTGTTTTTTCATATAGCGCGACCTTATCTTTCTTGGGCTAAAATCAGTTGATTGATTGTCACTGACAGCGGTTAGTTCGTACCGATTTCAATTTGGTTTTCTGCTCCGTGAAGTGCGAATCCTAATTATGCAACTTATCTTACATATTCGGGTTTACTGTGTGCTTATAGTTTATTTTTGTAAATATCTCACGTTTGATTGAGTTAAAATTAGAAGAAAGCATGTTTTTTAGCTCCATGGGAGGTGCGTTTTATTTTAGATTATCATTAACGAGAGTATTGTAGTTCACACGTGCGTTACAGCGGTCGCACGCGCATGCCAGTCGGGGCGATGTGTTCGGCGCGCGCAGATCGATGATCTAGGACATGGGTCGTTATTTAGGCTAAATAGTTCGTGTTTTCACAAAATAATTGAATGGTTACAAATTAAAAAATATATTGCAAAAAAGAAATAATTAACTTTAATTTTTGTGTTTTAAAAGAATAGCCGAATAAAATCTGAATGTGGTTTAGATCTTTTAAATACCGCTAGTTCCACAAGTTTCCTAGTAATTATTCACGTTGCGTGTTTTTATAATTTGACACTTGGATCGCTGCGCCTGAGCATTTGCCAAGCGTTCGGAGCGCATGTCTTTAGAGTCAGCTAATGACATCGACCCGAGTTTAATGCCTACCCACATGCGCTTTTGTATACATTCAGTGTAAATTCGCGCGTCCGGCGTGCCGGGTGGAAAACAAAGAAAATTCTTTAGTTATATTTACTTGGTAATACTTTATCAAGCTTGATGTGCTTGTGTCTTTGAGTGTGTAGTGACGTGACCAGTAACCGCTATGGAGGCGATGATGGTACAAGATGGACCTATAGTGATCTCCTGGATTGTTTTTCTGTGGCTAATATTCAGGTGCTACTATCAGATTGGCGCGAATACAAACGGTAAGCTAGCTGATCAAAAAAGAATAGCGAAAAGAATACTTAATTCACGTTTTGCGTATACTAATATTCAATCGCATTTATAGTATTTATACCTCATTCCAGATAACATTAGAATTTTTCTCAAAAATTACCCGCAAAGTGAACATAATTCGCTACATATTGGAAGGTAAAGTGTAATAGTTTAACGTCAGATCTAAATTAAAAAATTAAAAACATTGCAGGCCGCCTGGAATGTTACATATAAATTCCTTTATTTGTCGAGTACCAAACTTTTTAAAAAGTAGACACTGGCATGTAAAAGACGGCACAGTTCGTATTCAGCCAAATCAACTCGTATTTTTCTGTTGCAAACGCGACATTTTTGTATAAGTCAAATAGTTTGCGTTTTTCGGTGGAATAATGTACTATTAACGGACCAATTCGTCTATGTTTCTTCGTTTATCTAGGGATCTCAAAAGGAAATATTGTACTAGTTTTACTTATTTCGAACGTAAAGTGCCTTTCAAACATAATAATAATAAGTTTTGCGTTTCATTTTGTTGTATTTTAAATCGCATGACGATTTTTTTCTAAACTTAGTATGGAATAGGCTATGGATCAATCGCGCTAACGGGTAAAGAAGGTTAGTAGAAAACTAAAGCTCGTAAGTAATGTTTAAAGCTTTGTTACCTCGACGTTTAGTAAGTACCTGGTCTATTGTCTGAGGAATTTGTAAGGAAAATTTTCTCTAGTTTCAGTTGAAGTCCAGTGTAATTAAAATCTAAATAATTATGGATTTCCTTACTCATTGATTAAGTGATAGCCTATAGTTACGGCTGGCTTTAATTATTAATCACTTGCTATTACACGTAAATCCTATGTATTGGCTGCAACTTAGTAATTATTTTGAGTTATTATAATGATGAGTAATGACATAAAAACGTTGATTTAGCTGAGAAACTATTCCGTGAAGAAAATGAGTAGGTGTCTTCCTGAATGAATGTTTATGTTTCTAACCGAATAAAATAACGTTGATAAAAATTCACGCAATGTTGATCTATTTAATGGAAACGTAGGTAGCTAGTTTAATTAATGTATTCCTTCTACTAAAACAGATTAGTAAGCCATACAATAATTATCGTTTTTATAAGAATAAGAATATTTTATTTGTAGAAAATGGGTGTACATAAAAGATGTTAAAACTTGTTTTGGCGTCTCCATCTTCAGCCTGATGCACAGACATAAAAATCTATAGTATCTTACAGCTACATACCTACTTACTATTAAACTTTAAACATTATAGATCACGGGGTCTTACAAAGTGCTCCGAATTACCATAATACATTTTGTCAAGACACCAGGCATGTTATTTACTTTTAAACTGGGGCAAGTCTAGCTCCTTCAGCTCTTTAGGTAGGTAGTTGTAAATTTTGATGCACATGAATACAATGACAAGGGCAGATGTTATTCTCGGATAATTTAAGTTTGACCCATGTCGAGTATTGTACAGTCGAGTTCTCCAATATCTATACAGACAACATTTCAAAAATATCTATACATGTGTCTTATGTTAGTAACAATAAAGACTCTGTGTAGATATTTTTGAAAGGTTGTCTGTATAGATATTGGAGAACTCGACTGTACCTTGAGGTGGAAGCAACACTAGACAATTAACTTAAATTGGTTTTTACAAATAGGCTCACTTCGTAAATGTACAGAAAATGTAGCGTTAATATTTTTAATTTTTTAAAAATCGGTCGACATGAGTCTGTTTGTTTAGCGCCATAGAGTGCGCGTAAACATTTTTTTGAGGTCGAAAAACTTTGATGACGTTTGTGCTGTTACCCCATAAAATTATACCATATATTATCTAATATTCGACATCACATAGCCATGGAATGCCAGAAGGGCTGTTTTTAATCGCGCGGTAATAAAGATAAAGCATTTTATCTGACACCATACGAGATCGAGGATGTCGATCGTTCGTTCCAAAATGCAACACCCCACTCCAACCTAACTACACTATGGACAAAACAATATCTAGTACAGTAGACGGCAAACTTGGTGCGCAAATGACCTTGCCTGCGCAAAGGCGAATTGTACGTGCAAGCTGCCCCCCCACTTCCCCTCATTTGCGCACGAAGTTTGCCGTCTACTGTACTCCAAGTAGGTACGCAATGGGAAGGAGTGGGTACCTACTGAACAACATGATCTAGTATAAGGTTTTTATTTTTCTTCTTAATTATAAGGTAATAAATAAGATATGTAGGTACACAAAACAAAAAAAAATATTGTAAAGAAAGTGAGTGCAATCCTCGCCAATAAACAATATGTTTGGCGAACTTATAAGTAATAAAAAATGTTACTTATTATTTTTGGAAAAATAAATTAAATTAATTAAATATATCATCATATCAGGGCAATTATTTGTGTGTTTATCACGAATATTTTGTTCCTGAGTTATGGATGTTATACATGTATATAAGTATCTATATGTATTTATCTATTATATATATCATCGCCTAGTACCTACAACACAAGCCTTATTGAGCTTACCGTGCTGGGCCTAGGTTGATTTGTGTAAGATTGTCCCGTAATATTTATTTATTTATTATTTATTTA